>JBBPBT010001350.1:2820113-2834917 GCA_037974875.1 Cicer bijugum | reverse complement strand
AAAAAAAAAAAAAAAAAAAAAAACTAGTAAATTTTAATCCATATAGTAATATAAATATCATAATTCTTTTAAAAAATCAAGATGATTAAATTTAACATTTGAGTTGCCATCTCAGGGGTTAGTTGTAACAACTTAACTCTCTAACCTCATGGAATAGAGTTCAAATCCAACCTAAGACATATGTAATACCTTAACATTAGAGTTTTTAATTTTTACAAATATTAAACATTTGAGTTGGAACTCAAGTGTTTTGTATATTAATTATAAATTACTCTTTTCGTTTTAGATGTACTGAGTTTAAATTTTCAGAGAGACAGATGAAAGTCGGCTACTAGAGCCATTTTAATTAATTAAAGTTTATCTGGTACAAAAAATAGACTAATTTAATTAATTATTTATAATAAATATCATTTCCGAATTGTCATAATTTTTATTTCAGATTTTAATTTCAATGAAATTTTTTATTGTCATGATATCCAAAATATAAAAAATATTCAAATATCATCATCAGATAACCAATATCTTTTTTATACTTTTTGAACAATATTTTTTTGTGAATTATTCTTTAACCAAAAGAATATGCCCTTCATGTTATCTGTTTTGCTGGGACACCCGAAACAAAAAATAATATATATATATATATGTATATAATTTATTTTAAATTAAATAAGTAAATTATAATTTACAATCCTTTTTCTCGGTATCACCTATTAGGGTAGAGTTTTTTTTCAAACTTGAACTTCAACACTCACTAACCAGCAACAACACGCAGGGCCAAGCTTATTGATCATAACATTTGGACACATGTGTTCTAGCTTTTTAGTTTGGTATTTTAAAAGCTTTTTACAACTTAGAATAATATTTTAAGCTTGTTTCTAAACTTTGGGTCGAATTTGAATTATAATTTTATTATATGTATTTTGGCTCTTGTTCGCTCTTTAGGCCATCACTTGAGCTCTAGATTTTGAATTGACGCATACGAGCAGGTGAAAGACCAATTCCAAACTTTATTGGGTCTAAATTGCATATTTTGTAATCTAGACTTTTAAATAATGGGTCACTTGTTTTTTTAAACTCTAAACCCTAAAGCCCAATATCGAGTACTGTATATTGGCAGCTTTGTTTGTTCTATGAAAAAACGAAATATTAGGATTTAAATTGCTACAACAAATAAACAATTTTTATTTTAATTTCATGGAAGAATAACTTTTAATAGATAATCTACGAGTTCATAGTTTCATCAACACTTTGAGATTCAGGATACACTATCAATTTTGAATTCATTATTCTATTCTTGTTTATTTGATTATATCGATAAATTGATTGCTTAAATTGAATTTCAATACGATCGATTAAATTTATTTGATAGAATTTGGTTTCGGTTTCTAATTTAAATGAATTATAATTTAACCACACTTGATTGTTAATTGTAATATTTAGATGATTTTGATACTTAATCCAATCCAAGAAACCGAAATCACATATGATTGATTACACTTTTTTGATCAATTCTATAGTCAAATAAGAATTGAATTACGAATTAGAAATTAAACTCATTGGTAAAATTTGTGATAGGTCTGAAACTTGAATCAGTGGATTAATTGTTTTGCTCATATGATAAATTAATAATCTAAAAACCACTACGCCAAAAATAGCCTTTTACAACGCTTTTTTTAAGCCTTCTACAGCGTTTTTTCAAAAAAAAAAAGCGTTGTGGATTCGAGCGCTGTAAAAGATACAACAACGCTTTTAAAAGCGCTGTAAAAGGCACCTTTTATAACGCGCGCTTATTATGCACCTTTTACAGCGCTTGTTACAAAAAGCGCTGTAAAAGGCATACCCATATTTCATGTATCTGGTGTACCTTTTATAGCGCTTTTTGCAAAAAGCGCTGTAAAAGACATACCCATATTTCATATATTTGGGGTACCTTTTACAGCGCTTTTTATAAAAGTGCTGTAAAATGCATACCCATAATTCATATTTTGGTGTGCCTTTTACATCGCTTTTTATAACAAGCGCTGTAAAAGGCATACCCATAATTCATATTTTGGTATGCCTTTTACAGCACTTTTTATAGAAAGCGTTGTAAAAGGTGTTATTTATTTATTTATTTTAACCTTGTATATATTTTAAAAGTGCTTTTTAGCTTTTTATGGCAATTTTTTTTATAAAGCGCTGTCTTTTATCTTTTTATCCAAAATTAGTTTGAACCAGTTCACACAACACAACACAACCAGAATCAGTAATTTACAACATGATACATATATATTACCCTGTAACCGTAATTTACAATAAGCAGTTCACACAATATGATACATATATATTACCCAGTAACACATTAATTTACAACATAAGTAACTAAATATACATTGAACCTAATTTACAACATATTCATATACATATAATAACTATGCACCATATAATATTCAGATCCCTTGCCCAGCAGCATGCTATTTCCCAGAAAATCAAATAATTTTCATTTCAAGCACATACTCACACCATTCCTCCTTTAATTCCATCATCAGATCTTGCTCAGAATATGATGGACTGGAATTTTCAAAGTACTGCAATATAAAAATTGAACATATTATATTAAGTTAGTATCAAATATATAGATAATTTATATATGAAAATCATATAATCAAAATACCGTACCGTTTCTGGGATAATAGTTTTATTCTTGTCAACAATCTCCTTCATGAATCTCAATACGTAGTACCCACAGTCGATGTTGTTTGTTTGACGAGGGCACTTTATTGGGATCCATGTAATATTATTAGACTTTTTCTTCGACACTGTCGCACCTCTTTGAGCTCGAAAAACTTTTAATCCACTATCGAATGAATAAATGTGATTATTTTAGCATGAACAAACACTTATTTATATATATGTGTAACAAAAATAAATGAATATTACTTACGTGTCGAACATAGTCTTTATTTCGGAGTGTTTGTTGTAATCGCCATGCACGACATCCAAATAGTATATAACGTCAGAGACCGCATTGATTGTAAATAGCACCCAATGTGCCCTACAACAACAAAAAATTGGTTAAGCAATTTTGTTTATACACAACTAATAAATTAAATTCTCATCAATTAAAAAGATAAAATTACGTACCCTGAATTATATGGTGCGAAGAACAATTTATCCTTTTCTTTATTTCCTAAAAACATATCTATAATGTATTTCTTTACATTTTCTGGATCGAGTTTCCACATGGACATCTTATGCAGAGACAAGAATGAGTATTTATTTGACAATTTCCTCGTGCACACGACCTTCTCATACAAAAACCTTCAAAGAAAATTTTAAACTAGATTAATTACCAATACATTTAATTAAATACAAATAAATGCAATTAAAAGTATTTTTTACCTTATGTACAAGCACATTACAGTAGCACTGAGCTCCTTATGTTCGAGAAGTTCGTATACGTGCTCCTTGTCGAGAAATTCCTCATACTCATCTCCGAATATATCTTTATTCATGTGTATCATGCGCGAATCGTCGCTGCTGCACAGGTTCTTTTTTACTTGGATGTCAATACATGCCCCGTATTTACCAAGCCGTGGCTGACTTATTTTAGGAGCAGCAGTAGCAGCGACTGATTTCCCCCGATCCAATTTTTTTCTTGCTGCAAGTTTGGCAGCTTTATTGGCCTCCGGCCTTTGTAATTTGGCAGCTCTATTAACCTCCAATTTTTGAGGTTTGCTGCCTTTTTTTGGATGTGCGGGTGGTTTATTTATTTGGACCTACAAAAATGAGGTTAAATGTTAGTTTATTGAATCTGAAAAAATTGACAAAGCTTATGCAATAAATGTGACAAACTTTTTCGGGAGACGTAACTGATTCGTTTATGGGAGGACTTTTAACGAGGGCAACAAGGTTCGTGGGCCATGCCACGTAACTACCAATAGCTTCGCCCAATGTCTGCATATCTCCGTCGTTGTCCGGTATCGACAACGGTGCAATTGGTTCGAAAGCAACAGTAGGCGATACTTTGACATGGCCCGCAGGGATCGGAGTATTGTGCAATACTTCTCCCAAAGTATTGTACAATTTTCCTTTTCCCACCTTCCGATGAGTGGGCGAGGAAAAGTATAGGAAACATGAAGTGACACCCTAAATCAATAGTTAAAATATAAGTACAGTTAATATATAATATTGTTTAATGCATAAGTAATTACATAAGCAAGTAAGTAATTAATTACCTCGGGAATAATTTTCAAACCGACGTTGCAACTCCCGCTTTCACTCTCCATTTGTATTTCACGTTGGAGCTGATCCGGGAGTTGCTTGTCTTTATTCGTATTCACCAAGAGTGCCACTTGCTCAGATAGGATTCTGAGCTTCTCTAATACTTCCTCGTTGGAAGGTTTTTGGCGCTTCTCTTGAGGAAAAAAGCTTCTGGGAGTTACGCCAAATCCCTTCCCCCTAACTCGACCGGAATATTCACGAACATTAAAAACTTTGCCCATAATGTCCCTGTAACTAGTCTTGTTGCCCTCTTCATTTTCAGAACTTTGTTCGATGGTCTCCTAAAATACATGTAACATTAAAATAGTTAAGTTCATTAGCATTTTTAAAATACAATATTAAAAAGTATTCAAGTGATAAATACAATATTGAAAAATATTAAAGTCATAATATACTTACACAAAGTTCTATTACTTTTTGAACATTTTTGTTATCAACCACTCCATCCTTATTTACCCGAGCTTCCTTCCACAAGATATGACGACCCAACGGTTGATCGGATTGGGTTTCTTGTCGCTATTCGTTAAAACAAAATATTAGTTAGAAACTATAGTTTATAATACAAATTCCCTCATTATTGATGTTACATTGACTTACAAGATTTTGGTCTAGACGTGCATATCCCATACGTGATCTTTTGTATGGGTGCGTCGGATTGCTTGCCCTCTCGCGATTTGCCTTACTAATATTCTATATAAAAAAATAGCAATTATGTAAAAATTTAAAATACGCTACGAATATGAATAATAAAACACACAAATGCTAATAAATTAATCACTTAAGACAAACGCGGGGTCAGAACGTTTGGAAACAAATGTTTTCCATTCATCATTTGATATATAATGTTGATATATTTTTGGAGGTTCAGCAGTTGTGTTTCCTTCTCTATCTTTTAGATAGAAATTTGAGAGATGCGATCTAAATCCCCTATGGATTTTCCCAGCAACCCTCAAAACGTAACTCTTTCGTCCCTCATCAAGGACAAAAGTCGTCTGCAATGAAAAAAATTATAAGTAAAGTATTTCAATGAAAATATTTATAAATGACAAAAGATTGGATCAAAAAATTTACTTGAATATCATTCCATATTATATCTTTGGCATCCTTCAATGCCTTATCTCTCCAATCGTCAATCGTAATTGGAATATTTTGTCGAACAACAGCCCCAATGTAACTTACAAAAATTGCACTGTTGGGGTCAATTGGCTGACCACTCTCATTCCAGCCAACCTAATAAACTCATATAGTAAGTACATGCTATTAAAAAAAGCTAAAAAAATACACAGCAAACAGAGTATAGTATAGTATAGTATAACCTCAAACTTGGTGCCATTGCTCCTTGCTTTAATCACATTTTGCATTATAGTTGCACCACGTTTGACTTCATTTTCATAAGTCTTAGAGGTGCCAACTTCTTCATTTTGACATTCTAAATCTTTGTTTGTATCCATTTAACTACACCAAGTTCAACATGCAGTTTAGTATAACATCAACAAGCTCAACATGCATCATGCATTATTCTAAACAAGCTCAACATGTATCAGTATATATATTTTAAACAAGCTCTACATGCATTTTAATCATTACAAAAAATAAATAACATCAATACCTGAATAATGGTTCGAAGAAAGATGAAATGCGAAGAAAAGAGCGAACGCAGAAATTTCACAGCAATAAGGTTCACAGAAAAACGGTTTGAAGAAATACGTAATGAGGGTTACGTATTTCAATGAAAATATAAGGTTCGAAATGATCTTGGATGGAAATAAGGTTCGAAATGAAGGAGATGATCGTGGAAATATAGTTCGTAATGGATGAGATTATAGGGTTTGCAAAAGAAGAGAAGAACGATGAAGGTTGAGATGATAGTGTTGTTTACATAATGAAGAGGAAACTGAAGAGGTTACTGTTATATATATAACCATTTTACAGCGCTTTTTTATAACCCTTTTACAGCGCTTTTTCAAAGAGCGCTTTAAAAGGCCTAAGGCTTTTACAGCGCTTATTAAAAAAGCGCTCTAAAAGGCGTCATTATTTAATTTTCTAAAAGGCTCTTTTACAGCGCTTTTCCCAACAAGCGCTGTAAAAGACCTCATCGTTTTAGTATGTTATATAATGTTTTTTTAAAAGCCTTTTACAGCGCTTGTACAAATAAACACTGTAAAAGGACTCTTTATTTTTATTTTTAAAAGAGTCTTTTACAGCGCTTATTGGAACAAGCGCTGTAATAGACCTCCTTATTTTATTATGTTATATGTATGTTTTTTTTAAAGCCTTTTACATCGCTTTTTCAAAGAAGCGCTGTAAAAGGCCTCATTGTTTTTTTATGTTATTTTTGTGTTTTGTTATGTTATTTTTTAAACAAGCTCAACATGCAAAACCCACATAGTAGTAACTAGTCACCACCAAAATCTCTTCCTCTTCACCAAACTCTTCTCCTTTTATGCATCTTCTTCGCAAACATCAAAGCTTACTCTTTCACAATTCAATCTCCACCTCAACATCCTTTTTATCTCTTTAAATTCCCTTTCATTCTTAAATCGAAACTTGATCTTCAGGTTCATTGCCATGTTGCGAAAAATGGGTTTGTTAACAATGTGTCTGATGTTTTACTTAACAATGGGTCTGATGTTTTTGTTAACAATGTGTTTTTGGGGATTCCCATGATGCGTACAAGGTGTTTGAAGAAAATCCTGTTAGAGAAAGTCATGTTAGGTATCTGATGAATATTATTTTTAAAGCCTTTTACAACGCTTTTTCAAAGAGTCTTTTACAGCGCTTTATAAAGAAAGCGCTGTAAAAGGCTTTAAAAAATCCTCAAGACTAACAAAAAGACTATGCCATAATTTTTAAAAGGTCTCTTTATTTTATTTTTCAAAGAGTCTTTTACAGCGCTTATTTGAGCAAGCGCTGTAATAGACCTCCGTGTTTTATTCTTTTTCACTGTTATATACAAAGTTGAATTAATATAAAATGTATCTTTATTTTATTTTTAAAAGTGTCTTTTACAGCGCTTTATAAAATGCAATCGTTAGGACACACATGAATCCTTTCGTAACTCATGCCAATAGAACACAAAATCCGTTTAGCCTCGTAGGTTCGACTGGGAAATTCATTACCATCTGGCAACATATCTTTTATGAGTGTTAATAATTCTGTAAAGCTTTTATCAGACCATCCATTACTAGCTTTTAAGTTGTACAACTTTAATATCGCCGACAGTCTTGTGAATTTAGTACAACCATTATATAATTCTTTCTCTGCATCACTCAACAAACCTTCAAACATTTTAAGACAATCTCGAAGATCTTCTTCAACTACTTTTGCGATCTCATTAACTCGGTCTGACTCATATGTATCTGTATCGAAGTCAGTTGAAGCATATGTCGAACTATTCTCAAAATTAATGTTTCCTTTTTGTTTTCTCACCATGTCTTATCCGACATGTGTAGCTTTGATCAATTCCATTACATATTAGATGTACTTCTAATTCATCTTCTCTAAAAAGTTTTCCAAAACAACATTTTAAACAAGGACAAACTACTCTATTTGGATCTTTTGCATTCTTCACTGCAAACTCAACAAACTCCTTCACTCCAATTTCATACTCTTTTGACAATCGATTGGCTGACATCCATTTCCTATCCATATTATACCACCTATATAAATGTAGTTACAAAACTAATAAGCTTTCAAAACATATTAACAAGTTTCAAAAATAAACCAATATCAACATATCTAATAACAATTTCAATACAGAAAAGATTTCAAAACAGAACAGATCATGTGGTATGTGTTTTTGACAATTTTTGACAATTTCAAAACATAACAGATCATGTGGTATATATGTGTAGAAGATATTTAAAACATAGCAGATGTGTAGAAGAGATCATGTGGTATATATGTGTAGAAGAGATCATAAAGATTTTTTGACAAAAAGAATTTAAAAAATACCTGAGACAACGTAGATGGCTGCACAGTACGTAGAGGATATTAGGGTTTTGAAAGATGTAGAGGATATGATATGAGGGTTTCCAACGTATATAATTATTTGAAATATGAATTTTACAGCGCTTGTGAAAAAAGCGCTGTAATAGGTAGTTAATTTCAATGAAAGTGCATGTATTTTACAGCGCTTGTGAAAAAAGTGTTGTAATAGGTTGTTAAATTCAATGAAAGCGCATGTATTTTACAGCGCTTGTGGAAAAAGCGCTGTAATAGGTAGTTCAATTATTTGAAAGCGCATGCATTTTACAGCGCTTGTGAAAAAAGCGCTGTAAAATAATACGCGAAAGCGTTTCATTTTACAGCGCTTTTTTGACAAGCGCTGTAAAAGCCTTATAACGTTATGCGCAAACGTTATAAGACATACAATAGCACTTCTTTTACAGCGCTTGTCATAAAAAGCGTTGTAAAAGGCTCTGTTATTTTTAAAATATATTTTCAACAGTGCTTGTGTTTACCAAGCGCTGTAAAAGGGGCGCTGTTAAATGTCATTTTTGGCGTAGTGAACCCCTTTTTAGTTTCAATTTTCAATTCGATTATTATTATTATTATTATTATTATTATTATATTTGAAGTTCTTGCGAAACGATTTGTGTTATTACCTCAATTTACATTTTATCAATCGTATTGACCCGTGTGCGACAGCGGATCAAATTGGCACCACTGTAGAGGGACTCTCTATTAACAATATTAACCAATTTTAAAGTATTATTAACAATCCTAACAATTGTTCTTTGTGTTTTGTTGCTCTATAGGTCAGATAGGCTTGTTTGCGAGTTCTTAGGAACGTTGCTAGTAAAAAAAAAACTTGATTGTCAGGAAGCTATCTCTGATTTCCCGAAAATATCACGAGAAAATCAAAAGAAGAAAATATCAAGGAATAGGACTTATTATGTGACATAATGCTCAAAATCCCAAATTTCTTAGTTTATACCCTTTTTTTCGAATTTTTGAAATTTTCATATTCTACAAAAATTCCGAAAAAATTTGCTTTGTGTTTATTTGATTTTTAGAAATTTGTGCTGGTATTTGTATATTTTTTGGATTTTATTTTATAGGGTTTTTGATTTTTCACTTCAATTTTAGCAATAGGGACATTGTTGGAATTTTTAGAATTGTGGTTTTGCATTCCATTGTTATGACGATGCATGACTAGAGCTAGTTACGTGAATCTGCATTTCCTTGAACCTAAAATAGATAGGACTTTTCATTTACGTCGTAGACTTAATAGAGCTGAAAGTGATAACTTGCTGCAAAATACGGTTCATACGAATAATAGAATCTTAAGACAACTTGTGGCACCTAATGTCAATTATAATGCATTGTGTATCTCACATCCTGAAGTTATTGTACCATTTCAACTTAAATCTTGTTTAATACACTTTCTTCTAAAGTTTAATGGTCTTGCAGGTGAGGATCCCTGCAAACACTAGAAGGAATTCCTTGTTGTGTGTTTTACCATGAAGCCTTAAGGAGTCATAAAAGACCATATTAAGTTAAGAGCCTTACCATTTTCACTCCAAGATGATGCCAAGGACTCGTTATACTACCTTCAACCAGGTTCTGTTACAAGTTAGAATGATCTCAAGATATTGTTTTAGAAAAATTCTTCCCTGCCTCAAGAGTTGTTTCAATCAGAATAGAAATATGTGGCATCACGCAGATTGACATGGAATCATTACATGAGTATTGGGAGAAATTCAAGAAATTAGTGTCTAGTTGTCCTCATCACCAGATTTTTGAACAATTGCTCATCCAGTATTTTGATGAAGGCTTGCTACCTATGGATAAAAGGATTTTGGACGCTGCTAGTAGGGGAGCACTTGTCGATAAGATTCCTAGAAACAGCAAAAGTTTTAATTGAGAACATGTCCATTAATTCTCAGCACTTTACAACTAGAAGAAATTTAGCAGTGTTGACAAGGGGCATGAATGAAATTCAAGCTTCTTCCCACAAGAATTTAGAAGTCAGACTTGACGAGCTTACATCTTTTGTAATAAATTTGGCAATAGGTAAAACTCAAGTAGTGGTGTGTGTCATCTGCACTTCTCTAGAGCATCCTTCAAATTCATGTCCTACATTGCAAGAAGAACCAATTGTTGATGCTCCTTAAGCATATGCAGAAAATATATAGAATCCTCAAGGAAACTATGATATGTCATCTACCAAGTACTATCCTAGTTGAAGAAACCATCCCAACCTGAGATGGGGGAATTAATCTGCACAACAACAACCTATGCAGAAACAACAACAAAATATTCCTCAACAGCAAAACAATGAACCTTCATTAGAAGGCCTTGTTAAGTAGATGGCTATCCGGAATCTGCAATTTCAACAAAGAACAAATTCCACCATTCACAATTTGGAAACAAAGATTGGCAAGCTAGCCACTTCAATTAATCAATTGTAGACTCTGGGGTAAAATCAATTGCCTGCACAATCAATAGTAAATCTAAATGCTCCCAATGTAACTATACAATTTGTAGTTACAATTTATTTCAATGATTGTACGTTTAACATTAAAAATGATTGCCTCTATTAGTTAAAATGAAAAAAATTTATTATCATATTCTATATACATGGTGATTGTTTTTACATTTTGTTATCAAAGAATTTGGGTAGTGTGTTAAATTTAGGATGCTTTTCGTTTTGCTATATGCTCTAAGAAATCATTTCTCCAAATATTTAATCGGATTAACTTAATATATATTTCGTGTTCGGTATATAGAACTATGGCAAAAAGACATGTAATATGTTGAGGGATATGAATTGTCTTTACATGAGTGACACCTATTCTATAAAGATGATAAAGTCTTTCTCTTGGTGGTTTAGTGGTGTTGAGAAGAATTGTAGGAGGAAACTCTAAGCAAAACTATTAAAGAAGATTTAGATGGAATGTAAGGTTCGCATAATTTGAAGTATCCTTAGCTTATAGGTGAAAGTAAGAAGACACATAGTTTAAAAACTTAGGGTTAATTTTTCAAAACAAAGGATAAGTGAAGGAATTTGTAAGCTGCCGGATTCCAGCATAGTGGGTGAAATGGAGGATAACAATTTGAATGAATAATAAACAAAAAAGAAAATATTCATTCAGAAGGATTTAAAAACAGTGTAACTAATATATTAGGCAAAATTTGACAGTATTTTTATCAGCTTTTAAGTTGTTAGATTAGTGTAATCATTTGGCAATAATGGAAACAATTTTGTAGTTTTAGTTATGTTATGAATTTATGGATACTTTGGTTTTTGATTATTGAGCCATAAGTGGTTTCTTGGGGTAATGGAACAATGGTTTCCTATAGGTTAGAAGGAATGCTTGATAGTCTCTTGCACATTATCGTAGAGGTAGAAACTTGAAGTGATTAAATTCTAGATTGAGAGTTAGTTATTGTGGAATAAAAAGAATCCAAGTTTCTCTTATCAGACTTCTTCAGATACAATTCTTCCTCCGATTAGACTTCCTCTAATAGAGTTTTTTCTCATATCAAATTACATCTAATCTAGATTTTACTCTGATACAAATTTCACTATTTAGTTACTCACTACGCAGGTCGTTAATGGATCCAATGATAACCTTAAGTTCTTAAATGCTAAAATCTATAATAATTTGATAAGAATAATTAATCATTTGACACATTTTCGTCGATCAAATGGTGGGATTTATAGTGGGTGAAATGGAGGATAACAATTTGAATGAATAATAAACAAAAAAGAAAATATTCATTCAGATAGATTTAAAAACGATGTAACTAATATATTAGGCAAAATTTGACAGTATTTTTATCAGCTTTTAAGTTGTTAGAGATTAGTGTAATCATTTGGCAATAATTGTAACAATTTTGTAGTTTTAGTTACGTTATGAAATTATGGATCCTTTGGTTTTGGATTATTGAGCCATAAGTGGTTTCTAGGGGGTAATGGAACAATGGTTTCCTACTGGTTTGGAGGAAAGCTTGATAGTCTCTTGCACCTTATTGTAGATGTAGACACTTGAAGTGATTAAATTCTAGATTGAGAGTTAGTTATTGTGGAATAAAAAGAATACAAGTTTCTCTTATCAGACTTCTTCAGATTCAATTCTTCCTCCGATTAGACTTCATCTAATAGAGTTTTTCCTCTTATCAAATTACATCTAATTTAGATTTTACTCTGATACAAATTTCACTACTTATTTCCTCACTACTCAAGTCTTTAATGGATCCAATAATAATCTTAAGTTCTTAAATGCTAAAATCTATAATCTTTTCATAAGAATAATACTTGTGACACATTTTCGTCGATCAAATGGTGGGAATGAATTTGAGGGAGGGAGATTTTCTTTTAGTACTCACATTAAAATATGGTTGCCTGACCACATTATTTCATAATACAAATCCCTTTTATTTATTTTTTAAACTCTAACAAAATATTGAACCCTAAAATGTTGATACCCATTTATATTTTAAAAGATAAAGAAAATATTAAAAAATATAATATTCATAATTTATATTTTATAATTAAATCAAATATCTATAACACTATTAAAATATATTTTAAATTATTTTAACATTTAATAAATTCTTTAAAATCATCTTTAATTAATAAAACAGTTTATTATAAAAGTTGGAGTTTTACAGTTACAGTTCTCTTCTAAACCTATCCTTGCTACTATTATCGATAATTTACACTTATAAATCTTTTATATATATATATATATATATATATATATATATATATATATATATATTATTGCTAATACTAAATAAATTTGTGGGGATGTTACAAACAACATAATGAATTATAAACTCAATAACATGGATTAATAAAATTAATTTTAAGGTGTTTTTAGCATCCTTAATGTACTACGTATGCAAAAATCATCAGTAAAATAATTTTTAAAAATTAACTATAACTGAATAAGTCTTATACTTGTATTACTGAAATTAGTAATTTGATCTATATACTTGATTCTATATAAATACAAAAGAAAATACTTTACAATGTGTACAGGTAGGTTAGACAATGTGGAAGACATTAGACAATAAATAAGGTAGGTTAGACGATAGTTGACTGCAGGTGGCGACCAGCTTGCTTCGCTTGTACTAGTCCTTCTTTACTAATTAATATATCCATTTTATTTTACAATATAATGTGAAAAAATTATTCTCCTTTGTTGAAGGAATTTATCAACATGATTAAATGGTTCATTTAAATTTTTTTTTGTTGAAAGAATTTATCAACATAATTATATGGTTCATTAAAATATTTTTTTGTCTAAAAATATTTTGTAAATACCACCCTAAATAAATCACATAACTACAAGCTCCCGTGACATACGGTCAAGCAAACAATATCAATATTGGTGCCATATCTGTCGTTTTTTTTTAGCTTCACATTTACCCCTTTTTTTTTTCATCTTTGATTAAAGATAAGAATGACGAAATTATTAAAAATATTTTAAATTAAATGTAAAATTGAAAGAAAAAAATTACACTAAAAGTTGGTATTCTATTTATATATAGGTATAAAAAATTAAGTGTTTAATTTGGTAATGAAGAAAATATTTTAAATGAAGTGTAAAATTATAAGGAACACACTACCGAAAAAAGTTAAGATTTCCTTTACATATAGTGATAGAAGAAAATTCATTTATTAGTTTAACAAAAATTAATAATATTATAAACAAAACCAAAATAAAGAATTTAGTTATAAAGGATATATACTTGCCACTATTGCTTGCTTTTTATCAGATGATCGAATATGTAATAAATTAATTGTATAAATGCTGAAGTTAAATTTAATAAATATTAAAAAGTATATAACTTTTGGTCAAACATAAACTTATATTTCTATTACAAACGGAATTGGAATTATAAATTGTTTCCCTAGTCATTTTAAATACCCTGATACAAATTGTTTCTTATTCAAGCTTTCAAAATAGAATGGCAACACACATCCGTCCCCTCCTTTTTACCTTTTTAATTATGTGTATTGCGTCACTCATGGTTGCAGGTAACAAACTAGTTCCATATCTCAATAGTGTTACATTTTCGATGAAAAGATATGATTTGCAAAATATGAGAGTAGTGTTTGTTACACAATTTTTTAATTTAAGTTTTTGAAATGCAAAATGATTCAATATAACGTATGACAATTCCCCCTGCTTTCATTATGAACATTGTGCAGATACGGATGCAGTTTGTGACAATTTTTGTAAAATAACACTTGGTAAATCTAAGAGTGGTTATTGCATTCGAGACTTGGTTGTATGTTGTTGCAAACAGTAGAGGTCATAGAGATTTTTGTGTCAGAATTGTTCTTTTTCATATATTTGATAAATTATATCACCAAAAAGAGTTTTTAAGATTCTTATAAAATAATTAGAAAAGTCATATTTTGTAATAATTATTATATATTATGTTATAATTAAAATAATGTCAAAAATGACATTATAATTTTGACTAATAATTTATTTTTCATGGTACATATATCTATTTATTTATGGTCTAACTATCAATACAATGACACGAAAGTATTGAAAGTGTGAAAACATAAA
>JBBPBT010001350.1:2734423-2820075 GCA_037974875.1 Cicer bijugum | reverse complement strand
AAAAAAAAAACTAGTAAATTTTAATCCAAATAGTAATATAAATATCATAATTCTTTTAAAAAATTAAGATGATTAAATTTAACATTTGAGTTGCCATCTCAGGGGTTAGTTGTAACAACTTCACTCTCTAACTTGATGGAATAGAGTTCAAATCCAACCTAAGACATATGTAATACCTTAACATTAGAGTTTTTTATTTTTACAAATATTAAACATTTGAGTTGGAACTCAAGTGTTTTGTATATTACTTATAAATTACTTTTTTTGGTTCTAGATGTAGTGATTTTAAATTTTCTTAGAGACAGATGAAAGTCGGCTACTAGAGCCATTTTAATTAATTAAAGTTTATCTGTTACAAAAAAATTGATTAATTTAATTAATTATTTATAATAAATATCATTTCCAAATTATCATAATTTTTGTTTCAGATTTTAATTTCAACGAAATTTTTTATTGTCATGATATCCAAAATATCAAAAATATTCAAATATCATCATCACATAAACAATATCTTTTTTATACTTTTTGAACAATATTTTTTTGTGAATTATTCTTTAACCAAAAGAATATGCCCTTCATGGAAGACTAATTTTTAATAGATAATCTACGAGTTCAGAGTTTCATCAACACTTTGAGATTCAGGATACACTATCAATTTCGAATTCATCATTCTATTCTTGTTTATTTGATTATATTGATATTTTGATTGCTTAAATTGAATTTCAATAGGATCGATTAAATTTATTTGATAGAATTTGGTTTTGGTTTCTAATTTAAATGAATTATAATTTAGCCACACTTGATTGTTAATTGTAATATTTGGATGATTTTGATACTTTATCCAATCAAAGAAACCGAAATCACATAGGATTGATTACACTTGTTTGATCAATTCTATAGTCAAATAAGAATACAAGGTTTAGAATGTTAGAAGAAAATACAAGGATTAGCTCTACCAGTCGCTTCCTAATTGCGATCAGGTACATGAATAAGCTTTATCTATTTGATTTCAACAAATATATATATGAATGTTGAGGGATAATTAGGATGGGTCATACTGTGGAAATTGGCACATAAGAACAACAATCAATATTATTTATTCATTTACTTATTTATTTATTTATTATTTATTATTTATATTATTATTTATTTATTCTTTTATTATTTATTTTATTATTTATCTATTTATTATTTTATTATTTATTTATTCAATTACTTATTTATTTATTATTTATTATTTATTTTATCATTTATTTATTTTTTTACTTATTATTTTATCATTTATTTATTCATTTACTTATTTATTTATTATTTATATTATTATCTATTTATTCGTTTATTAATTTATTTATTATTTACTTTATTAATTATTTATTCAATTATTTATTTATTTATTGTTTGTGTTATTTTGTTATTTATTTTTTTATTATTTATTTATTCATTATTTATTTATTTATTATTTTATTATTCATTTACTTATTTATTTATTATTTATTACATATTTTATCATTTATTTATTTATTTTATTATTTATTTATTCATTCATTTACTTATTTATTTATTATTTATTTTATTATGTATTTATTCATTTTCTAACTTATTTATTTTGTTATTTATTTATTTATTATTTATTTATTCATTGTAAGTAATTTATTTGTATTTTGTGGTTGTGTGGTTTTAATTCATTAGCGAACTATTAGAGACGACGACTGATAAAGAAACGACTTGTTAGCAGATCAAATTCATTGGACGGAATCTTCAGTTGAGGTAAGGGGTTGGATGAGGTTTGATTTTATGAGTATAAAATAATGTGAGCCCTATTGAGTAATAATAATTAATTAATAAAATGTGAATGGTAATAGTGAGGGCTAAAAAAATTATTTGGGGTTTAGGGTGTCACATTAGTGGTATAAGAGCAGGTATGTCCAATTAGACCGTAAATGTGTTATGTGTTTGCTATGTTTCCTTGTGTACTCTGTTACGTATTTTGTGGTTATGGCCATTATTGTGTTAGTGTTGTAGAATTAAGTTAGTTTCTCACTTCCCTAAGTGTTTCGCTATATTCGATTGGCTTATCTGATTGATGTAGGTAGTGATGGCTAGTGGTAGGAATGATGCTGCAATTGCTGAGGCTCTAGAGTCCATGCAGGAGTTACAGTGCGGGCTCTCAAAGCTTTGGCTGAATCCCAAGCTACTGCACAAGCCTCTACGCAATATGTTACTCAAGCTGCACAGATTGCTGCTCAAGCTATTGCACAAGCTACTAGCCACAGTGGTGGCCAAGGAAATGTGTAAATAAATGAATTCATGGTGATGGATCGATTCCACAAGGCTAACCCCCCATCATTTGAAGGTCACTATAATCCTGATGGAGCTCAAAAGTGGTTGCAAGAAGTTGAGAAAATTTTCAGAGGAGTGGCATGTCCCGGAGGTCAGAAAGTGCATCTTGGTACCTTTATGTTGACGGAGGAAGCTGAACATTGGTGGGATAATGCCCGCCAACATTTAAATAATGCAGGGACTGCAATTACTTGGGCTATATTCAAGAACATGTTTCTAATTAAGTATTTCCCTGAAGATATATGTAATAGAAAGGAGATGGAATTTGTTAAATTGGAATAAGGGAATATGTCGGTAGCGGAGTATGCGGCGAAGTTCGAGGAATTATCCAGGTACTATCCACTCTATGTTGGAGAGGCAGGAGAAAAGTCTAAATGCATCAAGTTTGAAATGGGACTCAGGCCAGAGATCAAGAAATAGGTTGGAATGCAAGAGATTCGTGACTTTCCTACCCTAGTGAATAAGAGTAGGATTTATGATGAGGATAGTCGTGTTGAAAGGGCACATTACCGAAACACTGGAACCATGAAGGACAACAGGCCTATGCATCATACTAGAGGAAAACCTTACTTTTTTCCTCCTAGTAGATCTGGAAGTCGTCTGAATTATCAACAACACAATTTTGCAGTTGGAAAAGGAGCTATTAGTGGTAACGGAAAAGGAAATGGGAACAATTATAATTATGGGAGTGGTAGAGGAAACCCCAATGGACGAGGAGTTAGTAGCGGAAATGGTAACAACACGAGTCAAATCTTGCGCAACAGCAATGGTAATAATGGTGATCTAGCTACTCCTATCCGATGTAGCAGGTGTGGCAAGCAGGGTCACATGACATATGAATGTAGAGATGCTAAAGTTACTTGTTTTAATTGTCAACAACAAGGCCACATTAGCACCACATGCCCTTACCCAAGGAAGACTCCACAGCCTGGAAACCAGAGTTCCCAAGCCAGCCGACCTAAATCCAATGGAAGAGTCTTTGCCCTCAGTGGTGCAGGAGCGTCTGAGAAAGACAACTTGATCCAAGGTACATGTCTCATAAGTGATACTCCTTTATTTGTACTATTTGATCGTGGTGCCACTCATTCCTTTGTGTCTCTTGATTGTGTTAGACGTTTAGGACTACATGTATCTCGTTTACAATATGAGTTGATTGTGAATACCCCAACTAGTGATTCTGTTGATACCTCTAGTGTTTGTCTTGACATTTCTATCCATGTCTGTGGAAGGGATTTTCGAGTTGACTTAGTGTGTCTACCTTTGCGTCTGGTTGATGTGATTCTTGGTATGGATTGGCTATCTGCCAACCGTGTCCGCGTAGATTTTTTTTAGTAAAACCATTGAATTCATGGAGTCAAAAGAGAGGGATCAGCCTAGCAATATATCCACCAACCAAGTGAAGGCACTCTTGAAAGAAGATGCCCAGTTATACATGATCCTTGCCTAATTGGAATTTGAAGGAAAAGTGGTAATACGAGATGTTCCTATTGTGTGTGAATTCCCTGAAGTATTCCATGAAGATGTCACTAATTTACCACCAGTGCGTGAAATTGAGTTTAGAATTGACCTTGTACCAGGTACTGGACCCATATCCAGGGCACCGTATAGGATGTCTCCCTTAGAATTGTCTGAGCTTAAGAAACAATTGGAAGAGCTTTTAGATAATAAATTTATAAGGCCTAGTGTTTTACCATGGGGTGCACCTGTGTTGTTGGTTAAGAAGAAGGATGGCTCTATGAGGTTATGTGTAGATTACCGTCGACTTAATAAAGTGACAATCAAGAATAAGTATCCGCTACCTAGGATAGATGGCCTTGTGGATCAATTGAGAGGATCATGTGTGTTTAGTAAGATCGATCTGAGATCAGGTTACCATCAGATCTGAGTGAAACGTTCTAATACCCCTAAGACCACCTTTAGGACCTGTTATGGCCATTACAAGTATTTGGTTATGCCTTTTGGTGTGACTAATGCACCAACAGTGTTTATGCATTACATGAATCAGATCTTTCATCCATACCTAGACTCTTTTGTGGTTGTGTTTATAGATGATATCTTAGTGTACTCTAAGACTAAGGAAGAACATGGTGAACATCTAAGGATAGTCTTGAAAACCCTTAAGGAGAAACAATTATTTGCCAAGTTGTCTAAGTGTGAATTTTGGTTAGAGGAAGTAAGTTTCCTATGACATATAATTTCAAAAGGTGGAATAGCTGTTGATCCTACCAAAGTGGTGAGTGTCTTAGAATGGAAAGCACCTAAATCAGTGACTGAGATTAGGAGTTTCCTAGGATTGGCAGGTTATTATCGTAGGTTCATAGAAGGATTCTCCAAGTTGTCCTTACCTTTGACTAAGTTGACCCGTAAAGGGGAATTGTTCGTGTGGGATACTCATTGTGAGAATAGTTTCCAAGAGCTTAAGAAACGATTGACCTCTGCACCAATCTTAGTATTACCTGACTTGAGTGAACCCTTTGTAGTATATTGTGATGCGTGTGGTTCCGGAATAGGTGGAGTACTTATGCAGGATGGGAAGGTAGTAGCATATGCCTCTAGGCAACTGAAGATTCATGAGAGAAACTACCCTACCCATGACCTAGAACTAGCAGTAGTTGTCTTTGTACTTAAGATGTTGAGACATTATTTATATGGATCTAGATTTGAGATTTTTAGTGACCATAAGAGCCTTAAGTATCTTTTTGATCAGAAGGAGTTGAACATGAGACAACGTAGGTGGATGGAATTTCTTAAAGATTTTGATTTTGAGCTTAAATATCACCCTGGAAAGGCCAATGTAGTGGCTGGTGCCTTGTGTAGGAAGACTTTGAGTGTGTCCGCCTTAATGGTTAAGCAAAGTGAGTTGTTGGAACAATGTAGAGACCTTAGTTTAGTTTGTGAAGTAACACCAGAAAGTATTAAATTGGGAATGTTGAAGGTAACTAGTGGACTATTGGAAGAGATTGAAAAGAGTCAAAAGTTGGATTTATATCTTTTAGATAAGTTACAGTCGATTGACCAAGGGAGATAACCTAACTTGAAAATAGGTGTGGATGGAATTTTGAGATTTAAGGAGAGGATTTGTGTTCCCGATGTAGAGGAGTTAAGAAAGATGATCTTAGAGGAAGGACATAGGAGTTGTCTAAGTATTCACCCTAGAGCCACAAAGATGTATAAGGACCTCAAGAAGATATTTTGGTGGCCTAAAATGAAAAGAGATGTTGCTGAGTTTGTGTATGCTTGTTTGACCTGCCAAAAATCTAAGGTAGAACACCAAAAACCTTCAGGTTTGATGCAACCTTTGAGCATTCCCGAATGGAAGTGAGATAGCATCTCTATGGACTTTGTGGTAGGCTTACCTCGAACTCCAAAAAGGTACGATAGCATTTGGGTCATTGTGGATAGATTAACTAAATCTGTTCACTTTATTCCGATAAACATAACTTATTATATGGAAAGGTTAGCTGAAATATACATAAAGAAAATTGTGAAGTTGCATGGAATCCCATCAAGTATAGTCTCAGACAGAGACCCTAGGTTTACCTCTAAGTTTTGGCTAGGTTTACAAAGCGCTTTAGGTACGAACCTTAGGATGAGTTCAGCCTACCACCCACAGACAGATGGTCAAACTGAGTGAACCAATCAATCCCTAGAAGACTTGTTGAGAGCTTGTGTGTTGGAACAAAATGGAAGTTGGGATAGCTTTTTGCCACTTATAGAGTTTACCTATAACAATAGTTTCCACTCTAGCATTGGAATGACCCCTTTTGAGGCTTTGTATGGGAGAAGATGTAGGACCCCTCTGTGTTGGTTCGAGACGGGTGATAACCTTGTGTTAGGACCTGAGATTGTTCAACAAACTACCGATAAAGTAAAAATGATTCAAGAAAAGATGAAAGCATCTCAAAGTAGGCAAAAGAGTTACCATGATAAAAGAAAGAAAAACCTCGAATTTCAAGAAGGTGATCATGTATTTCTGAGAGTTGCTCCGACAACAGGGGTTGGTCGGGCATTAAAAATGCGAAAGCTTACACCTCGGTTTATAGGACCTTACCAAATTCTTAAACGTGTCGGTAACGTAGCATATCATATAGTGTTGCCTCCATCTCTTTCTAATCATCATAGTGTCTTTCACGTGTCTCAACTTCGCATGTACATTTTCGATCCTTCACACGTGATTGAGTCAGACAAGGTACAAATAAAAGAGAATCTAACTTTTGAGACCTTACCGCTACGGATTGAGAACCGAAAGATCAAAGAATTATGGGGTAAGACGATTTCATTGGTAAAGGTTGTTTGGGGAGGTGCTACTGGTGAAAGTGCTACGTGGGAAGTCGAAAGTCAAATGCGTGACTCTTATCCAGAACTATTTTCCCTAGGTAAATTTCGAGGACGAAATTTTTTTACAGAGGGAGAAATGTAACACCTCAAATTTTTAATAAATATATAACATTAATATTATGATAAATTATATTGTATGTGTATTTGTTGTAATGCGATAATTTCCTACGCGTTTTTTTTTCATTTACCCTAATAATTTATTTGAATTATTGATATTAAATATAATTATTTAAATTGATTTTGGACAAATAAATAAATAAGAAATAAACTTGTGTATTAGTACACTAACTTGTGTATTAGTATTTAAATTGATTTTGGACAAATAAATATATATATATACACACACACACACACATATCCGCCTCCAAATGGGAAGAATGCGCTTCTGGTCATGCTAATAGAATATTAGAAGAAAAAAACAAGGTTTAGCTCTACCAGCCACTTCCTAATTGCGATCAGGTACATGAATAAGCTTTATCTATTTGATTTCAACAAATATATATATATATATATATATATATATATATATATATATATATATATATATATATGAATGTTGAGGGATAATTAGGATGAGTCATACTGTGGAAATTGGCACGCAAGAACAACAATCAATAACCTATAATTCAACTTGATTAACTTGATTAGTATTATAGGCTATTCCTTTTGAATTCTGGTGGAAAGATAGAATTATTTTAGGAGTGAAATTGATAATTATTTTAGGAGTGAGTTTGGTAATTATTTTAAGATAGTGAATTTGATAACTATTTTAGGATTGTGAATTTGATAATTATTTTAAGATAGTAAATTTGATATATATATATATATATATATATATATATATATACACCTTTTCATATGTACCATGTTCTCAAAAGCAATGCGGCCCAATATCAAAATAATAGTTAAACATGGAAGAATTATCAAGCTTCGGATCATATCAAGTTTAAATAAAACCAAACATGAATCAATTGTAATAATAAAATTGGACTTTCGGTCATGCTTAAATATGTGTAACAATATTTAAGTTTAAGTACGGACTTCCTTCCCAGATTATAGAAAAACATGAAAAGAGGCACCGAGAGTTTAAGTATGTACAACAATATTTAGTTCTTATATCATAGTTAGTTAAATAAAAATTTGATTATAGTAATATGGGTGTTTAATAATATTAAACATATTTTGGGCTATATCATAAGTAGTAGATGATTTATTTATTTATTTATTTATTCATTTACTTATTTATTTATTTATTATTTATTTTATTATTTATTTATTTATTTATTTATTTACCTATTAATTTATTTATTATTTATTTTATTATTTATTTGATTATTATTTATTTTATCATTTATTTATTCATTTATTTATTATTTATTATTTATTATTTATTTATTTTATTAATTATTCATTTATTTATTTATTTATTTATTTTATTATTTATCTATTTATTATTTTATTATTTATTTATTCATTTACTTATTTATTTATTTATTATTTTATTATGGATATACTTATTTATTTATTATTTATTATTTATTTATTCATTTACTTATTTATTTATTTATTATTTATTACTTATTTTATCATTTATTTATTTATTTTATTATTTATTCACTCATTTACGTGTTTATGATTTATTTTATTATGTATTTATTCATTTACTTACTTATTTATTATTTATTTTGTTATTTATTTATTCGTAGTAAGTAATTTATTTGTATTTTGTGGTTGTGTGGTTTTAATTCTCTCGCGGACTATTAGAGACGACGACCGATAAAGAAACGACACGTTAGCAGATCAGATTCATTGGACGGAATCTTCAGTCGAGGTAAGAGGTGGGATGAGATTCGATTTTATGCGTATAAAATAACGTGTGAGATTCGATTTTATGAGTATAAAATAACGTGTGAGATTCGATTTTATGAGTATAAAATAACGTGAGATGAACGGGAATGCTGCAATTCCCAAATGTTTATTCGGGGCTTACTACGTAAAGTTGAGCCCTATTGAGTAATAATAATTAATTAATAAAATGTGAATGGTAATAGTGAGGACTAAAATATAATTTAGCAACCTATAGAATTGTTGTGAATTTATAATAAGATTGCATGCTGTCTGATTTTATGAAATCTTATGCTGATTGTTAATGTCTGAATGATATGTACTTGAATGTTTTCGTCATTTGATTGAATTTGTGATATTACTAAAATGTGCCACCTATTGAATTCCTTATTATGTGATTGATGCAATTGGATTGAGTATTGTGAATATTGTAAACCAAATATTGTGATTTTATTGTGATTGACTGATAAAGATATATAATGATGAAATATTATGAAGTCAAATTAAAACTTATTGAGTTGTGATGATCGAGTAAGTTAAAGACATGTGTTGTAGATTTTGGAGTTAGGATTATTTTGTCATCTTATAGGGTGGGTTTGACAAACCTAGTGATTTGGGGAAGTACAACTGAATGAGCTTGATCGTGGAGGGCTACAGTCGAACTGTAAGGTAAGATTGATAGACCTTGGGGGTACACCTAGTGGGGAATTCCTAAGTGGATTAGTGGGTTATTCCCTAAGGTTGGGAACTACCGTGCAACACAAGAGTACCCTGACTGTCGCGTATATGTGTCTCGAGTTGAGTTGAGGGGATCTATGAGGACTTGGACATTCATGAATTGTCCGTCCACTCTTGTAGTGGCATAGTATCAGGCCTCCTAACCAAGTACTTCAGAGTAGAATGGTACCAAATGATGAAGTATAAAGTATAGGACATGCATAGCATTTCATTATTTTGATTGTCTTATTGTGAATGAATTTGATAAATCGTTGATATTATACACTTGACTTTTTTTTTTTGAGATTGTAATAATTTGATTGCTTGCATGTTCTCCTCGTGTATTTCATACTGTTACATAATTTCGATACTCACCCCTCGTTGTTTGCCATGGACGCAGACGAGTTGTAAGTTGCAGGTGATGACTAGTACCATCGGAGAGGCGGAAGTCGTCATATCTTGAAGACTCTATTTATATGCATTTTATCGACGTTACTTTGAGTATTTTTATTTTGAGAATTCCCGCTCTGATAGTGACATCGGGTGGGGACTATATTTGCACTGAATTTAAAAAATAAGTATGTGTACTTCAAAAAGGATTCTATTGTTTGATATAATGATTTCGATGTCATTGTGTTTGATAGAAATTTTGGATTTACGTGACATGTTTATGATTATGTGATACTCTTTATCAAAGAAAAAAAAATTATTTGGGGTTTAGGGTGTCACATTAGTGGTATAAGAGCAGGTATGTCAAATTGGACCGTAAATGTGTTATGTGTTTGCTATGTTTCCTTGTGTACTCTGTTATGTATTTTGTGGTTATGGCTACTATTGTGTTAGTGTTGTAGAACTAAGTTAGTTTCTCACTTCCCTACGTGTCTCACTATATTCGATTGGCTTATCTGATTGATGTAGGTAGTGATGACTAGTTGAAGGAATGATGCTATGATTGCTGAGGCTCTAGAGTCCATGGCAGGAGTTACACTGCAAGCTCTCCAAGCTTTGGCTGAATCCCAAGCTACTGCGCAAGCCTCTGCGCAAGTTGCTACTCAAGCTGCACATATTGTTGCTCAAGCTCTTGCTCAAGCTACTAGCTACAGTGGTGGCCAAGGACATGTGCAAATAAATGAATTCATGGTGATGGATTGATTCCACAAGGCTAACCCCCCATCATTTGAAGGTCACTATAATCCTGATGGAGGGCCGGGGTGTTACCTAAAACTATTGATGTTGAGAAAAATATACCACTTCCTTTTCCTCAAAGGGCAATGAAGACTAAGAAAATGGACGAGGCATATAAGGAAAAAGAGATCCTGGATACATTTAGGAAGGTGGAAGCGAACATTTCCCTCCTTGAAGCAATTAAACAGATTCCAAGATATGCAAAAAATTTCTAAAAGATTTGTGCACACACAAGAGAAGGTTTAAAGGTAATGAAAGGGTAAACATAAGGCGAAATGTTTCTGCCCTCATTCAACCCATGCCACAAAAATGGAAAGATCTAGGAACTTTTTCCATTCCATGTATCATAGGAAATATTCAATTTGAAAATGCTATTTTAGATTTAGGATCTTCCATTAATGTTAGGCCTATTGAGAAAGAATCTCAATTTAATGGTTTGATGAAAACAAACAAAAAGCTAATTAAGAATCTTAATTATGACTCTAAATGTTATGTTAATTTAACTTGTGCTTTTGAGTGTATTAATTTAAAGATAGGATTTGAACAAAGCAAAGAAATCAACAGAAAAAGGCAAGAAACTGAACAGACAAGAATGGATAATATTCTTAATAAAATCTGGAAAACGGAGAATGTTCTCCAGTTTCCAGAATGATCATCATAACTCCAAAATCAATCAATCTCCATTACTCGAATCAGGCTAATGTTATCAGTACTTGGCAAGGAACCAACTGAGATGATCAGATTCAAAGAAACTACTCGAATCACAAAAAGAGAAGATCATGAATTAGCAAGACCAAAGAGATTTGAACATTCTTGACAACATTATGATCATTCTGGACAACAGTGTAACATCAGTCTCCACACTAATAATCATTCTCCAACATGTTAACATTAATCTCCAACATGCTAACTTCATTCTCCAGCATGTTAAACATCAATATCTAGAATGATAACATCAATTTGCAGAAAGTTTTCATCAGTATCCATAATGATTAGATCTTTCTCCAGAATTATCAAACCAGTCTCTAGAATGATCATCAATCTGCAGAAAGTTCAAAAACTGACAATCAAGATTGATTATCAGTCTCCATTTCTGCAGAAGTTCAATATCAATCTCCATATTTATACAAAATGATATAACATCAACAAACATATCTAAAGCATAAAGGATCATTAAACACAAAGGCAATCAGATCAAGAACATATAAACCAGTCTAGTCAAACAGGTTTCAAAAATGTTCAAAGGCTGGAATATTTTTATTCATATATATTGGTTTTGTTCAAAATTGACATAGCACTACCTACAACTCTTTTAACCATTATGAAATGTCCTAAAAGCCTATAAAAGGAAGGCCAATGCTCAATAAAAAACAAGAGCTTCAAGTACTAAGCAATTCATTACGCATTTCAATCATACTTGAATTTCTGTCACTCACATACATTGAATCAATTCTGATTTTTCCCATTTGATTCCTAATATCATTCTCATGTATTTCTCTGTCAAAGAATCAAAACTCAAACAAGTGTTGAGCCTTCTCAGATTCTAACAAAACAATATCATCATTATTGTAAAACTCAAACTATAAGAGTTTAGTGTAGTTTGGGTAGATTGTACAAAATCCTATGAAGGTTGATAGGAGACTTGATTGTACTCCTTTCTTGGTGGAAAGGTTTTAACTTTGTAACAGATCAAGGTTGACCTGCACTAGGTGCTGTAAAACCAAGAAGGTTCTTTGTTTTAAACACTTAGTGGAAAATATCACGGTTGTGAGAACAAGACGTAACCCGGGTTGGGTGAACTAGGATATATCGTTGTGTGGTATCTCTTCCTTTATCTATTTACTTTCATTCTGATTGATTATCAAGTTAAATAGATAAACTAAATTACTGATTTTAACTAACCAATAACGTTCTTCGTTTTCTGGATAAAACAAAGAACGATCTGCGTTTTCTATTTCACAACCAAGATCAATCTTGAGTTATTTTCTTAGATTTTTAACATGAATTTTGAAAATGGTGAATTTACAATTCAAACCCCCTTTCTTGTAAATTGACACTGCTACTTCAATGCCTACATCTATTTTTAACTCTCTTGTTTATGGACATTTACAGAGTACATGAGTTATCATTATATTGGCAAACAAAAGCAATGCTCGTCCTATTGGACTTTTGAAGGATGTACTTTTTTGAGTTAATAAATTGATATTTCCTGCAGATTTTTACATTCTGGACATGGAGGGAGATAATAAGTCCAACATGGCGCCTATCATCTTAGGCAGACCATTCTTGAAACTTCTAGAACAAAAATTGATGTGCCTGGTGGAACTCTATCCATGGAATTTGGTGATAGCATTGTGAAATTTAACATCTTTGATGTAATCAAATACCGCATGGAAGAGCATTCTAATTTTCAATTGAATTGTTTGCTGATTTGGTTGATGACACTTACCCCGATATGTTTGCTACTGATTTTCCTTCATTGTTTGGTTCTGATGATACTTATACTGGTGAATTTTGTTCATATACTAAATTGAACTCTGTGTGTTCTGAGATCAAAGTTGCCTTGCAGGTTGATCATTATGCTGATATTGATATTTCTAATAACATATTTGATTTTGTGGACGTAGCTTTGGCCACTAGTGTTATATCTTCCATTGAACAACCACCGACTATAGAGCTTAAACCACTTCCTAAAAATTCGAAATATGAATATTTAGAAGGAAGTGGCAACTTACCTGTTATTATTTCCACCAAACTTAAAGATGAACACGAAGAAAAGTTGTTGCAGATTTTAAGAAAACACACGAAGGCAGTCAGATGGACCTTGGCTAATATTCATGGTATTAGGCCATCCATGTGTATGCATATAATACTACTAAAGGATGGGGTAAAATAAGTCAGGCAGCCCCAAAGGCAACTTAACTCTTTAATTCTATATGTTGTAAAAATGCAAGTGACCAAGCTCTTGCAAGCAGACATCATATACCCCATCTCTAATAGTCAATGGGTGAGTCTGGTGCAGGTTGTCCCTAAGAAAATTGGACTCACAATTGTTGAAAATGAAAATAATGAACGTATCCCCACACAATTGCATATGAGCTAAAGGGTATGAATCGATCATAGGTGACTAAACCAGGAAAATATAAAGGATCGTTTCCCTATAGAATTCATTGATCAGATGCTTGAACGATTGGCTGGTAAGTCACATTATTGTTTTATTGATGGTTTTTCTAGTTATTTTCGTATCCATATTGCACCAGAGGACCAAGAGAAGACCGCGTTCACTTGCCCCTTCAACATATTTTCCTATAGGATGATGCCCTTTGACCTATGCAATGCTCCTAGCACTTTCCAACACTGCATGATTAGTATTTTCTCTGACTTGATAGAAAATTGTATTGAAGTTTTCATGGATGATTTTATTGTGTATGGTTCCTCATTTGATGCATGCTTGATCAATTTAGATAGAGTTTTGCATAGATGTATTGAAACTAATCTTGTGCGGAATTCTAAAAAATGTCATTGTATGGTTGAACAGGGCATAGTTTTGGACCACCCGATTGGACCCTCCAATAATTCAGCCACCCAATTAGACCCACCGTTTTTGAAATTATGTGTGATGCATCTAAGTATGTAGTGGGAGCAGTCCTTATACAAAGGGTTGGTAAGGCTGTCCATGTTATTTATCATGCTAATTATACTACCATTGAGAAGGAACTTTTAGCTATTGTTTTCGCACTTGATAAGTTCAAATCGTATTTTCTAGGTTCGAAGGTAGTTTTTATTACTGACCATGCAACTTTGAAGTTCTTGCTGAAGAAAATAAAAGCAAAATCGAGATTAATCCAATGGATGTTGTTACTCCAATAATTTGATTTAGAGATTAAAGATAAGAGTGGAGCTGAAAATTTGGTATTAGATCATTTGAGCAGAATAGAAATGGCTAAGGACCCCATCCCCATCCAAGATGACTTCCCTGATGAGCAACTGCTACAGTTGCATGAGGTAACTCCTTGGTTTGCTGATTTAGTTAATTTTATAGTTGTTGGAGTCTTTGCTGCAGATGCATGCAGAATACAAATACACGAACTTAAAAATGATGCAAAATACTATGTGTGGGATGATCCATATTTGTGGAAATTATGTACTGACTAGGTGATTAGGCGATGTGTTTCCCAGCATGAGGCACAATCCATTCTTCATTTTTGTCACGCTTCTCAAACTGGAGGACATTTTAGTCCTCAACAGATAGCAAGAAAAGTATTAGACTCGGGTTTCTTTTGGCCCACCTAATTTAAAAATGCATTTCAGACTTACAAAATTTATGAGTAGTACCAAATAGCAAGAACAACAATCACTCGTAGGAGTGAGATTCCTCAACAACCTATTTTTGAAGTGGATTGACCCTATTTTTGTTACTAACATTTTTCCTCATGGTGCAGTGGAAATAAAAAGTGAAAACACCGAGAAAGTGTTCAAAGTAAATGAACAACACCTCAAGCTAATCCATGAGAGCTATGTGCTTGAAGATGCTACCATAGAAGAAGTCTCCTTGGGAAAGCCCACCTACACTGAAGTTTGAACAGGGAGCTCCCTTTCCTTTATCTTATTTTATACTTGTTACTTTCAATGAGGATAATGTGTAATTTAAGTGTGGGGGTACTATTTAGGATTGCACTACATGCTTTTTCATCAAATTTTGTGGTTGTAAATGTTGAGAGTTTGTTTGGACTGGCATGATTGGATAGTATCTTTGCAGTCTTGGTAAAATAATTTGGATTAAAATTCTAAATTGTGTATCATTTGTGATAGGTCATTAACCTTTGTGAGACTTATTATGAATGTAGTACGTTATTCCATATTTTCTTTCTTGTGTGTTATCGTACTCATGATTGCTAGTTACACCAAAAGTTGACTTGACTCTTGTCTGCATGCATATATTGAAATGACCTAGGCATTTGTTTCTTGATTAAGCTACTAGCAAAATAAGTCTACCCTACAATTATCCATTTGTTTAAGCCCCTTTGAGCCTAATTATCCCATTCTTTGTTATATAGCTCATTACAAGCCTAAAAGTGAAAAACAATGCATTGACCAAATATTGGGGGATAAAGGAGTCTTCCCTTAAATAAGTGTGAGCAAAGAGAGTGTGAAAATTAAAGTAAATGATGTTTTGTTGAGTTACTTCTTAATGTTGTTTTTCTCTCTTAATCATAACTCCTTTATCCTCTTTGATTTTCAGTCCTAGTCTCCTTAGGATTATCTCACACTTACCTTAGCCACGTTACAACCTGAGTAAAGACCTTTTGATTGTTATGTGCATGTGTTTCAAATATATATTATAAAGGCTTGTCAAGCCGATGGCAATGCTAGCTTTTATGATGTGCTTTGAGTGTAAACAGTAGCCCACACACTTTGAGTGTAAACACTTTGAGAGAATTTAATATCTTGGGAGGACTCTATCACTTATGATGCATTCTTTAGTTAACTTGTCTGCTTGTTTACATGGATTGTAATAACAAAACTATTCATGATTGCCTTAAGCTAGAAATATTTTTTTTCTCTCACCATTTAGCATTCATAAGAATATTTGGAATCACTTGCATTGTTTTGCTCGAAGTACAAAAGTTTAAGTGTGGGGGAATTTGATCATAGCATTTGGGCACATGTTTCTAGCTTTTTAGTTTGGTAATTTAAAAGCTCTTTATAGCTTAGAATAATACTTTTAGCTTGTTTATAAACATTTGGTCGAATTTGAATTATAATGTTATTATATGCATTTTTACTCTGGTTCTCTCTTTAGGCCACAACATGAACTCCAGATATCGAATTGGCACATTTGAGTTAGCGTTGGAAAGCTAAAAATCAGAGCTAGCGTTGGAAAGAAAAGACCAATTCTGAACTATACTAGTCCTAAATTGCAGATTTCGTAATCTGAATTTTGTAATAATTACAATTGTTTGATCAATTCTATAGTCAAATAAGAATAGAATCATAAATTAGAAATTAAACTCATTGATAGAATCTTTGATAGATCTGAAACTTGATTAAGTGGATTAATCATTTTGCTCATCTATTAAATCAAAAATCTAAAAATCCCTTTTTAATTTCAACTTTCAATTATGTTATTATTATTATTATTATTATTATTATATCCGAAGTCCTTGGAAAACAATTCGAGTTATTACCTATATTTACATTTTACCAATTGTATTTGACCCGTGTGCGACAACAGATCACCAGTCATACACAAACAGCGAAGCAGGTGAATTTTGAAATCAAGTTAATAGTATAATATAAGTAAGAAGAACTTGTAGTCAATCATAAATAAACTGTATCATTACACAAATATTCTTCAAAGAAAAATATTACAATATAAAGTCAAAATCACTCATGAAAAATCAATGCATTTCACTATAACATCAAATCATCTAAGAGAAATCATTATCGCACACAATACCTTTAATCAAAACAAAACAATCACAAGAAAATGAAATGTGTAAAATACATGTTTTTGATGAAGACAAAGATCAATGATTGTGATCAAGGCAACAAGCTCAAAAAGTAGTCCAAATATCTTTTGATAAACTTTAAATTCAAACGTATTAGATGTTTAAATGTAAAGGTAAATGATACAACTAATAGCTCAAATACATGAGAACCATTAATCTTTACATATGATAAACTTTCTGTTTTTTTTACAAGTACTTGCATCTCATTTTCTTATCATTTAGAAAGGATCTCAAAGTACTTGAAGTAATATTGGATTGATATCATTATACCTCTCTTATATTCTTATTCCACATCAAACTATATCATTTGTAGAAGAAAGTAGTACTTTCTTAAAGTAGTCTAATCTAAGATCCTAGGGTGGGATCTGTACATTTTCTAACAATAGTGGAGAAATCTCTTGTAGTGTGCAAGAGGACTGGATAATATTACTGTGTTCATTAAATTACTGCCATTTACTTATCGCTCTATGTTGTTCAAATCAGAAAAATCGATCACTACTCTTTTGAAAACAAGAAAATTTCCAAACACCTAATTCATCCCCCCTCTTAGGTACACTTCTATTCTTAGAAAATGTTATGCATGGGCTTAGACTATACTTCACAATGGGGTACCATTCAAACTCTAAAGTACTTGGTTAGGAGGCTTGATACTACGCTATCACCCAGGTGGATGAGCAATTCAAATCGACCCTATCCTTATAGATCCCTTAAACTCAACCCAAGATACATATATACAACAATCAAGGTAAAGTGTGTTGCATCGCAGCTCCCGACATTTGGAGTGCTAACTCCAAGTCACCTACGAATTCCCCCATCCAATTAGGCTCATTCATTTGTATTTCCCCGAAATCATTAGGCTTGTGAGGCCCTACCTATATGATGACAAAATAATCTCCACTTCAAAATTCTCAATATTTATTTTCTCCCCTCGTTGGCCTATGATACTCCATTAAGATCGTCATCTCAAACACAAATTGGAATCACCAATATTTCATCAATGGGGTTACTTCAATATTCTCATCAAAAATTTATAATATCACTATCATTCGTCATACATCATCATTAGCAATTATGGCATGATAACAAACAATAACATAGTATGTATATATAAATATCATATTATAACAAACATGACACATGTGCCAAACACCCTAATGCAATGTGTATATGCCAATGCACATGATTACTAAAACAAAACCCTCCTCAAGGGGTGTAAATCATAAATGTACCGCCTATCACTAGTCAGTATTAATTACTGAGGTGTAGTCTCTCACATACTAGCATGATTTAGTAGAGTGTAGCCTATCACATGCCTTACACATCAGTTAAATCCCCATAAGGATAAGATGGGCCAACTATCACATGGAACCATCTCGTGGCGCATCACGGTCACCATTTAACTTCGTGACTCATCACGATCACCAGTTAACATTGTGGCCCATTGCGGTCACCACCGACATTGTGGCCCATCACGATCATCACAAGCTATGGAATGCATGAGCAAGCTATGGAATTCCCCTTTTTTAATACTCACTTAACACTCATAATTTTTCAAACTTTACACAGAGTATACTCAAAACAGATTTTCCTCAATAAAATTCATTATGCATATATTATCAATTATGAATACATAATCACGTCAAAACTTAATCACCACAGATTCACACCTCAACACACATCAAACACACATATTTCAGTTTTCAAAACATAATCACCTCAAACTTAGTCTCCACAAATTCACACATTAATCACATCAAATTTAATCATAAATTCATAACATGTAACAAAACGTATTTTCAATCAATATATATATATATATATATATATATGTATATATACACGTCGAAATTAATTATCACACAATCACACATTAATCATACATCAATCACACATATAGAGTCCCTATATGCAACCTAAAACTTTAGAAGGAGCTGTTACCTTAGTTATAGCTTTTCCAACGGTTATCACTACCACAATCAAACACAGCGAAAAATCTCGTTCATGTCGACACCTTTAATAAAATAGTATTTGACTTAGTCAAATTAATCCCTTAAACTTTAACTACCTTACAAATCCTTTCTTTTACTAAAAGAGTTTACAATAAGTAAGGATTAATAGTACTATTAACCACAACACACTTTTAACATATAAAACATATTTTTAAAAATTAACATCATTTAATATTTCAGTGAATTCACTACAAATTTTTCAAAATGATTTAAATTATTTTTCTCAATTTTTTTTTTGTAAAATTTCAACTAATGTTCAAACTCATTTTTTTGAAAATAACTCATTATGTAACTCAAACACATCAAAAATCAATTTATTTTTTTTAATCATTGCTAACAAAATCAACAACAACAACAACAAGGATTTGTTAAGAACTCAAAAATTTCACTCATACCCCCACAGTATAAAGTTTACGAATTTAGGAAAAAGGAGGAGGGAGTAAATGTCTCACCTTAAATAAATTATCTCACAAACACGGTAGTGTACCGATGAGCAAATTTCCCACCTTACACTTCTCGAATGGAAGCTTCGATCTAGGAGAAAAATGGAGGTTTGTGTTTGAAGTTTTGTTTTCAAACTACCAACATTTCGAAGTAGAGGAAGAAGAAGAATTGTGAGACCGGGAAATGTTTTTCTTTCTGCTTCCTTCTCTTGTTTTCATATATATATATATATATATATTAATTAAAACTATACTAACAAATATCTAACTTTATAGATATTTAAAAACAATATCTACTCAAGTCGCAACTCAATTGACAAATAAATTAAAATTTTGTAACAAGTGATATTTTTTTAAAAAACTATTCGATATTAAATTGTTCGTAATATAATTAAATTATCCTTCGACAATTAATTTTAATCGAGTCTCAAAATATATATATATATATATTTATATATATATATATATACATATATTAAACATATTACAAACTCTAACAAAATATAATTTTGGTACTTAATTCACAAAATGAAATAAAATTAAGCTAAATGCCTATGCAATTTAACACAAAATACCCTAAAATCACATAAGTTAAAAGTTAGAAAATTTAGGATCTTACCAAAAACAATCTACTCCTAAGCCATAATGGACAACTAGTGAAGGCCATCGAAGAAAACAACCAATTAATTAAGGAGGTCGAGAAGATTAAAACCCCAACGAGGATTATTTTCTTTGAATTATGCAAATTTGAGTTAATTCGAAGGAACCTTGATTGGAAATAGGATGCAATCCCATCTCAATGAGCATCATTCTATAGAAGAATGTAATGAGTTCAAATATGAGCTCTAAAGACTGATAAACATGTCCACCATTCAAATAGGCCATTGGGAAAAAGATCATGGTTTGCTCACAAACCAATCATAAGATAAACTTGGCACAACTATCCCAAAGCCATTGATCATTCACTTCACTAAGGAGGAAGCTGTGGTATAAGAACCCTGACAATTCAAACACCAAGACCATTTCCATATAAGAATACTAAAAGGCTACCTTGAAACTATAATATTGAAGCACATCTGGCTGAAGAAAAGGATAAAAATGATTCTAGTTCAAAAACCACCAATGTCACAAACATTACAAGGATATGAGGGATAACTAGAAGCGGTCGAATATTTGGGAACACCACAAAAAGAAACAACGATGGCATCTAAGTAGGCATGCAATGATGGTTTCTCGAGATATAATCAAACCAAGATGGCAGCCGAAGATATGGGAAAAAAAACAAATTTCATAACCTTTTGGGGAACATTTTGTTACAAGGTAATACCTTTTAGTCTAAAGAATGATCGGCATCCTACCAAAGAGCTATAGTAACTCCATTCCATGACATGATACCTAATGAGCTAGTAGGAGATGATGACATGATTGCGAAGTCACAAGTAGAAGAAAAATATGTGATTGATTTAAAGAAACTCTTTGAAATACTCCAAAAGTTCAAGCTAAAACTTAATCCCTACAAATGCACTTTAGGCATACGGTCGTGAAAATCGTTGGAATTTGTGGTTATTCGGAAACTTATAGAGTTCTACCCCGATAAAGTTCGAGTCATTTTGGAAATGCCTCCCCCAAACTTTTGTGAACTCATCTTCAAACTTTTGTGATAGAATCAAATAGTTGTGTGGAATGAAGAGTGCCATGACGTATTTGAGAAAATCCAACAGTATTTGCAATAAAAATTCCAATTCTAATCCCTCCAGTCCATAGTCGACCCTGGATTATGTATCTTACAATTCTCGAAAGGTCCATGGGATGCTTGTTGGGGAAACACAATGATGTAGGAAAGAAAGAGCACACCATTTACTATTTGAGTAACAATTTACAAATATACAACGTTGAAGCGTACTTGTTGTGCCTTAGCCTAGGAAAACCCACCACTTGAGGCAATACAAGATTTTCCATGCTACCTATTTGATCTCCAAGATGGACCCAATCAAACAAATTTTCAAAAAGCCTGCTCTCATAGGGCGAGTTGCTTGTTGGCAAGTGATGTTATCAAAATATGATATTAACTAAATTACTCAGAAAGCCATTCGGTCATCTTGCGAACCAACCTTTTAATGATTATCATTCAATGCAATGTGAATTCCCAGATGAAATCGTCTATTGATCGATTGGGCCTCAAATGCAATGGGGCATGGGATCAAGGTTGTTTTAATATCTCTCAAAAACAAGTTTGTACATATCACAACACGCTTATGTTTTGATTGTACCAATGATATGGCAGAATACGAAGCTTGTGCCATGGGAATTTTGGTGGCTTTGGAATTAAAAGCGAAAGTTCTGGAAGTATTTGGAGATTAAGTCCTAGTCATTAATCAACTTAACCAAGAATGGAAAACTCGAGATAAGAAGTTAGTACCTTATTTTACCCACATAAAGAATTGTCTTTACAATTTGACAAAATCACTTTTCACCATGTCCCTCGAGAAAAACAATCAATTGGATGGTGCTTTGGCTACTTTATCCTCGATGTTCCAAATAAGTCGAAACGATGAAATCCCATCAATTAAAATGGAGAGTTGAGATCATCATGCCTTTTGCCACGTAACGGAAAAAAAAATGACGGGAAACCCTTGTATCATGACATCAAACATTATCTTATAAATAGAGAATATCTTTCCAGAATATCGGAGAATGAACAAAGAATTATGAGGCGGTTAACCGCGAGCTTTTTTTGTGAACATTAATATTTTGTATAAGAGGAATCATGATATGAAACTCCTCAGATGCATTTTATATCAATGGGGCAAAAGAAATTCTATAATATATCCACGATGGCTCTCGTAGGATACATATGAACGGGCACGCCATATATAGAAAAATTCTCCATGTCGGGTATTACTTGCTCATCCTAGAAAAGGATTGTTTTAATTTTGTAAAGAAATTCCATAAGTATCAAATATATGTTGATAATATCCACACCCCACCAATGCCCCTGAACACCCTTTCGCCACCTTGGACGTTCTCAATGTGGGGCATAGACGTCATGGGAATGATCGAATTTAAAGCATCAAATGTATATCGCTTCATCTTGGTGGCAATCTATTACTTTACCAAATGGGTAGAGGCCGCTTCATACGCCAATGTAAACAAATATGTGGTAGTCAAATGCATAAAAAGGAGTTAATATGTCGTTGTGGCCTACCAAGAAAGATCATTAAGGACAATGCTACAAATCTGAATAAGAAAATGATGGATGAATTGTGTGCCACCTTTAAAATTCAACACCACAACTTGTCCCTATATACCAAAAATGAATGTGATAGTTGAAGCAACAAATAAAAACATCAAAATAAAATTTTCAAAAAACGGTTGTAACATACAAAGATTGGCATGAGATGTTGTCGTTTGCACTACACGGGTATCGCACTTCGATACGCACTTCATTTGGGGCAACCACATTTTTCCCTAGTATATGGGATGGAGGTTGTGCTACCCATTGAGGTAGAAATCCCCTCGCTAAGAGTATTAATGGAAGCCAAACTAGAGGAGTCAGAATGGGTATAAATCCATTTCGATCAATTGGATTTAATTGAAAAAAAAATGTTGGCGGCCTTATGCCATGGGCACTTATATAAGAAAAGACTGAAAAGAGCGTATGAGTAAAAAATATGTCCTCGAGATTTCTGAGATGGAGACTTGTTGCTAAAAAAGATCTTACCCATTCAAAAAGATCTTACCCATACATCGTGAAGAAAGCTTTCTCAAGTAGAACTTTGATCCTCACGAATATGGATGGAAAATATTTTTTCCTCCCTGTAAACTCAGACGCTATAAAAAAGTATCATATTTAAATAATGAATACCCGCTAGGTTGAAAACATGAAAAAGCGACCTAGGCAAAATTAGGGTTTAAAAAAATAATAATAATGAATACCGCTAGGTTGAAAACCTGAAATGGCGATCTAGGTTGTGACACCCTAAATCCTAAAATAATATATATAATTTATATAATATGCCTATAAAATTTGCAGTGGATAAATATAAATTTATTTACAATAAAATAAAAACTTTTATTTTTAATTTAGGATATTACGTTTCTCAAAAATAAAATAGAACACTTTAAACTTAATTTTTTCATTAGAATAGTGCAATCTCAATAAGCATGACTTAAGTATAATTGCTTGATTTAATTATAGAAACAAACTAGTACTTCTAATGTTTTCTTACAAAAAATTTGTAAACTACATGTTTTTGGTGAAGACAAAGATCAACAATTATGGTCAATGCAACAAGATCAAAAAGAAGATCAAATATCTTCATTAATAAGCTTCAAATCCAAACATTAAATGATAAAATGTAAAGGTATATGATACAAACCAATATTTCAATTACATGAGAACAAGTCATATTTACATATGCATATAAAGTATTTTCAAAAGTCAAAACAACATTAACAAATTCTTAAAAATCGTATTTTTTACAAAATACATAAGTGTATTCGAATACAATATCTTGTATACGAATACAATGCAAGTCAGAAGCAAAAGTCTCAAAGTTGTATTCGACTACGACTATGTGTAGTTGAATACACTTCAAGTCAGTGGCCAAAATCCTTATATGTGTATTAGACTACAACCTTCTGTAGTCGAATACAAAGTAAGTCAGTGGCAAATTTCACTAATCTGTATTTGACTACACCAATGTGTATTCGAATACAAGGTGTAATTTTTGAATATTTTTGAAAGTTACAAAGAGGTGTATTCGAATACACACATCTTGTATTCGAATACAACTAGAAACAATACAATTTTTTTTTATCTGGAATGGCTCTAGATCATTGTATTTTTTCATCAAATCTCTTGGATCAATGGCCACGAATCTGAAGAGATGTTTATGGAGTATAAATACCCCATAACTTCATATAAAAAACAACACAATCCTTGAATCAATAGCTTGAACAACTTTGAACAAAATTCTGATTTTTTACAAAGTACTTGGATTTCATTTTTATATCATTCAGATAGGTTCTCAAGTACTTGAATTGTTATAGGATTGTTTATCAATATACCTGACCTTATTCTTATTCAAATCTTATTGTATCACTTGTAAGAGAAAGTAGGACTTTCTTAAAAGTAGCTTAATCTAAGATAATGGTGTGCTATCTTAGAAGTGTTGTTATAAGTTTGTAGCAAGAATCCCAGGGTGAGAGTTGTACATTTTCTAACAATTAGTGGATCAATCTCTTGTGGTGTGCAAGAGGACTGGACGTACCCTTGGTTATAAGGGGAGCCAGGATAAATCTTAAGTGTTCATTTATTTACTGCACTTTATTATTAGTAGACACTTTATTAAACTCAGAAAAGTCAACTACCATATCACTAAAAACACAAAAATTTACTAACACCTAACTCACCCCCCTCTTAGGCGTACTTCTATACTTACAGTTGGCATTAGAGCAGGTTAAGGTAACTTATTCCTCGATCAATTACTCATGGCATCCGCACAACCTGTTTTTAGAGACGGTGGTAGCAGTACCAAGCCACCATGTTTTGTTGGAGAGCACTACGATTTTTGGAAGATACGTATGCAAGCGTATCTCGAAGCACAAGGAGACGAAAAATGTGATGCAGTTGAAAATAGTCCTCACATTCCAAAAGCTGTCATCAATAACAAAGAAGAAATAAAGATAAAAAATTCTTGGACTGATGATCATAAAAGTAAAGTGTTGTTCGATAAGAAGACTAAGAATATATTACAATCTGCACTAGGAATGGATGAATTTTTCCCCATATCTCACTGTAAAACAGCAAAAGAAATATGGGATACATTGGAAGTAACTCACGAAGGCACCATTGAGGTAAAAAGATCTAAACTCAACACACTATCAGAAGAATATGAGTTATTTCGAATGCAGCCCGGAGAGTCTATTCTAGACTTACAGAAAAGGTTCTCCCACTTAACCAATCATTTGATAGCACTCGGGAAAATCTTCACCAATGATGAATTAAATCTAAAAGTACTAAGATCATTGACAAGGGTCTGACAACCAAAAGTGACAACAATATCCGAAAAGAAAAGCCTATCCAAAATGTCTCTTTCTGCACTATTTGGAAAACTTCAAGAGCACAAAATCGAACTTGGAAGGTTAGAACAAAATGAAAGTCAAGAAAAGAAGACCAAAATTATTGCTCTAAAGACCGAATCAAGAGAACAAATCAAGGACGACAATTCAGATGAAGATGAAAACATTGTTTTCTTGTTAAGAAATTTGGCAAGTTTCTTAAAAATGACAGAGCTTTCAAAAAGAAAAGTTTCAAGAAGAAAGATAATTCTACATCAAATCAAAACTTCACTTGCTTTGAATGTGGAAAACAAGGACATATTAAAGCAGATAGTCCAAACCTTGCTAAGAAGAATGCCATAAAAAAAAAAAAGACTTCAAGAAGGCATACATAGCTTGGGAAGATAACGAAGTAAGTTCATCTTCAGAAACAGAAAGTGAAGAATGCGCCAATGTTGCATTAATGGCATCGCATCAATTAGATGATGAAGAAGAGGTTAGTAATATAGATTCTCCTCATCATAATAAAACTAATAGTGAATTAATTATAGAATACAATGATGCTCAAAATGCAATTAAGGAATTACTTATTGAATGTAAAAATATGTGTAAACTAGTGTCAAGACAAAAGAAAAAGTTGACATTATGGAGAAAAATTCTGAAAAACTAAAACAGAATTTTACTTGCAATAAATGTGATTCCCTCTCTTTCAAAATTGTTCAATTAAATAGGGTAATTGAACGATACAAAAAGGGACAATTAGAATTGGAAAATGTTTTAAATATGCAAAGATACTCAAATGACAAAAGTGGTCTTGGATATTCAAAATTTGTTAAACCAAACTTTAATAAAACTATTTTTGTTAAAGCGATTAATCAATCCAATGAAGAAAAGATTATAGTTATGAAAAAGGATCATCATTATAAAGAAAGAATTATTCAAAATAAATCTCATACACCTAATACCTGTCACATTAGAAACATTAGTGTTCCAAGAGGGCATTACGTATGGGTAAAGAAAGGTACTAACCACCAAGGACCCAAAGCACATTGGGTACCTAATAAAGTTTGATTTCAATTTTGTACGTATGCAAGCAAGGTACTTCAAATATGTGGTACTTAGATAGTGGATGCTCTAAACATATGACGGGTGATGTAACAAAATTTTCAGCCATAACACTTGAGTCAAAGGGATATGTAGTCTATGGAGACAACAACAAAGGAAATATTTTAGGCATTGGAAAAGTCGGTACAGCACCATCCCCCTCGATTGAAGATGTCTTATATGTTGAAGGTCTAAAACACAATCTCATATGCATTAGCCAACTTTGCAACAAAGGATACAAGATAGTCTTTAATAAAGATGAGTGCATCATCCAAAATGAAGCTACAAATGAAATTCAATTTATCTGTAAGCGGTTCAAAAACATTTTTATACTTAATCTTGACAATTTATCCTTAAAAATGAAATGTCTTTTGGTAACCGACAATAATGATGCTTGGCTATGGCATAAGAGATTTGCTCATATTCACATGGATCATTTAAACAAATTGGTCAAGCATGATCTTGTTGTAGGCTTACCAAAAATGAAATTTATAAAGGAAAAAATGTGTGACGCATGTCAAAAAGGTAAGCAAACTAAAAGTTCTTTCAAACCTAAAAATTTCATTTCAACCTGTAGACCACTACAATTGATAGATATGGACTTGTTTGGTCCATCAAGAACCAAAAGTCTTGGTGGAAACTCATATGGACTTGTTATTGTTGATGATTACTCAAAGTTCACTTGGACCTTCTATTTGGCAAATAAAAATGAATCTTTTAAGGCATTTAAAAACTATGCCAAGCTAGTCCAAAATGAACAATCTGCCAAAATTGTATCAATTAGAAGTGATCATGGAAGAGAATTTCAAAATACTTCATTTGAAGAATTTTGTGAAGAAAATGGCATTTTCCACAATTTTTCTGCACCAAGGACACCACAACAAAGTGTTGTTGAGTGAAAGAACAGATCCTTGATAGAGCTCGCAAGAACTATGCAAAGCGACTCAAACCTACCAAAATATTTTTGGGCAGATGCTGTAAACACAGCATGCTATGTTTCCAACCGGGTAATCATTCGGCCAATTCTTAAGAAAACTCCGTATGAACTTTACAAAGGAAGAAAACCCAATATCTCTCATTTCCACATTTTTGGATGTAAGTGTTTTGTGTTAAACAACGGTAAAGACAACCTTGGAAAATATGTTGAAAAAAGCTGATGAAAGTATATTTCTCGGTTACTTTTTATCTAGTAAAGCATTTAGAATCTTCAATAAAAGAACTTTATTAGTTGAAGAATCAATGCATGTAACTTTTGATGAAACTAATCCCTTAAAAGAGGAAAACATTATTTCTTATGATGATGATGTTTTTGAAAGCGATGATACAAGCAAAGAACATCAAACTGATCAACCAGATCAAGAAAGTGAAGTCAACATTGAAAGGCAAAGTGATGATCTTCCTAAAGAATGGAGAACCCATAGATATCACCCAATTGATAACATCATAGGTGATATCAATAAAGGAGTCACAACAAGATTTAAACTGCAAGATGCTTGTTTAAACATGGCATTTGTTTCTCAAATCGAACCCTCCAAAGTTGGTGAAGCACTTAAAGATGATCAATGGATACTTGTCATACAAGAAGAACTCAATCCAATTGAAAGAAGCCAAGAATGGGAACTTGTTCCTAATCTTGGAAATAAACACATCATTGGTACAAAACGGGTGTTTAAAAATTAACTTGACAAGAATGGCATTGTTGTATGCAACAAAGCTAGATTGGTCGCTCAAGGATACAATCAAGAGGAAGGGATAGATTTTTGACGAAACATTTTCTCTGGTAGCAAGATTAGAAGCAATACATTTACTACTTGTGTATGCTTGCTCCATGAACTTTGAGTTATATCAAATGGATGTGAAGAGTGCCTTTCTCAATGGATACATAAATGAAGAAGTCTACGTCAAATAGCCCCCAGGGTTTGAAGATTCCAAAAATCCCTCACATGTTTACAAATTAAAAAAGGATCTCTATGGTTTAAAACAAGCCCCAAGAGCTTGGTATGATAGATTAAGCACCTTTTTATGTGCATGAGGATTTGAAAAAGGGGAAGTCGATAAAACATTATTTGTCAAAAGAGATAATGGCCACACCTTATTGGTCCAAATCTACGTTGATGATATAATATTTGGATCAACCGACTAGGACATATGTGAAGAATTCTCTTCAATAATGCAAGGAGAATTTGAAAAGTCCATGATGGGAAAATTAAACTATTTTGTTGGACTTCACATCAAGCAACATGAGCACGACATCGTCATAAATAAGGCAAAATATTGTAAAGAATTACTCAAAAGATTTTAAATGGAACACTGCAAAGAAAGTCCAATTCCAATGGGCTTCGGAACCTATGTTGATAAAGATGCATCATGTATTTCAATTGACATATCCAAATATCGATGTAAGACCCATAATTTTAAAGTGTACTTTATGTATTTTGGTGTATTTTTGGTATTGAGCTCGGAGGCTTTTTAGCCAAAGTTATTAATATTTTGGAGTTTATATGATCAAAAAGATATTTTGATGCCCGATTAGAATTACTCGTCGATAAATAAATTAAATTAACTGCGGTGAATCTTGTACGAAGAATTTAATGCGTTATGGGTAAAATAGTAAATTAATAAATATCTAAAGATTTTGAGATATTGTTAATTATAATTAATATATATATATATATATATATAGAAAAGGAAGGGAAGGAATTGGAAAGAAAAGAAAAAGAAAGGAAAGAAAAAGGAAGAAAGGAGAAGAGAGAGAGAGAAACAGAATATTTTCCCTTCTCCTTCCTCTGCCTCGCGTGAAGACCCATTTTCCTCCTTCCTCCATCTTCATCCATTTTCGTTCTTCCTTGCTTCTTTGAATTCGAAATTGATAGTGGGTGATAGGACAAGGATTTCTCAACTTCACTCTTCCTCTTTGATCCGAAAACGAAGAAAAACGGTTTAGGGATTTCAAAACCGTCAAACACAAATCTTCCCGTTTCTTCTAGATCTAAGCTTCGTTTCACGAAGAGATAGAAGGGAAAGTGGCTCACCTCTGTGCTACGGTGCTAGTGGACAAACTTTGGAAGCGGCGTTGCGAGCGGAGATTTTATCAGATTTACTCACGGTACCGTAATCGAACGTGGAAGCTAATGTGAAGGTAAGGGCTCCTTCCAAACTTTTAGTTTGCATTTAGGGACTTATATGTGGAAAATGACGTAGACTTCTTCATTTATGTATCCATTGAGTAAATGAAACTTGTTGCATTTGAGTGGTGGATTGTGCGGTGAAACTTGTTGCATTTAAGGACTTCTTCATTTAGGGACTTCGTGGAAAATGAATTTAAACTCATTTATGTATGATTTTGAGTAAATGAAACTTGTTGCATTTGAGTGGTGGATTGTGTTGATTTGTGTCGTCGTATTCGACGTGTTCATGATTGATGATTATAGAATTTGAGATGTGTTTTGTTTGGTTTGTGTGGAAAAATGATTTGATGTGTTTTGGTGTGAATTATGGATTGAATGTGAAAGTATGTTTGAGTTTGTTTTGTGTGGAATTTGAAAACCGTTAAGTTAATCGAGTATTAAGAATGGGGAATCTCTTAATGTCTTGTTTACTTAATGTGAGTTTGTGAAAATCGTTTAAGTTAAATGAGAATTAAGAATGGGGAATCTCTTAATGTCTCGTTTACTTAATGTTGATTGAAAATCGTTTAAGTTAACTGTGCGTTAAGAATGGGGAATCTCTTAATGTCTTGGTTACTTAACGTTTGTTTTTGAAAAATCGTTTCAGTGAAATAAGTATTAAGAATGGGGAATCTCTTAATGACTTGTTTACTGAATGTTTTGTTGTGGAAATCGTTTTAGTCAAAAGTATATTAAGAATGGGGAATCTCTTAATATCTGCGTTTACTTAATGTCGTCGTAAAAATGATTTTTGTGGGGAAATGAATTGTTGTGTTTTGGCGTGAATTGTGTATTAAACTCGTGAATATGTTTGAGTTTGTTCTGTGTGGGATTTGAAAACCATTAAGTTAAATAAGTATTAAGAATGGGGAATCTCTTAATATCTTGTTTACTTAATGTGTGCTTGTTTGTTTGAAAATCGTTTAAGTTAACTGGGCGTTAAGAATGGGGAATCTCTTAATGTCTTGGTTACTTAATGTTGTTTTGAAAATTGTTTAAGTTAACTGGGCGTTAAGAATGGGGAATCCCTTACTGTCTTGGTTACTTAATGTTTGTTTTGGAAAATCGTTTAAGTTAAATGATAGTTAAGAATGGGGAATCTCTTAATGTCTTGGTTACTTAATGTTTGTTTTGGAAAATCATTTAAGTAAAATGATAATTAAGAATGGGGAATCTCTTAATGTCTCGTTTACCTAATATTTATTTTTAAAATATTTTAAGTTAAATAAGTATTAAGAATGGGGAATCTCTTAATGACTTATTTACTTAATGTTTGTTTTGAAAATCGCTTAAAGTTAAATGAGCATTAAGAAAGGGGAATCTCTTAATGTCTCGTTTACTTAATGTTTGTTTTAGTAAACCGTGCAGACCCGTGATAGGTGGCACCTTGGTAAACGGTACGGGCCCGTGATAGGCAGTACATTTATGGTTTACGATTTTTGGTAAGTTGTGCAGACCCGTGACAGGTGGCACCTTGGTAAACGGTACGGGCCCGTGATAGGCAGTATGTTTATGGTTTACGATATTTCGGTAAGTTGTGCAGACCCGTGATAGGTGGCACCTTGGTAAACGGTACGGGCCCGTGATAGGCAGTACGTTTACGACTTACGTTTCTTGGTAAACGGTACGGGCCCGTGATAGGCAGTACTTTTATGGTTTACGATTTTTGGTAAGTTGTGCAGACCCGTGATAGGTGGCACCTTGGGAAATGGTACGGGCCCGTGATAGGCAGTACGTTTACGACTTACGTTTCTTGGTGAATTGTGTTTGTCCGTGAGAGACTGCACAGGTGTTTGTCCGTGAGAGACTACACCCTGGTAAATTGTGAATTGTTGGTTCATTTTGTCCGTGTGGGTATTGTGTTATAAGTGTTATGTGTAATGTTTTGGATTTGGTGATAACATGTTGATTGCAATACCATTTTGAAACTCATTATGTTGTAGTAATTGTGTTATAAGTGTTAAGTGTTATGTTTTGGAATTTTGGTGATAACATGTTTGATTGCAATACTATTTCGAAATTCATGATGTTGTAGCGATTACGTTATAAGTGCTAAGTGTTTTGTTTTGGAATTGTGTGGTAGTGTGATTGATTGCAAAATTGTTTCGAAACTCAAGATGTCATGGTGATTGCGCTATAATTGCTAAGTTTGATTGTTTGGAGTTGTGGGTAAGTGTTGATTGATTTCGAAACCCTTTGAAAAGCTGAAAAATGCTGAATTTTGTTGATTTTCTGTTGCTGTCTGATGTGTGTTCGAATACAGACATGCTGTTTTGCCACTGACTTACTGTGTAGTCGAATACAAACATGCTGTTTTGCTGCTGAATGCTGAAATAGCCTTGTATTCGAATACAAAGATGCTGTAGTCGAATACAACAATGTTGTTTTGTTAAAAACTTCATTTTTCAACTTTGTGTATGCATGTTTGGCATATAGAAACCCTTTTAAGGTGTATGCTAAGTTGAAATGTTATTTTGTGCATTTAAAAACTTAAATGTTATGTGTTAACTGTTAATTTCGGTTGGTGACCCTTTACAACTATTGTGGAAATCTGGGCTTTGCCCTCAGATGAGAGTCAGGATGATCCTACTGGTTCATACCCTCCGGATGGGAATGTGGATGGGAGGGCTTGATTGGAGCTACGATAGGAGAATCTCACGGGGCGCGTGGAGATTACTCAAGGCATATAGTTTTTTGTTATGTATAGAATGATCAGACTAGGTTGTCACTCAGGACACATATGTCTTTCTTTTGGGTTACCTTTATGTTAAGTTGGAAGGATGTACATGTACTAACGTTGACATCAGGACATGCTTTGGATTTATATTTTGAAAAACTTTTCCGCTGTTTGTAAATTATAATGACTAAATTATTTATCAAAAGGTTTTACCTTATTTATTTCTCTGTTGTATTTTAATTTCTTTTGAAAAAAAAAATACACCCTCGCTTTGAAAAACGGGGTGTTACAATCAAGGTATGATTGGATCCTTATTATATCTAACGGTCAGCTGGCTAGATATTATGTTTAGTGTTTGTTTGTGTGCAAGATTTCATGCGGATCCGAAAGAATCGCATCTTGTAGTCGTTAAAAGAATTATGAAGTATTTGAAAGGAACGACAAATGTAGGCCTATGGTACATCAAGGGTAGCATATGTAGCCTTGTCGGATATTCTGATTTAGATTATGCAAGATGCAAAATGGATCGTAAAAGCACAAGCGGCACTTGCCATATCTTAGGCAATGCACTAGTATCATGGTCTTGCAAAAAGCAAGCTTGTGTTGCACTTAGTACTGCTGAAGTTGAATACATAGCAGCAGGAAGTTGTTGTGCCTAGGTTCTCTGGCTCAAACAACAATTACATGACTATGGAGTTGATCTCGGATGCATTCCCCTAAGATGTGACAACACAAGTGCAATAAACATCTCAATGAATCCAATCATGCACTCTCAGACTAAACACATCAATATACGTCATCACTTTCTACGCGATTATGTATTGAAAGGTAATGTTTGTTGATACCCACAATCAATTGGCTGATATCTTTACAAAACCTTTACCTAAGGACTCATTTTATAAGATCCAAAGAGAACTTGGTATTTTAAATGAAAACGATCTTTGAAATTGCATGATACATATAGTCTGTCATCTCTCTTCAAAAATTTCATCTTAAAGTTGTATAAATAAAATTTATTGATATTATTGGTTCTTGATATATAATTTTGTGTGTTACATGTTGAGATTTTCATAAAAATTTAGTTTTTAAGCAAAAATTCGCATATTTAGTCGTATGCATATGTCTGATTCGAATACATACTTTTCCAGAAATTCCTGTATTCGAATACAATTTATGTGTAGTCAAATACACGTTCCCAAAATAATGTGTATTCAAATACAAGTAGGTGTAGTCGAATACACCTTTGTGTTTTTGCCCAGATATAAAAGTTGTTTCACATTTTAGGGATATTTTACATTTGGTATTCGAATACACAGCTATAGCCCTTCCTCTCTTCTCCCTAAATCTCGTCCATCCTTCTTTCACTCAGTTACCCATTCACCCAACCTTGCAAACTATATCATTCTTTACTTCTTTCTTGTCATTCATCATCAAGTTTCTCACATATCTCACCTTTTCTCTCAAACCCATTTTTCACCAAAACCTCATTTCTCACCATGGATGTCCGCAAACGAGGACCACGAACCAAGCATGCAGCAGTGGGTCCCTCAAGAAAATGAACAAGGATTCCCAACATCACAAATCTATCTCGGCTTCTACACACTCCAGAAGAAATTGATCGTTTTCGCACATTCTACTCTTACAAGCGACTTAGCATTCCAAAATATGGTACCTTAAACTCTTTCTCTACCTTTAAATTTTTTACGTTGCTCAAAGCACAACATGTTGAAGAGTTTATAGGTTACAAAGGTCCTATTTATCCAGACTTAGTTAGGTTTTTCTATTGCAATCTCATCTATGATGGAAAAATGTTGGTATCTCGAGTTAAGGGTAAAACCATTCGGTTAAATACAAAAACCATAGGCGAAATTCATAACATTCCCTTTAAAGGTCAAAAGTTTTGTCCCAATAACTTGTGTGAATGGGGTGATATCTCTAAGTATGATGCGTATGTTGCCCTATGTCGGTCTGACAGACACACAATGGAATAAAAGAGGACTCAAGCTGGTTCCAAATATGCCCAACAACGGTACGAAGTGGGAAATCTTACCGTTGATTATCGCCTTTTGCACTATTTCCTTAGCTACATTCTGGTTCCGAAGGCTGGAAATTACTCCCAAATTTCGGAGTTTGAATTACAGATTATGAATTTCATGTATGAAGGTTGTCAACTGAATTAGGCATATTTTGTGAAATCTGTCATGTTTGGATCCCGAGAGGCAATTGGATTACCATATGCGAAGTAAGTTTCCCGGATTATGGAACACTTTGGGGTGGACTTCTCTAATGAATTCATGTATACACCCACCAAAGAAAATATGTTGGATTTAGGTGTCTTCCTTAGCATAAGGATCATATGCAATGAGGAGCTTGAATCTTTTGTGCATATAGGTTATTATGGTCAACCATCTGATGCTGCTCAAGAAGACATTGTTGGACCCTCAAATGGTGCTACCCAGGATGATGAAGATGGCGATGAAACAACCTCTGATGATGATTATATCTCCAATCAAATGTTCATGACTCGCCTTGATTCTTTCCAAACCTTCTTCCAAACTCAATACGAAAATCTGACCACTTCTATCGACACTCGCTTCCAGAACATTGATACCACTATTGCTCGCAATCATGATACTTTTTCTCAAGACATTAATAGTTTATCGGACAAAATTGATTATTTTCACATTCCAACGGATTTTGATTAGTTCGTTATTAGGCATGTATTTGTACTGCTTTGCAGTTTGCATTATGTACTACTTTGACATTTGCTATATGTACTAATTTGTAGTTTGAATTATGTCCTGTTTTGTATTGATATCATTGCAACTAGTTAACTATTCTGATGTTATGTCCTGTTTGTTAGTTGATATACTAAAATTGAACATGACTTCATTCTCAATTATGTTATCCTCCTTGTTAACCTGTATGCTGTTTTCTTATTAGTATGGTTATGCCTGCAAATTGTATGTTTTCTATATTTTTCCTTCTTTTTGATCATGTCAAAAGGGGGAGAAAATTTGGTATTGTTGTTGTCTTAAAAATCTTGTAGGTCGTCAAACAATTTTTTCAATTAATCACATACAACAGGGGAGTACGCATATATTACGAGGGAGCAATGATTCAAATTACACAATCTCTCCACAACAACAACATTTTGTCATAATCAAAAAGGGGGAGAATGTAAACTACATGTTTTTGATGAAGACAAAGATCAACAATTATGGTCAATGCAACAAGATCAAAAAGAAGATCAAATATCTTCATTAATAAGCTTCAAATCCAAACATTAAATGATAAAATGTAAAGGTATATGATACAAACCAATATTTCAATTACATGATAACAACTTTGAACAAAATTCTGATTTTTTACAAAGTACTTGCATTTCATTTTTATATCATTCAGATAGGTTCACAAGTACTTGAATTGTTATTGGATTGTTTATCAATATACTTGACCTTATTCTTATTCAAATCTTATTGTATCACTTGTAAGAGAAAGTACGACTTTCTTAAAAGTAGCTTAATCTAAGATAGTGGTGTGCTATCTTAGAAGTGTTGTTAGAAGTTTGTTGCAAGAATCCCAGGGTGGGAGTTGTACATTTTCTGAAAATTAGTGGATCAATCTCTTGTGATGTGCAAGAGGACTGGACGTACCCTTGGTTATACGGGGAACCAGGATAAATCTTAAGTGTTTATTTATTTACTGCACTTTATAATTAGTAGACACTTTATTAAACTGAGAAAACTCAACTACCATATCACTTAAAACATGAAAATTTACTAACACCTAATTCCCCCCCCCCCTTTCAGGCGTACTTTTATACTTACAAATTTGTTTCAAATTAAATATGTAAAATACAAATTACAACTTTTATTCCCAGTATCACCTATCAGAGCGGGGTTCCTCCCAAACTTGAACTTCAAGACCCATTAACCTATAACAAATGCGATCTCGCAAACGCAGAGCCAAGCCAGTCAAACACAAATAACGAAGAAGGTGAGTTTTGAAATCATCTTAATAGTATAATATAAATAAGAAGAACACATATTTAATCATAAATACACTGTATTATTACACAAACATTTTTTCAAGGAAAAACATAACATTATAAAATCAAAACCATTCAAGGAAAATCAATAAATTTCAATATAACATCAAATCATCTAAGAAAATTATTATCGCTTTTGAAACACACTAATCACAACAAAACAATCACAAGGAAATGCAATGTTATGCATGAGCTTAGACTCTACTTCACAATGTGGTACTATTCTAACTCTGAAGCACTTGGTTAGGAGGTTTGATACTATGCCACCATCTCGGTGGACGAATAATTTGAACTGACCCTATCCTCTTAGATCCCCTCAACTCAACCTGAGACACATATACGTGACAGTCGAGGTAAACGTGTGTTGCATGGTAGCTCCCGACATTTGGAGTGCTACCTCCAAGTAACTTAGGAATTCCCCACCCATATAACTCCAAGGTCTAACAATCTTGCCTTAAGGCTCGACAGCAGACCGACACGATCAGGCTTATTCAGTTGTACTTCCCCAAAATCATTAGGCTTGTCAGACCCTACCTATATGATGACAAAATAATATTCACTTCACAAATTCTCAATATTTATTTTCTCCCCTCGTTAGCTTAGACTAGTCCATTAAGAGCATCATCTTTATAAATCATCACTATTTCATCATATATAGGGTACTTAAATATTCTCATCACCATTTTATAACGTCATTAATCATACATAATCATAATCATCGTATAAACTCATCACAATTTCATAACATCACTAATCATACATAATCGTAATCATCATATAAACTCATCACAATTTTATAACATCACTATTATCGATAAAAAATCGGCATTATCATCCCACATACATTTATCATACCATGCATCTATATTTCATCATCACATCACATAAATTCGTCTAATCAAACATATGCATGAAATTCTTCTGAAATGAAATGTCATAATAATATCAAATACCATGCATTTAACGAAATTAAATTAATCAACACCTTATAAATATTTCTATTCGATATTTTAATCTCACAATTTCCATTTTTTCACATCAATCAATTTATCACTCAAAGGGCTACTGTTGTACACAGCGAGCCCCAGATGAATCGTTTGGAAATACAGTTTTCCCGTTCATCTCACATTATATTATATTCATGAATTCAAACGCTCTCTCACCCCTTACCTTATTTTGAAGCTTTCACACACGAATATGATTCCACGAGAAAACAACCTTTGTCCTTTGACTCTTTGTCCTTCAATTGATCTAACTCGACAATTTATGGGTGAAAGTTAAATTAAATTATGAGAAGACTCTCTAAAAACTAAAGTTAGAAATTCGGTCAAGGAAACTTACCATGAATCAGAAAACTAATTAGTGGATAATATAGCAACTTTTCACATGATCGTTTTGGCATTGGTTTCAGTCAAATCAGACTTACGGTGAAGAAGAACGGTGTAAAATAACGAATTCTACAAACAGAGAAGTCAGATATTTTAGAGAGAAATTTGGGTCGTTAAAAATCTGGAAAATTATGTTTAATTGACTAAATAAATGTATAAAATAACATACTGAAATTTGGACGGAAACGGAGAAAATTTTCTGAGACAATTATGATCTACGATGTCAATTTTCTTCTAAATTTGTTCCAATTCCACTTGGAAGCAGCCGTTGTCGTGGGAATGTTTTTCTCTTCCTCTATTTTTTGTTTTATTTTATTCTTTAATTAGGTTTTACTTGATTTTCGTGCGAAACACATTTTAATCTTTTTTTTTTTTAAATAAAACCAACAATTACCAATACTAAGTTTTTTCAACATTATTTTTTTTTTAAAACACAATCTCATTAATCAAACAGTACTAATATTTCATAACTAATATATGATAAATTTGAGTAATTAAAATAATTAATCTTAAAACAAAATAAATATTATTTACAACTCAAACTCTCATATTCAAACTAATCACTCTAATTATACTGTTTTTTTTTTAAAAAAAATACTCACATTATAATAATATATCATTAGAAAATAGTCAAAATTATAAAATAAATAAATAAATAAATATAACAACAATATTTTATATTATTTACTAAATATATATATATATATGTAAAATTACAATTCCAAAATAACTATATAAAAATAAAGAAAATCCAACACAATATTACTACTATCTCAAGATAATTATTTATAAAATAAATAATTAAAATAAGATATCTATAGAAATAATTAAATATTATTAAGTGTGCATTTAATATTAGTCAAATATACAAGAAAATATTATATTAATTATCAACTCACATATACACATAAAATTGTTTAAATCTTATTCTTTAAAATATTTACACTAATATACTATTATTATTTTTGGAAAATATATGTAATAATAAAATATAACATATTTGGTCAAATATGTACAAGATTAACATATCATAGAAAATACACCTATAAAGAAAATTAATCATTAACTAATCGACATTTATTTTAAATTGATTTTAATACCAAACTAATTAATAAAATAGTCTATTATCAAATTTGGGGTGTTACAATTCTCCCCTCCTAAAAGAAATTTCGTCCTCGAAATTCGTAGTGAACAATACACAACTAATATCTAACTAACCTTCTTAAATATTCAAACTTCGTCTATAAATTTTTTTAAGGCATTCAGTATTTATTTAAGCACAATATGTCAAAAATTAATAAGTTTAGCATAATAAACTAACATGGCACAATAAATCAATTATACACATCATATTAAACAACAACATACCACACTTAGTTGTATCAAATAACACATATATCAAATACGCTTTCAAGTTCAACTAACTCCTCAAATAATATTGTATTAGTTTTATTCTCCTTAAAAATGTCTAAATCCAAACAATAATTACTCTACAGGTTTCCCAAAAGTTAGACATATGGAAAAATATTTAATATATTTCACACCTTCAAGAATTAAAAATATAAATGCATATAACAACTCAATGACATACAATCACTTAATCTTTTAAAAAATTGGTTGTATAATCATAGTGAAACAAGATAAATATTTTCATATATAGTTAAACACACTCAAAGTCTAACATAATTTTCAAAGTCTTACAAACAAAATTCATTTATAGAACTCATACATTTGTTCTAGTCCTTATGAAATGAGAGAATATAGAACAAATAAGATACTAATACAGTGCCCATATTCATTTTAAGCAAATTACTTAGAAGATCAAACATACTTAAATGAATGTTTAATTTAAGTACATATCATCAATCTAATATTTACTCCACGTAATCACTTTATAGCATTCCACATGTTAGACATAAGTCCTCCTGATCATGATTTTGACATAATTAACAAACATACAATGTTCATGCATCATTTGATAAAACTAACAATTCGAACCGAGTTACATTTCAGGAAAAACAAGCAATCACTATACACTGGGACACAAGCTTGGAATACAAGGAATCAAGCAAAAAATAAAGAATGTGCTGAAGAAAGATGCAATTCTGCTTAGTGTCATTAGTGGTTGTAGTAGTTAGTTATTAGACTTATCAATGTGATTTCATGCTTAAGTATTTGCCAAGTTAAAAATGAAATCTTAAAATTAACAAGTAAACAAATTGATTAGAAAGTCAATTGAGGAATCCATTGTGCAATCGATTGCTTGACTCAGAATTAGAGTTTTCACTAAGTAAATCGATTGGGAAATCGATTACTTGAAGGATTTTAGTGAAACCTGAACTCTGGGTCTAAATCAATCCATTGGGCAATCGATTAGTAATTCAACTGAGAAATCGATTTTGTAACTTACAGAGCCAAGCTAACACTTTGGAAATCGATTGAAAAATCGATTCAGAAAACACTTTTTCATCAGACTTGGCTTCTGTAATCAACCAATCGATTGGGACATCAATTGAGAAATCAAGTTGTTGAGTCACAGAGCCAACCATTTACTGAAACCATCGATTGGCAAATCAATTGGGAAAAAGCTTTTTATCAGACTTAGCCTCTGTGGTCTTTCAAATCGATTGAGACATCAATTGAAATCAGTTTCTTAACTTGATATATATTGACTAATCGATTAGGTAATCGATTGTGAAAATTGAAATGCTTAATCATATATCAGACACAAGTTCCTAATCGATTGGCACATTGATTTTCAACTAAAGGCTGAGCCACTGTAACTATTTGAATCGATTGGCAAATCGATTGGAATAAGATAGCTGAGCCACTGTAACTATTTGAATCGATTGGTAAATCGATTGGAATGAAACAGCTGAATCAATGTGACCAGGCAAATCGATTGACGAATCGATTGGAGCAAAATAATGGAGTCACTGTGATCAATCCAATCGATTGACAAATTGATTGCAGAAATTGTTTGAGTTACAACCAACTGTCAAATCGATTATGAGAATAAATATGAGTTGAATAAGTAATCGATTATTTTGATCTCGTTGTTGGAACAAAACACTTCTAATCGATTACCCAATCAATGTAGATATGAACTGGCTTCGGTTTCTGATTTAAGCATTAAAAGAATCGATTGGCAAATCGATTCGTTCATATATTTTCAAGAACCAAGAAAAACAAGAAACCCGATAATCGATTGGGCAATCGATTAAAATGTTTTTAAACTTTTATAAAATCGATTGAGGAATCGATTTTGCTGTTGTTTTTCTTAACATATATAATCTGACTCAAATCACTTTTTCTCATAACTTTGATATAACTTTTGAATAACTTTTTGACACACTTGAAACACTTATTGAACACGTTTCTCATAACACTGAGATCTAGAAAAATACTTTGAGAGAAAGAATAGAAAACACACTAAATACTATCTTGGCAAATCCTTATTGTGTGTATTTCATAGTTTGATTGAGTCACCTTCACAAGTTAATCTTTGATCTTTTGTCATCTCTATAAACAACGTTTTGTAAAGAAAGTTTTGTAAGTAACCCAGTATAGAAACTGGTAGCTATCTTCGTTGATGAGGGTGTTCATCAAGAAGAAGCTTCATCGCAATCTTGGGAGAGTTTGCTGATTAACTCGAGGGATACGGTGGGTGTGCAATAGAAGCGAAATAGAGTTTTAAGATAGATAGGTCATGTGAGCTAGACAATCTGTTGGAAAAAGGCTGAAATCGGTTCGATTTCGGGACTGGATGTAGGCTGTCATACTGACAGCTGAACCAATATAAATCTCGGTGCACAATTTTCTATCCCTTACTCTTTATTTCTATATTGCTTGAATGGTTAATCTTGAATGCATGTGTTAACAAAATTCTGTCTTGATTGATATTACTTGAATGGTTGAATTGGCATGTTTATATCTTGATTAATCTACTGAACAATTACTGTATTTGCTGCACTCATAATTAGACAATACATGTAATTGTGAATCTTCGCTTAGAAACAATTTCTTGGGACTGTGATTGATAACTTGTTTAATAAAATTGTCATATAAATTGTTAACAATAGTAAAAATTGTCATATAAATTGTTAACAAATAGAGGCCATAAATCACTAACATTGGCATCAAGAGTCTAATCTTTTTTAGAGTAACTCTCATAGAAGAAAATGACCTCTGTAGAATTTCTAGGAGAATGTGCATCCTTGGCCAGGCCCCTTGCATTTAATGGGGCTGCATACATGTATTGGAAAGAACGTATGTTAATTTTTCTAGAAGCATGTAGTCTTGATATACTTGAAGCAATAATAGATGGACCTTATGTACCTAAAATAGTTGGCACAGATAATTCTTTCTTCCCAAAACCCAGATCAGATTGGTCTGAAGATGACAAGAAAAAAGTAGGATACAATGCTAAGGCTAAAAACATAATTACCTTTGCATTATCAGCTGACAAACTTTTCAGGGTGTCTAATTGCAAATTTGCCAAGGAGATGTGGGACACATTGCAACAAATACATGAGGGAACAACATATGTGAAAAGGGCCTGAATCAATACATTGATGCATGAGTATTAATGATATGCAGACCAGATTTACTCACATAGTCAACAATTTAAATGCTCTTGGTAAGGTGATTGACAATGATCAGCAAATCAACAAGGTGATGAGGTGTTTGACTAGAGATATGGCAGCCAAAGATCACTGCCATAGCAGAATCAAAAGACCTTGGAAGCATGTCACCTGCAACACTCGTTGGAAAACTAAGAGAGCATGAAATCGAATTGCATAAAATGAATGAGGCTGAACAGACTGACAGAAAAAGAAAAGGGCTGTCTTTGAAAGCCCAAGCGCATCAAACAAAGTCTAAACAAGAGACCTGCACTGATGAGTCAAATAGTGTGACTCATGAAGATTTAGATATTGGATTACTGGTCAGAAAATTCAAAAAGTTTCTGAAAAAGAAGGATAACAAATCAAGAAAACCCTCCAACTCAAAAACAAATGACAACAAGACAATAACCTGTTACGAATGTGGAAAAATAGGCCATATAAAATCAGAATGCTTCAAATTACAAAACAAAAATAAGACTGCAAAGGCAAAGGGCAATCAACCACCTCCAAAAGCCAGAAAAGCCTACATTGCATGGAATGACAATGATGTTGAATCCTCTGAATCTTCAGAAGAAGAAGAAGCCAATCTTTGTCTAATGGCTAACATGGATTCAGATTCTGAGAGTGAGGTAAGTACTAAATTCAATCCTTCTTATGATGAACTACATGATGCATTTATTGAAGTACATGATGAATATGTTTGTACAATCAAAGAGTTAATTAGTACTAAGAAATTGTTAGAAGAAAAATGCATGCTTTATGAAGAAATCAAACTAGAACATGAGTCTCTTAAAGACACAAATGAAAATCTGAAAAAGGAAAATGATGTACTGCATTGTGATATAGAAAAGTTTAACAGTGGTAAAAACAAGTTAGATATGCTTCTTGGAAATCAATGAAATCTAAATGAAAAATCTGGACTTGGATATAAACCAAATATGTATGTTAAACAGAATCAAAATAAATCTGGAATTGGATATATGCAAAATAGGAATGTTAACCGTAATCAGAAGTTTGTTAGATCTAAGCATACGCATGACATCTTTACTAAACCAAATCAAAATGCATCCTCTGTTGTGTCGTGTCACTTTTGCTGTAGAAAGGGACATTTTGTTTTTAATTGTAAACTAAAAAATCTTGCCAACAAAAGAAGGAAATAGATTTGGAAAGTAAAGACACAAGTATTTGAAACTAACCCCCCAGGACCCAATCTAAATTGGGTACCTAAAACCAAAACTTAAATTCCATTTTGCAGATATGCTTGACATCCAGGACTCATTCATGGTACCTAGACAGCGGATGTTCCAAGCATATGACAGGAGACAAGTCAAAGTTCTTGTCTCTAACCTTAAAAGATGGAGGATATGTTAAATACGGTGATAATAACAAAGGTAAGATACTCGATATTGGAGATATTTGGAACGAATCTACTACAGTGATCAAAGACGTGCTTTATGTAAGAGATCTAAAACACAATTTGATTAGTATAAGTCAATTATGTGATAAAGGATTCCAGGTATGCTTTACATCTCAGTCTTGTATAATTGAGCATAAGGAAAACAAAGATATAAGGTTAGTAGGTGACAGGGTTAATAATATATATATGCTTGATTTTAATGCTTTGCCTGCTAGTTCTATCTGCTGTTTATTATCCAATTCTTATGAAAACTGGTTATGGCATAAAAGAGTAGCTCATATACACATAGATCACCTTAATAAACTAATTAGTAAACAATTAATTATAGGACTCCCAAACAGAAAACTCAGTAAGGATAGGTTGTGTGATTCCTGTGAGAGAAGTAAGCTAGTTAAGTCATCCTTTCCCCCAATAGATATTGTCAAAACCAATAGGGTTCTGCAATTAATACATATGGACCTATTTGGTCCTTCTCAAGTGAAAAGCTTTGGAGGAAACTTATATGGTTATGTGTTGGTAGATGATTACTCTAGGTATACTTGGACATTTTTTCTGATTCACAAGAGTGAGGCATTCTCTATTTTCCAAAAATTTGCTACTTTAGTTCAAAATGAGAGAAACCAGAAAATTATATCCCTCAAAAGTGATCATGGAGGTGAATTCCAAAATGATTCCTTTAATACCTACTGTGAACAAAATGGAATTCAACATATATACTCAGCCCCTAGAACTCCTCAACAAAATGGAGTTGTAGAAAGGAAGAATAGGTCTTTAGTAGAATTAGCTAGAACTATGATTAAAGACTCAAACCATCCTAAGTATTTCTGGGCTGATAACATTAACACTGCCACACATGTAACAGGAGTACTTAAACCCTACTAAAACCCTAAATCGATTTCCTATCAGATTTTTCCAGATTTTCTCAAACCTCTAACAGTTTTCTGCTTTTTGTCTGCAATCCAAACATCCTTCTCATACTCTTAAACATTTCTAAACTCTCTCTGATATAGTATCTCTCTCAAAAATTCTTTAATCTTGCTATGGCTTGTGTTAAGCAAACCTCCGCACGCACACCATCACCATCCCCTTCTTCTTCATCCAGTGGAAGAACTCCTTCACCACCCCCAACGTCCAAAAGAGTTTCTATTCCTACACACAAAATCTTAGCCAAAGATAAGGGAAAAAGCATTGCCATAGAACAGGAGAAATCAAAAAAGAGGAAGGCTCCTCCCACTGAAAAGTTAATGGCTGATGCTAAGGATACAACTCCAAAAAAGAAGAAACATATCCCTTCCCCTCAAACAAAGAAAGCTCAACCTGCTAAAGGCAAACAAGCTAAAGAATCTGCTTTGCCACCTGCTTTTATCAAACGCAAAATCCATGAAGCACGAACTATGTATTTTAGTTATTTCGATTCAAATGGATTTACATTTCAAAACCATTTGAGATTTCATGGTTTGGAAGCTCTTCTTTCCTGCTCTATAGACGCTTATCCACACTTGATTAGAGCCTTTTATTCAACATTCACTCTAACTGACAACGGATTCAAATCTGAAGTCAAAGGCAAGAGAATTTCCATGACGTTTGAAGAATTCTCAAAATTGTCAGGACTGCCCTTTCATGGCAAAACAATAGATGGCAATGATGAAGTAGATACCACTGATGAAGCACGAGAAGCTTTAGTGGATAGGCACACGGTTGTACAGGACTTGATGATCGAAGGCTTCGTCGAAACGATTTCACTGCCAATAGGTCAAATGAAGGTCCAACAACGGATGCTTATGTACTATCTAACCCGAATGCTCGTACCACGATCCGGAAATCATGTTGTCGTCGAAAAGTTGGACATCATTCTACTTTGGGGTCTGTGCAAAGAGCTCAAGATGAGCTGGGCACGGATTGTGCTGAGGCATATGTTGGAAGCAGCACAACGCAAGCTGGTGCTTCCCTATCCACAGTTGATCACTAAGATTCTGAGATATTTTAAAGTGTCCATTGTCAATGAAGAATCTTCCAAAACCACCCTGATATTTGGAGAATCAATTGTTAATCAAATGCAATTGAAAAGGGTGAACGACACTTGGACAAGACCTAAGCCAAATGCTGAACAAGCTCAACCAAATGCGGAACAAGCTCAGCCAGTTGCAGCCAATTATGAGTTTTTAGCCAAGCTGCTGGAGTTTATGGAAACTCAGGCGGCTCACAATGCTAAAGTGGAAGCTTCAAATGCAAGAATGGATGTCGCTCTGAGTAAGCTATCCTTCGGCAAAGATTTGGTGAAAATGTCAGCTAACTGATGAGCTGTGTTGACATATTCAAGCTTTATGTTCCCATTTTGATATTGGTCCCTTATAAAGTGATGCCTTATCTCTATATGTTTGGTTCTAGAATGCATGACAAGATTTTTTGTGATTCTTATTGCACTAGTGTTATCACACATGATAGGCACAATACCTAGATTAACACCAAAATCACAGAGGTGTTGTTTCAGTTGAGAATTTGAGCGCAACAGCTTCCAGCTGCAATATACTTAGTTTCAGTTGTTGATAATGCAATGCTGGTTTTTTTCTTGTTATGCCAAGAAACCAGGGAGTTTCCTAATAAGTGACAAGTACCAGAGGTACTTTTTCTATCTAGTTTGCATCCAGCAAAGTCAGAATCTGAGTAACCAACTAGAGTGCAAGTAGATCCCTTAGGATACCACAAGCCTAGATTTTTGGTTCCTATAAGATATCTAAAGATCGTCTTGACTGCACTTAGATGTGACTCCTTTGGATTGGCTTCGAAGCTAGCACACATGCATACACTAAACATTAAATCTGGTCTACTAGCTGTAAGGTATAGCAGAGATCCTATCATTCCCCTAAACATTGTTGCACCTACTGGTTTTCCCATCTCATCTCTATCTAAATGGCAGGTTTGGCTCATAGGTGTATCAATGGATTTAAACTTGTCAAAACCAAATATCTTTAATAAATCATTGCAGTATTTGGTTTAGCTTAGGAAAATGCCATTCTTGCTTTGGTTGATTTGAAATCCAAAGAAGAAAGATAGCTCTCCCATCATTGACATTTCAAATCTAGCTTGCATCATGTTTTCAAAATCATTGCATAGCTGATTATTTGTGGATCCAAATATTATGTCATCAACATATACTTGAACCAGCAAGATGTCTTTTCCATCCTTTTTAATAAAACGTGTCTTATCAACATTTCCTCTTAAAAAGTTTTGTTGAATGAGGAAATTGTTGAGTTTCTCATACCAAGCTCTTGGAGCTTGTTTCAACCCTTAGAGGGCTTTTGTTAGCTTATAGACATGATTTGGGAAATCAGGATTTTCAAATCCAGGTGTTTGGCTAACAAAAACTTCCTCTTGGATATCACCATTGAGAAAGGCACTTTTCACATCCATTTGATAAAGTTTAAAGTCCATTATACAAGCAAAAGCCAGCAAGATTCTAATGGCTTCTAGTCTAGCTACAGGGGCATAGGTCTCATCATAATCTATTCCCTCTTCTTGATTATAACCTTTGGCAACTAGTCTAGCTTTGTTCCTAGTTATGATTCCATTTTAATCCATTTTATTTCTAAACACCCATCTAGTTCCTATAATGTGTTTATTTTCTAGTTTAGGAAATAGTATCCACACCTTGTTTCTCTCAAATTGGTTAAGCTCCTCTTGCATGGAAGTAATCCACTCATTATCTAATAGAGCTTCCTTTATGTTATTTGGTTCTATTGGAGATACAAAGGTTGTAAAGTTGCAGAAATGTCTAAGTGTTTTTCTGGTTGTCACTCCTTTAGAGATGTCCCCTATTATGTTATCTATGGGATGGTTTTTATTAAACTTCCATTCCTTGGGCAACTCATCCATTCTTATTGGTTCTACACAGTCAATATTTGTTGGAGGAGATGTTTCATTAGGTTCTAATGGTTCAGATTTGACAAATTCATCCAAAGAAGCATCAACTATAGGAGGACTGTTGTTCAAGTTTTTTGCAAATAGTTTTTCAAACTTTACATGAACTAACTCCTCTATGGTTTTTGTTCTTTTGTTGTAGATTCTACAGGCCTTACTAGTTTGTGAGTAACCTAGAAAAATACCTTCATCTGCCTTAGGGTCAAACTTTCCTAGATGTACTTTGAATCGATTTGCCCATCGATTGATTAATCCCAGACTGGATAATATCATTCAACCCTGTTAGAAGAATATCAGAACATATAAGACTATCAAAGCATATAAAACAAACACTGCTAACATAGGTTAGTGCAAGTTAGAAATTTCTCTCCCCCTTTGTTAATTAAGTCAAAAAGAGGCAAAGGAGAGAATAATCAGAAGATTGCTCCCCCTGTGTTGGTAGCAAACCTGAAAACAGAAATGCTACTATACATTGAAACATGAACAGATTAGTAACAAGAGCAGAAAATTATGTATGATCATTAACTTAAAAAAAACTTGTATCAGTTCAATAAACAGAAACTGATTATGGCATGCACTAGAAATATGCAAAATGAAATGCAAAAGTCCCTAAGATCAATAAACTCATCTATTCAATTCATTCATAAAAAAAAAAGATTAATACAATCAACTGAAATATTACATAGAATAGAGCAAAACAGAAAACAAAACAACTAAGAAAACTAAAGTCCTAAACATCTAGAGTTTGCTTGCCCTCATTATTATCTGGGGATGAGGCTGAGGGGGCTGTATTAACCTCAGCTGGTGTCTCCTCATCATGAGTTTCAGCAACCTCTAATTGTGTCGGAGTTGGTTCTTCAGCCGCTTGTCTTCTGATTTCAGCAACATCGCTGAAGGACAACTTAATGCCCAAATGTTCCTGAATTGCTGCTATATCTTGTGCCATCTGTTGCTGATCTGTTTGTATCTTCTGGATCGCAGCATCCATTCTTTCATTCAATGCCTCCATCTTGGCATTGTGAGCCATTTGAGCTGCCATAAATTCAACCAGCTTGGAGAGCACCTCGGACCATGCTGAAACTGACTCAGCAGCTGGTGGTTCAGCACTTTGCTGGGTTGGTTCACCATTGGCTTGAGGTCGTCCCCAAACGCCATTCACCTTGCGCAGCTGCATTTGGTTCACGATGGATTCACCAAATGTCAGAATGGTCTTGGACAATTCTTCACCCTTCACAGCTACCTTGAAGTTTGTGAGAATCTTTGTGATTAACTGTGGATACGGAAGCACCAGCTTTCCTTGCGCTGCTTCCTGCATGTGTCGAAGCACGATCCATGCCCAGCTCATCTTGAGCTCTTTGCAAAGACCCCACAGTAGTACAATGTCCAACCGTTGGACAACTGCATGATTTCCAGAACGCGGGACAAGCATTCTGGTGAGCGCGTACATCAGCATCCGATGTTGAACCTTCATCTGGCCGATTGGAAGTGAAACAGATTCCACAAACCCTTCGACCATTAGGTCCTGCACAACTGCTTGTCTCTCCATAGACTCTTCCCATCCTTCATCAGCAACGTCGGCTTCGGTGCTGCCGTCAACTGAGTTTCCATGGTAAGGAAGTCCCAACAAGTTCGAGAACTCCTCATAAGTCATGGAGATCTTCTTCCCTTTCACCGTTGCTTTGAATCCTGTATCCGTCATCTTGAACGTAACGTAGAATGCTCGAATCAGGTTTGGATAAGTATCAAGTGAGCAGGACAAGAAGTCTTCCAAACCATGAAACCGAAGATGGTTTTGAAAAGTAAAACCATCACTGTCGAAATAGTTGAAGTCCAAGACACGAGCTTCGTGTATTTTCCTTTTGATGAATGCTGGAGGAAGCTTAAATTCCTCAGCTGGCTTGTTTTGCTGCGTGGGAGTTTTCTATTGTGGAGTTGATTTCTTTTGAGGTGTGTTCTTCTTCTGTGGAGTTGAAGAATCACTCTTTTTCTTCTTCTTCTTCTTCTTCTTCTTCTTCTTCTTCTTCTGCGATACATCCTTCATTGCATCTGCCATCAACTTCTCAATTGGGTGCTCTTTCCTTTTCTTCGTTTTTCCTTGATCTACTGCAACACTTTTGCCTTTATCTTGTGCTGCAATCTTATGAGTAGGAATGGGAACCCTTTTAGAAAGAGTGGGTGGAGGAGATGGGGTACTTGAAGAAGATGAGGTAGAAGGAGTAGAGGGAGAAGTTCTCTTTACTCTAGCCATTTTGGATTGATTTGAGAAGTAATCTGAAGTTGTATGAGTAAGATTATAGTTAGAATGGATCAAAACAGAGGGAAAAGTTGAGTTTTGCAGAGGTTAGGATGAATGAGTAATGAGAAATCGATGTTGGGGTTCGATTGCAACTGTTCCTTTTATACTGCTGGGTATGCAAATCGATTGGTCCAATCGATTTAGTTACCGTTGATGGGGAAGATCAAAGAACGGGTGTGTAACGGCTAGTAAAAACCTGTAACGGTAATAAAGTCAGTCGATTACCCAAATCGATGTCCATAGTTACTTAATCGATTTCCCAAATCGAGTGTGTATCAGTTCAGAAACTTCAAATAACAGACCAGATAGAAATCCATCTCAGCATCGATTTTCCAAATCGATTCTTTAAGTGAGACTCTCAATACAGTTCAGCTAATCGATTACCCAAATGGAATTCGAATCTGCAAAGAGATCTTTCATATCAGTTCAGAAGCTAACTCGTCTCAGCATCGATTACTCAAATCGATCTTTTAAATGACAATTGAAAACCAATTTTGACAATCGATTTCCCAAATCGATTTTGATCTTGTTCAGACAACTTCCATATCAGTCCAGAACCTAAGTTGTATCAGCATCGATTATCCAAATCGATTCTTTTGAATGAAGATTTCAAACAAGTTTAAAACAATCAATTTTCCAAATCGAATTTGAGGCAGAGTCAGGAGGAATTCTTCAACTTTGAAGTCTGGATCTAAACTAATTGATTTTCCATATTGATTCTTTAACCATTATAACATGAAGTCAGTCGAATTCCATAATCGATTGAACTGGGAAAGTAAGAACATCTGAAGCTTCCTGGAAATGTCAAATCGATTTTCCAAATCGATTTCGTGTGAAAAACTTGAGAAAATAGACATATTATGGGTCAAGTCGACTAGGGTAATCGATTTTATAAAGACACTTTCCTGTGTATCCACAGGATAGTCGATTTACCCAGTCGATTAGACACATAACTCAGATCTGACTAGGATCTAATATGCCCAGTTTCATCCTAATGTAATGGAAGCTATCCTTTGGCAAAGCTTTGGTGAAGATGTCTGGTAACTGCTCAGTTGTGTTGACGTACTCTAACTTGATGTTCCCACATTGAAACTGATCTCGAATGAAATGATGCCGAATTTCGATATGTTTGGTCCGGGAATGCATAACTGGGTTCTTAGTGATACTGATTGCACTTGTGTGGTCGCACAAGATGGGAACAGTTCCTAAGTCCACACCAAAATCTAACAAATGCTGTTTCATCCACATGATTTGGGCACAGCAACTTCCAGCTGCAATGTACTCAGCTTCAGTTGTTGACAAAGCAATACTGGTTTGTTTCTTGCTGAACATGGATACAAGTGAATTACCTAGCAAATGACAAGTACCTGAGGTACTTTTCCTATCCAGTTTGCATCCAGCAAAATCTGAATCTGAATAACCAACCAAAGAACAAGTTGATCCCTTAGGATACCACAATCCAAGGCTCCTAGTCCCAACTAAATACCTGAAAATCTTCTTAACTGCACTAAGGTGAGACTCTTTAGGATTGGATTGATATCTCGCACACATGCAAACACTGAACATAATGTCAGGCCTGCTTGCTGTGAGATAGAGCAATGATCCTATCATGCCTCTATACCGAGTAACATCCACTGGTTTTCCTAATTCATCTACATCTAGAATATTTCCTTGGCTTATTGGAGTATCTATGGACTTGAGATTATTAAAACCAAACTTCTTTAACAAATCAGTGCAATATTTTGTTTGACTAATGAAGATATCTTGCTTAGATTGGTTAATTTGAAATCCCAAAAAGTATGATAGTTCACCCATCATAGACATTTCAAATTGACCTTTCGTTAAATTTTCAAAATTTTTGCACAATTTGTGATTTGTTGATCCAAAGATTATGTCATCCAGATAAATTTGGACCAGCAAGATATCTTTTCCATTAGTTTTAATGAAAAGAGTTTTATCCACATTTCCTCTCAAAAAGTTTTGTTGAATGAGGAAATTGCTTAGCTTTTCATACCAAGCTCTTGGAGCTTGTTTCAAACTATAAAGGGCCTTTGTTAGCTTAAACACATGGTTAGGAAAATCTGGATTCTCAAATCCAGGTGTTTGGCTAACATACACCTCTTCATGGATGTCACCATTTAAAAAAGCACTTTTAACATCCATTTGGAATAGCCTAAAGTCCATGATACTCGCATAAGCAAGAAGTATCCTAATAGCCTCTAACCTAGCTACAGGGGCGTAGGTTTCGTCGAAGTCTATACCCTCCTCTTCGTTGTAACCCTTGGCCACTAACCTAGCTTTGTTTCTAGTTATGACACCATTCTCATCTAGCTTGTTCCTAAACACCCACCTAGTTCCTATGATGTTCTGGTTTTCAAGTTTAGGTACTAGCTGCCACACTTTGTTCCTTTCAAATTGGTTCAACTCCTCTTGCATAGCAAGTATCCACTCACTATCTAGCAAGGCTTCCTTAATGTTCTTAGGCTCAATCTGAGATACAAAGGCTGTAAGGTTACAAAAGTGTCTAAGGTTCCTTCTAGTTGCCACTCCTTTTGAGATGTCACCTATGATGTTATATATGGGATGGTTTCTATTGAACTTCCACACCTTAGGTTACTCATCTAATCTAATAGGTTCAACACAGTCACTGTTTGTTGGAGGTGTAGGTTCCTTTGGGTCTAAAGGTTCAGATTCTATAACTTCATCCAAAGAAGCATCAACAATAGAAGGAATGTTGTTCAAGTTTTCTTTAAAAAGATCATCAAATTTCACATGAACTGATTCTTCTATTGTCTTTGTTCTCTTGTTATAGATTCTATAGGCTTTGCTAGTTTGGGAATACCCTAGAAAGAAACCCTCATCTGCGTTGGGATCAAACTTGCCTAGGTGTTCTTTGCCATTGTTCAAAACAAAGCACTTACAACCAAACACTCTAAAGTAGGAAATATTAGGCTTTCTACCCTTGTACAACTCATAAGGAGTTTTCCTAAGTATTGGCCTAATCAAAACCCTGTTGACAACATGTGTTGCAGTGTTAAATGCATCAGCCCAGAAATACTTTGGAGTATTTGAATCTTTCAACATGGTCCTAGCTAACTCCACTAAAGACCTATTTTTCCTCTCCACTATACCATTTTGCTGTGGTGTCCTAGGGGCTGAATACATATGATGAACTAAATTTGCAAACTTTTTGAAAACAGAAAATGCTTCACTTTTAAGAGTTAGAAAATAAGTCCACGTGAATCTAGAATAGTCATCAATTAACACTAATCCATACAGGTTACCTCCAAAACTTCTCATTTGGGATGGTCCAAACAAATCCATGTGGATAAGTTGCAAAACCCTATTGGTTTTGACCATATCTATTGGGGGAAAAGAAGACTTGACAAACTTACTTTTCTCACAAGAATCACACAGCCTATCCTTAGAAAACTTTCTATTGGGAAGACCAATGACTAACTGCTTGCTAACAAGTATGTTCAAATGATCAATATGAATGTGTGCAATGCGTTTATGCCATAACCATGTCTCATCAGCATTTGGTAATAAGCAACAAACGGAATTAGCAGGCATAGCAGTCAAATCTAGCATATAAATGTTATTAACTCTATCACCTACTAATTTCATACTCTTATCATGCTTGTTCTCAATTATGCAAGAAAGTGGTGAAAAGCTTACTTGAAAACCATTGTTACATAGCTGACTTATACTTAGAAGGTTATGTTTCAGCCCTTCCACATATAAGACATTTTTAATTATTGTAGTTGATTCGCTGCCAATGTTACCTTCACCGCATATCTTGCCTTTGTTATTATCGCCGTACTTTACAAATCCACCTTCTTTTAGATTCAGGGACAAAAACATTGACTTGTCCCCTGTCATATGCTTTAAGCATCCACTATCAAGATACCATTGGTGTTTAGTGGATCTCAAGCATACCTGTAATAAAATCAGAAATTCAATTTAGGTCCCCAATTTAAATTGGATCCTGGGGGGGTTAGTTTCAACATCTTTTGTCTTGATTTTCCAAATCAGTTTGCATCCTCTATTTGCAAGTCTTTTTAATTTGCAATTGTAAACAAAATGACCTTTTCTACAACAAAAGTGACAAGTAATAGCAGAGGATGCATACTGTTTTGGTTTGACAAAGACATTATGCAAGTGGCTAGGTTTCACAAAATTCTGGTTATGCTTAACATTACCATATCCTATGCCATGTTTAGTCTTTTTCTGATTAGCATGCATATTCTGTTTAAAACCAAGTCCAGATTTTATGTTGACATTTCTCTGGTTGCTAAGAATATCATTCAGTTTATTCTTGCTACTAGAGAATTTCAATAAATCAGATTTCAATAATGCAAAAGAATTTTCAAGTTCAATGCATTTGGCAGATTTATCATGTGAGTCCTTTTTCAATTGTTCACACAAGTCCTCAATCTTCCTATAATCAGTTTTCATTTGATCATGCAACATACATGGTTGTTCAAGCATTTTCTTAGTACTAACTAATTGCTTAACAGATTTAACATATTCATCATGCAGTTCATTAAATGCATCTTGTAGTTCATCAAAAGAAGGATTATATTGAGAACTTACCTCACTTTCTGATTCAGAATCCTTATTAGCCATGAAGCACAGATTTTCTTCTTCAGTTTCTGAAGATTTGGAGGATTCTTCATTGTCATTCCATGCAATATATGCTTTTTTGTTTTTCTGAGCTGGTTCCTTGCCTTTGGTCTTAGAATTTCTGTTTTTGTTCTGCAGCTTGTAACAATCAGCCTTGATATGACCAGTTTTTCCACACTCATAGCATGTGATTGTCTTACTGTCATTGTTCTTTGAGATGGATTGTTTTCTGAATTTATTGTCTTTCTTTTTCAGAAATTTCTTAAACTTCTTGACAAGTAATCCAAGTTCAGGTTCCTCATCATCTTCACTGCTTGATTCATCTGAGCTGCTCTCATGTTCAGATTTGGACAGCTGTGTTTGGGCTTTCAACGACAACCCTTTTCTTTTTTTGTCACCTTGCTCAGCTTCATTGAGTCTATGTAGTTCCATTTCATGCTCCCTCAGTTTTCCAAACAATGTAGCTATTGTCATGCTTCCTAGATCTTTCGATTCTGCAATGGCAGTGATTTTTGGTTGCCATTACCTAGTCAAACACCTCATTACCTTGCTGATTTGCTGATCATTATCAATCTCCTTGCCTAAGGCATTTAGGTTGTTGATCTCAAAGTAATTTGGTTACAGACAATGGTTTACAGAAATTGAAACAGATCAATTATACAAAGTTCTTGATCTTCATTCTTCTCAAAGCAGTCTTTCTCAATTCAGTCTTTTTCAATCCTCATTGATCACAAACAATAATTGTTCATGGCTGAAAAAGATGTTCAAAGTAATGTCAGTTGAGAAAGAGTTAGTGGTAAATGATTGTTATCATAAGTTGAGAAAATTTTGTATTGGAATTATTATGGTTGTTGTTATTCTTATTATGCGAGAAGAAGAGTGTGAAAGCAGTTTATATATTTTCTGGAAAAACAACGTATGAATCGATTTGGCAAATCAATTCATTAAAGTTATAAAACACACTAATCGATATAACCAATCGATTTCGCGAATCTTGTTTTTCTTGAATCTTGAAACTACATACACTAATCGATTTAACAAATCGATTATTTTAACTGAGTTCTTCAGACTTGGATGAATGTACTTAAGTGAATCGATGTTCATAATCGACTTTGCGTGTTTTGTTCCAACAACGAGATCAAAACAATCGATGTACTTGATCGATTCAACCAATTCAGTCATCTCTGTTTCTAAAACTTTTTGCACAAATCGCTTTAGTCAATAGATTACACTGGTTCCAGGGACACAATGTTTTTCACAAATCGATTTGCCTAACCGATTGTAAACTTAAGTCTGAAGCTTATTTCAACAGTTTGCTGGTTCAATCGATTTACCACGTCGATTGATGCCAAACTTAATTCAACTGAAGTAAAATAGTAGATTGTGCTAATCGACTGTGTATATTCCAGACCAACGTTATTTTGAAACTTATTTTAGTAAATCGATTTGCCTAACTGATTTAGTAATCATTGGTTTGGCTCTGGGACATTCACACTCGATTGTGTCAATCGATGTAGACAAACAAAAATAAGGAAGTGATTGGATTAATCGAATTTCCAAATCGATTAGCTTGCAAGGCATGCTACTGACTTGCGCATTTTAATTTCAGTAAATGTACCAATCGATTTGTCTAATCGATGTAAGCAATCAGGTCAGTCCTGGTGATTTAAACAATCGATCTGCCTAATCGATTTGTGGCAAACTAGCTCTCTGACTTGCACAATTTATTTTCTAATAAGTGTACCAATCGATTTGCCTGATCGATTGATAGCCTGTTTGATTTTTCATAGAATGTGCAAATCGATTTTTCCCATCGATTGATTAATCCCAGACTGGATAATATCATTCAACCCTGTTACTGAATCGATTTTACTAATCGATTTGCTTATGAATCTGCAAGCTTTTGTTGATTTCTTGAGTTCCAAGCAATTGTCTCAAGTTTGTAGGATTGAGTTGTTGTTCCTGAAATTTTTCTCAGTTCACAATGTCAAATTTATTTCAAGATGTATGTTTGTCAATAATATCAAAAACGAACATATGTCTAACAAATATTACAACTATCTCAAGATAACTATTTATAAAATAAATAATTAAAATAAGATATCTTTAGAAATAATTAAATACAATTAAGTGCACATTTAATATTAGTCAAATACACAAGAAAATATGATATTAATTATCAACTCGCATATACACATAAAATTGCATAAATCTTATTCTTTAAAATATTTAAACTAATATACTATTAATTTTTTGGAAAATATATAAAATAATAAAATATAACATATTTGGTCAAATATGTACAAGACTAACACGTCATAGAAAACACACCTATAAAGAAAATTAATCATAAACTAATCAACATGTATTTTAAAATAATTTTATTACCAAACTAATTATTTAAAATCTTAATTTATTAATAAAATAGTTTATTATCAAATTTAGGGTGTTACATAGGCAAAAATTAGGGTAGAAAAAAAGTACTCCCTAGGTTGAAAACTTGAAAGGGCAACTTAGAAAAAAATTAGGGTACAAAAAATATAAAAAATATCTACTAGGTTGAAAACCTGAAAGGGCAACCTGGGAGAAAAGGTAAAACAACAACAACAACAACAACAAAAACAAAGAATATATACTCAAAAGGATATAATCAATAATATGGATCAGACTATGGCACGACAAGTTAGTATAGTCTACCTTTGAATTACTAACATCCAAGTCGGGTCTTCCACCCATTTTTTGTGTTTTATCTTATGTATATTCTTTTTTTACGATGAATATTGAACCTCAATATATTGATATATACTTTTATCATCTTTATAATTTAACCATTTTCCCGAATGCATCTTATGATTATCATGTACTGGAAAGTAAAACATTTACCATACCTCAATATAATGAATTGCAATAAAGTTGGATACAGTAGAGGTTGTTTACAATACAAGACATACCACAACATGAGATCCAACTTAAGATCACAATATTAGTTCTTCAAAAAAAATAAATAGAAATGAAGAAAGAAAAGGAAAAAAAGAGAAGAGGACAAAAGAGAGATCAAATATATCAAGTTCAAGAAAAATGTATAAGTGCTTTTCTCATTCATGATTTGAATGGTCGTGTCCAATAAAAAAATTAAATAAAAACCAACATCTTCTTTCATGAATTTAAAGCCAATAAAACAACTCGCATGTTGAAGCCGGGAAAATGACTCGCACCCAAAGTCTAGAAAACAACTCGCACCCAATGCCAAGAAAATGACCCGTATGTTGAAGTCGGGAAAACAACTTGCACCTGAAGCCGAGAAAAGGACCCGCATCTTAAAGCTAGGAAAATGACTCGCACCTGAAGTCGAGAAAATGACCCGTGTCTTGAATTCGGGAAAGCAACTCACACCCGAAGCCGAGAAAACGACCCACATGTTGAATGAAAATGAATCGCACTCGAAGCCGAGAAAATGACCCGAAAAATGAGTTACACTGTCCTCAAACAAAATCTCTTTTTCTGAACAAAATTAGTGTCGTGATCTTTACTTATCTTTTACTCTCAAGTAAAATATAAGCAGAGAGGGGTAGCTGTTGACACCTAATTTTGTCCACTCTTTATTTTTATTTGAAGAAAAATATAATAATAAACTTTAAGGATATTTTGGATTTTTCATTAATAAAATAAAAATAATCAATTATTAGGATTATGATTTAATTTATTGTTTCTTAAAACGGGTTAAAAATTATCATACCTTAAGTAATTATGGTAGGTTTTTGAAAATGCTAAAAATGACTTTAATGAGAATTATTGTCTTCCAAAAAATTTAAACCTAATTTCTAACAATAAATAAGAGGAAAAGAAAATTGAAGGAAGAAGAGGCATAAAAGTAGAAAACAAAGATTGGAAACACGAGCTAATAAGAAACTTCTCATGTGCGGTAAACATTTTTTTCCACGTCTATTTTTTGACATTGTTGTTGTTATAGTGGTTTTTTTTATACTATGCACGCATGATAAAAATAAGAGATTTTTTTTGGTCTCACGAACAAAGTTTGAAATTAATTGTTAAGAATCGAGTCAATTGTTGTATGATCGTCTACATCTTTATCAAATTTGTGATATCTCCTCTTTATTTTGTTTTCTTTCTTATGCGTTAGATCTTAAACTCTTTTGTTATTATCGTCGCTGATTTGTGCCACATACTCGCTGTCGACTCATGAATCTGCTCTTAGCTTTTTATCATTTACAGTTTGTAAAAGTCAAAAAATCATAAAAGTATTTCGTTATAATAAAACAATACACAAATCAATATACAATTCATCACTCATATTATTATTATTATTATTATTATTATTATTATTATTATTGTTATTATTATTATTATTATTATTATTGTTGTTGTTGTTGTTATTATTATTACTATTATTATTATTGGTACTATTATTACTACTATTATTATTATTATTATTATTATTATTATTATTATTATAATCGTTACTACTATTATTGTCAACATGTCAAATCGGTCAACACAAATATTGTCTATCCAAGAACTACATGCGTTTTAATTTCCCTATTGCACCTAGAGATACAGGAGCAAGGTCTTCCCCTTGTCAAATCAAATTAATAACAATATTTTTTCTTTCTTTTGTTAAAGTAAATAATTTATTTTCCTTTTTATTATTCCTTTTGGGGTAAAAATAAATACTTAAATAAATAAATAGTTTGTATACGATTAATTATAGGGTAACCATTTTAACGGACGTTGTAGGGATGTAATACTTTCTCCACTCATAATCGACTCCCGAATCCAAATTTTTTGTTCAAAAATCATCATTTTAGGTTTTGTCCAATTTTTCCTTTAATAAAATAAAATTTGTGGCGATTACTTTTTCGCAGACAAATCGAACGCAATAGTTAAAAATTTGGGAAGGTGTGTTTAATTGACATACTAAATGAATGAAATAGCATACTAAGATTTGAGCAAAAATAGAGAAAGTCTTCTGGAACAATTATCGATCAATGATGCCAAACGATAGCCTATTTTGTTGTGTTTCCTAATTTCCTCCTCCTTCCAAGCCGCTGTCGAAGTATCTATGCAGCTCTCCTTCAAATTTATTTTACATTATTTTATTAACACTTAAACCCTTTACACACATGGCCAAGCCCATTAGTCTCCTCATTTACTTTTGTTTCACTATTAATATTTTTATTTTGCTAAAACAATATTAATAATTATTTAATCTTAAAATACCCTTCTAAACACCATTTAATTTTGAAAATATTATTAATATTTCAGAACTAATATATTCTAAATTAGAGTACTTAAATTATTTAACCTTTAAATATATATATATATATATATTACTAATAAATGAAATTATCATATTTAAATTAATCCCTATAATTATACTTATATTTTTTAAAATATTCACATAAAAATACTACCATAGTTAGATAATAGTCGAAATCATAAAAATAAATAAATATAACATCAACAATTTATATTCATTACTAAATCATAATAAATGTATATAAAATCACAATGTCATAACAAGTATATAAAAAGAAAGGAAATCAAACACGATAAAACTATTATCTCAAGATAATTATGTATAAAATAAATAATTAAAATAAGATATATTTAAAATTAATTAAGTGTAAATTTAATATTAATCAAAAGCACAAGAAAATGTCACATTAATTAACAACTCGCATATAAATGTAAAATCGCCTAAATCGTATTCTTTAAAATATTTACACTACATTACTATTGTTTTATGGAAAATATATAAAATAATAAAATATAGTATTTTTTATTTATATCCCTCATTTATTCAAATATATAAAAGATTAACACATTATAGAAAATACACATATAAAGAAAATTAATCATAAAAATAATGTACATATATTCTAAAATAATTTTAGCATTAAATTAATTATTTAAATTTCTATTTATAATTACTAAAATGATTTATTATAAAATTTAGGGTGTTACAAATGGCACTGTTAATTATGACCTCACCTTCATGCCCACTACCAATTGAGAGAATGAAAAGATAATGATATTTACCTCTTAGGTATATGGTTAGTAAGAGCGGAGTTGTTACAAAAAAGTCCAAATATTTGAAAACACTTTGTTACAAAAAATTCCTTAAATTAAAACACTGTAAACACTTTGATGAAAACCGTATGAGCTACTATTCTAAAAAATTTAAGTATTTAGTTAGTAGTTATGCCAATATATAAGTGTTCAATTTTATAAATGTCATGGAATATTTACATACGTATCATAATTCTAATCATCTTCTTGGTTGATTTTCAATTTTGTTTTTAAATTAAAATTTGTTAAAAGCATAATACCCCAATGTATAGAGTATAGAGTATAAACTACAAAGTTGTTTTGTTTTGGTTCAAATCATCACTTTGTTTCAACGATACTTACGACTCATGGTTCATAAGTTTTGTTGCTACATTCACGACTAATATGGTTCATAAACTAATATTAAAGATAGTACGAAAGAGAAGAAAAGTTTTTAAAAAGCTTGTGAAGTTGCTTTTGGGGCTAAAATTAATTAATAATAATTTTGGTGTCCTCCTCCAATTTATTTTAAAACCTTAACATTAGAGTCTTTACAAATATTTAACATAAGAGTTGAAACTCATGCTTTGCACACATTTTTGTATATTACTTATAAATTACTCTCTTCATTTTAGACGTCTTTAGTTTAAATTTTCTGAGAGACAATTAAAAATAGACCAGTAGAGCCATTTTTATTACTTAAAGTTTATCCGTTACAAAAAAAACTGACTAATTGAATTCATTATTTATAATAATAACATTTCTAAATTATTATAATTTTTATTTCATATTTTAATTCCATAGACAATTTTTATAGTCAAGATATCAAAAATATTGAAAATATTCAAAAATCATCATCAATGAAACAATATCGTTTTTATACTTAATTTGAATAATATTTTTTTGAATTATTCTTAAACCAAAAGAATATGCCCTTCATGTTATATGTTTCGGTTTAGTGTATTTATAAATTTATATCAAATAAACAACCAAAAATTTTGTAAAAGCTCAGCCCTTGCGTTAATGGCATAGTTAATTATGGCTGCCCTTTCATGCTCAAAACCAATTGAGAGAATCAAGAGACGGTGATACTTATCCATTAAGTACCATATTGATAAGTTTGCTATTTTAAAAACTCTTTATAACTTAGATTAATATTTTTAGCTTGCTTCTAAACTTTGGGTCGAATTTGAATTAAAATTTTATTATTTGCATTTTAATTTTATTATTGATATTTTTACTCTTTTTCACTCTGTAGGTCATGACTTGAGCTCTGGATATCGGATTGGCGCAAATGAGCAGGCACTGAAAAGCTAAATATCCGAGCTACAATATTTATGTTGGAATAAAAGACCAATTCCAAAATTTACTAGACCTAAATTGCAGATTACGTAATTTGGACTTTTGTAATAATTTTAATTAGCGGATCACTTGATTTTAAACCGCAAAGTCCAATATGAAGTACTATATATTGGTAGTTTTGTTTCTTTTCTAAAGACGAAAAAAAATTAGGATTCTAATTGCAACTAGAAATAAACAATTTTTATTTTAATTTCATGGAAGGCTAATTTTCTAAGATTAATCCACGAGTTCAGAGTTTTATCAACACCTTGAGATTCAGGTTACACGTCAATTTTGATTCATGATTTTATTCTTGTTTATTTGATTATATTGATATTTTGATTGCTTAAATTGAATTTCAATAGGGTTAATTAAATTTATTGGATATAATTTGGTTTCCGTTTCTAATTTAATTGAACTATAATTTTGCGACGCTTGATCGTTAATTATAATATTTTGATGATTGTGATGCTTAATCCAATCAAAGAAACCAAATTCACATAGGATTGATTACGCTTATTTGATCAATTCGATATTCAAATAAGAATAGAATCATAAATAAGAAAGTAAACTCATTTATAGAATTTGTGATAGGTCTGAAACTCGAATAACTAGATTAATCGTTTTGCTCATGTGTTCAATCAAAAATCTAAAAAATCCCTTTTTAATTTCAGTTTTCAATTCGATTATTATTATTATTATTATTATATTAGTAGTTCTTGTGAAAAAATTTGAGTTGTTACCTCTATTTACATTTTGTCAATTGCATTTTACCCATGTGCAACAACAGATCAAATTGGTGCACACCATTGCGACGGACTCTCTAATAACAATATTAACCCTATTTCAATTTTTTTTTATTTTTCATATTCTCCAAAAATTGTGTTGCCTTTATTTGATTTTTAGAAATTTTTGGTGGTATTTTTATATATTTTGGATTTTATTTGATAGGTTTTCGATTTTTTACTTCAATTTAAGCATTAGGGACATTGTTGGAATTCTTAGAATCGTTATTTTGCATTGCATTGTTATGATGATGCATGACTAGGGCTAGTTCTATGAATCTTCATTCTCTTAAACCTGAAATAGATAGGACATTTCATTTACGTCATATACTTAATAAAATTGCTAGTGTTAACGAGTTAGAGTCAGATACTAAAATTGACAACTTGTTGCAAAATATGGCTGATGCAAATAATAGAACCTTAAGACAACTTGTTGCACATAATGTTATTATAATGCATTATGTATCACATATCCTAAAGTTATTGTACCATTTAAACTTAAATATGGTTTAATACACTTGCTTCCAAAGTTTAATGTTCTTGCAGGTGAGGATCCCCACAAACACTTGAAGTACTTTCATGTTGTGTGTTCCACCATGAAGCCTCAAGAAGTCACAGAAGATCACATTAAGCAGAGAGCCTTCACATTTTCACTCCAAGATGCTGCTAAGGACTAGTTATACTACCTTCAACCAGGTTCTGTTACAAGTTGGAATGATCTCAAGATATTGTTTCTAGAAAAATTCTTCGCTGCCTCAAGAGCGGATTCAATTAGAAAAGAAATATGTGGCATCAGGCAGATTGAAAGGGAATCATTACATGAGTATTGGGAGAGAATCATGAAATTAGTGTCAAGTTGTCCTCATTACATGATTGAGAACATGTTCATTGATTCTCAGAAATTTACAACTAGAAGCAATTCAACAGTGTTGATAAAGGGTGTGAATGCAATTCAAGTATCTTCCCACAAGAATTTAGAAGGAAAACTTGATGAGCTTACATATTTAATAAAAAAAAAGTTGGCAATAGGTAAAACCCAAGCAGTAGAATGTGGTATTTGTACATCTTTAGAGCATCCTTCATATTCATGTCCTACATTACAAGAAGACTGAATTGCTGATGCTCCTCAAGCATATGCAGCAAATATATACAATCCTCAAGCCAACTATGATCTATCATCTAAAAAGTACAACCCTGGTTGGAGAAACTATCCACACTTGAGATGGGGGAGTTCATATGCACAACAATAACCAAGGCAACAACAATAGCAAAACATGCACCTTCATTTGAGGACCTCATTAAGCAGATGGTTGTCCAGAATCTCCAATTTCATCAAAGGACTTATTCCACCATTCAAAATTTCGAAACAAAGATTGATCATCTAGCGACTTCAATTAATCAATTGCAAACTTAAGGGTCAAACCAATTGCGTGCACAGTCGATAGTAAATCCAAATGCTCCCAATGTAAGTGCAATTACATTGTGGTATGGGAAAGCTGTTTAAATACCAAATGTACCTGAAACTGCAATGAAAAATAACTGGTTGCTGAGGACACTTTGATATCTGAAATTATTGATGTTGAGCAAAATATACCACTTCCTTTTCACCAAAGGGCAATGAAGACTAAGAAAATGTACGTGGAAGATAAGGGCAAGGAGATCCTGGATACATTTAGGATGGTGGAAATGAACATTCCTCTCCTTGATGAATTAAACAGATTCCAAGATATGCAAAATTTCTAAAAGATTTGTGCACACACAAAAGAAGATTTGTGCACACACATGGGGAAAAATGTTTCAGCCCTCATTCAGCCCATGCCTCAGAAATGCAAAGATCCATCAACGTTTTCCATTCTATTTGAAAATGCTATGTTAGATTTAGGAGCTTCCATTAATGTTATACATACGTCTATTTTTAACTCTCTTGCTCTTAGACCCTTACAGAGTACATGTGTTACTATTCAATTGGTGAACAAGATCAATGCTCATCCTGTTGGACTTGTGGAGGATGTACTTGTTCGAGTTCATGAATTAGTATTTCTTGCTTATTTTTACATTATGGACATGGAGGGAGATAATAAGTCCAACAGGGCGCCTATCATCTTAGGCAGGCCATTTTTGAAAATTGCTAGAACAAAAATTGATGTGCATGCTGGAACTCTATCCATGGGATTTGGTGATAGCATTGTAAAATTTAACATCTTTGATGGTATGAAACTCCCCATGGAAGAGCCTTTTGTCTTTCAAATTGAATTGCTACTGATTTGATTGATGACACTTATCTTGATATGTTTGCTACTAATTCTCCTTCATTGTTTGGTTTTGATGATACTTATACTTGTGAATTTTGTACAGATACTCAATTGTTCTCTGTGTGTGTTGAGATGAAGCTGCCTTGCAGGTTGACCATTGTGTTGATATTGATAATTCTACTAACATAATTGATTTTGCAAACATAGGTTCGGCTACTACAACACCCCAAATTTTAAAATAAATTATTTTATTAATAAAATATTATTTTAAATAATTAATTTGGTGTTAAATTTATTTTATAATACATGTTGATAAATTTCGTGATTAATTTTTGTTATATAAGCGATTTTTATGATGTGCTAGTTTTATAAATATTAGATTGAATGAGCGACATAAATAATAAATATTATATTTTATTGTTTGATATATTTTTTTTTAAAATAATAGTATTTTAGTATAATATATTTTAAAGAAAAAGATTTTATGCGATTTTACATGTATATACGTGTACCCAATTAATGCAATACTTTTATGTGCGCTTGACTGATGTTAAGTATTCACGTACTTATATTTCAATTATTTATAACTATTTTCTATTTTTAGTTATTTTTTAATAAATAATTATCTTGAGATAGTAGTGATATTGTGTTTGATTTCCTTTATTTTTTTATACTTGTTATAACATTTTGATTTTATATATATTTATTAAGATTTAATAATTAATATAAAGTGTTGATGTTATATTTATTTATTTTATAATTTCGATTATTCTCTAATGATGGTAATATTTTTGTTTAAGTATTTGGAAAAAGAAGTATTATTATAGGGATTAATTTGAATATGAGAGTTTTGGTTATTAATGTATTTTAAAAGATTAATTATTTTATTTATAAATTATTAGTTTGGAAATATTAATAATGTTTTATTAATGAAATTGTGTTTTATAAAAACAATAAAATAAAACTAGTAATAGTAAAACCGAAAAGAAGACTAATGGGTTTGACCCATGTGTTTAAAGAATTTAAATATTAAATAAAATAAAACAAAAGAAGAAGGAAGGATCAACCAGCCATAGAACGAAAGAGTAAACACAACAACAATCAATCGTTTGACACCGGTGATCGATAACTGTCCCAGAAAAGTTTCTCTGTTTTCATCCAAATTTCAGTATGTTGTTTTACTCATTTAGCTAGTCAATTAAACAAACTTTTCCTGAGTTTTAACAACACCAATTTCTCTCTAAAATACTCGACTTCTCTGTTTGTAGAATTTGTTATTTTGCACCGTTCTCCTTCACCCTAAGTCTGATTTGAGTGAAACCAACACCAAAACGACTGTGTGAAAAGTGGCTATATTATCCACTGATTGGTTTTCTGATTTATAATAATTTTACTTGATCGAATTTTGAATTGAGTTTTTAGAGTATCTTCTCATAATTTATTTTTCACGTTTTTCCTTAAATTGTCAAGTTAGATCGATTGAAGGACAAAAAGTTAAAGAACAAATATTGTTTGCTCGTGGAATCGTATTCGTGTGTGAAAGCGTCAAAATAAGGTAAGGGGTGAGATAGCATTTGAATTCATGAGTATAATATAATGTGAGATGAATAGGAAAACCGTATTTCCCAATGATTCATTCGGGACTCGCTACGTACGGCAGTAGCCCTTTTAGTGTTAAATTGATTAATGTAAAAATATGGGAATTGTGAGATTAAAATATGGAATAGAAATATTTATAAGGTGTTGATTGATTTAACTTCGTTAAATATGTGGTATTTGATATTATTGTGAAGTTTGATTTATTTTTATCAAATGTGAGATATTATATATTATTGTGACATTGGATGTCGAATGAAGTTTATGTATATGTTTGATTAGACGTGTTTTACGTGATGTGATGATAAAAAGTGAATTTATTTTGATACGTTTATGTGATTATGATGATGTATAATTAATAATAAGGATGTTATAAATTTGTGACAAGCCTATGTCATGATGTATGCTTGATGATAGTGATGCTATAAATTTGTGATGAGTTTATGTGATGAGATATGATTAATGATAGTGGTGTTGTGATTTGTAAGGAGAATATTGAAGTAACCCCAAAGTTGGTGAAATATTTGTGATTTCAATTTGTGTTTGAGATTACGGTCTTAATGGAGTATCATAGACCAACGAGGGGAGAAAATAAATATTGAGAAATTGTGAAGTGAAGATTATTTTGTCATCATATAGGTAGGGCCTAACAAGCCTAGTGATTCTGAGGAAGTACGACTGAATGAGACTGATCCTTGCGGTCTACTATTGAGCCTTAAGGCAAGATTGTTAGACATTGGAGGTATTCGGGTGGGGAATTCTTAGGTGACTTAGAGGTAGCACTCCAAATGTTAGGAGCTACCACACCACTGATGCTTCCCATGCTTCATCAATAGAATATGCGTCATCGCTGCCATCAACGGTTTTGCCATGAAAGGGTAGACCGGAGAATTTAGAAAATTCCTCAAATGTCATAGACATTTTCTTCCCTTTGACTTTAGATTCAAAGCCAGTTTCTGTAAGTTTGATCTTGGAGTAGAAGGCTCGAATCAGTTTTGGATAAGTGTCGAGGGAGCCAGAAAGAAAATCCACCAAACCATGGAACCTTAAGTAATTTTGAAAAGTAAAGCCATTTGAACCAAAGTAGGTAAAATCCAGAGTCCTTGCCTCATGGATTTTTCTTTTTAGAAAATCAGATGGTATAACAAAGTCTTCAGCTTTACCTTTTGAAAGTTGAGATTTTTTGGGTTGAGGAGAAGAGATAGGTTTCTTCTTTTTCTGAACAGTATCATTCATAGCATCAACCATTAACTTTTCAGTATGAGGCTCTTTTCATTTCTTTGATTTGCCTTGATCAGTGGCAATGGCCTTTCCCTTGTCCTTTGCCAGTATTTTATGGGTTGGTATAGAGACTCTTTTAGAAGTGGGTGAAGGTGAGGGGGTTTTCCCAATTGATGAAGATGAAGCTGATGGTGATGGTGTTCTTGCAGAGGTTTGCTTTACCCTTGCCATTTGTATGATTTATGAGTTTTTAGAAGTTTCAATGTATTAGAGAAAGTTTAGAAGGGTGAAAGTTCTGAGAAAAATGCAGAGAGTTTTGAGAAATATGCAGAAAACGATTGTGAAATCGATTTAGGGTTTTAAGTAGTGTGCTCAGAATCAATTTCCCAATAACTGTTTTTGGTCAATCGATTGGATTACCGTTATTGGGGAAGTGAAAACGGCTTAGTCATTATTGCCTCTAACGGCTAGTAAAATTTTTGCAACGGTCATGTTTCAAATCGATTCCCAAATCGATTCCCAAATCGATTTTCTTTTAATTACTAAATCGATGTCCCAATCGATTCCCATATCAGTTCAGGAAACTACTCATCTCAGCATCGATATCCAAATCGATTCATTTAAGAGCAGGTTTTAAAAATTTTGACTCAATCGATTTCCCAATCAATGTTTGTGTTAGAGTGTTGAAAAATTTCTCATTTTTGAAGTCTAGGAAAATTAATCGATTATTCAATCGATTCTTTAAACTGTTTTCCAATACATCAATCGATTTATCATTCGATTGATTTGATGACTACTTCAGCAATCATTGATGTTTGGGTGTACAAATCGATTATGCAATCGATGTTCGCGTTTCTTAATTTGACAATTCAGACACTGGGTGTCATAAATCGATTATGAAATCGATTTTGTAATGTTGATTTCCTAGTTTGTCAGAGGATAATCGATGTCTCAATAGATGTTTCACAGGGATTTTACTTCAGTTTAAGCTATATTTATATGAGCTACTCTCTTTTGCAACAACCAGTTATCATCAGCATTGGATAATAAATAGCCAATAGTACTAGCATGCAAAGCATTAAAATCGAGCATGTATATGTTATTGACTCTTTCACCTACCAGTTTTATGCCTTTATTCTCCTTGTGCTCAACCATACAAGACTAAGATGTAAAATTTACCTGGAATCCTTTGTCACACAACTATCTAATACTTAGTAAATTGTGTTTCAAACCTTTTATGTTGTCACCATACTTCATATATCCACCATTTTTAAATTGAGAGACAAGAATTTTGATTTGTCTCCTGTCATATGCTTGGAACATCAACTATATGGGTACCATGAGTGAGTCTTGGATGTCAAGCATACCTGCAAACAGCATTAAACTTTGGTTTTTGGTACCCAATTTAAATTGGGTCCTAGAGGGTTAGTTTCAAACATTTGTGTCTTTACATTCCAAATCTATTTTCATCCCTTGTTAGCAAGTTTTTTTAGTTTACAATTAACAACCATATGTCCCTTTTTACAGCAAAAGTGACATGAAACAGCAGAGGATGAATTCTGATTTGGTTTAGTAAAGATATCATGCATATGTTTTGATTTAACAAATTTCTGATTCTTTTTACCATTTATGTTTTGTCTATACCCAATTCCACATTTATTATTGTGATTCTATTTAACATTCACATTTGGTGTATAACCAATTCCAGATTTTACATATACATTTCTCTGGTTGCTAAGAAGAACATTTAATTGGTTTTTACTACTTGTAAACTTTGCTAAATCAGATTTCAAAGATTCAACTATTCCTTCGAGTTCAATACATCTAGTAGATGTATCATGTGATTCATTTTGCAAATGTTCATTTAAGTCAACCATCACCTTATGTTCTTTTGTAATTTCTTCACATGTCATGCATTGTTTCTCAAGCATTTGCTTAGTGCTAATTAACTGTTTAATTGCATTAACATATTCATCATGTAGTTCATTAAATGCATCATGTAATTCTTCATAAGAAGGAATGGATTCAGAACTTACCTCATTAACAGAGTCTGAATCTGTGTTGGCCATTAGACAAAGATTAGCTTCTTCATCTTCTTCTGAAGATGCAGAGGATTCTTCATTATCATTCCAGGCAATGTAGGCTCTTCTAGACTTTGTAGATTGTGGTTCTTTGCCTTTAGTTTTTACAATCTTATTTATGTTTTGCAATTGGAAGCAATCTGATCTTATGTTGCCTGTTTTCCCACATTCGTAACAAGTTACCTCATTCTTGCTGAAGCTTTTTGGATTTGAATTTGGTGACTTTCTTGATTGGTTTTCTTTCTTTCTCAGAAACTTCTTGAATTTTCTGACTAGCATTTCAACTTCAGTCTCTTCATCATTTTCATTGTCAGAACTGTCTGTGCATGCTTCTGGTTCAGACTTTAATTTTTGAGCTTGAAATTTCAGAGATAGTCCTTTTGTTTTTCTATCTGTTTGTTCAGTCTCTCTCAGTCTATGCAGTTCCATCTCATGCTCTCTTAGTTATCCAAAAAGTGTTTTAATTGACATGCTACCAAGGTCTTTTGATTCTGCTATGGCAGTGATCTTTACCTGCCACTCTCTGGTCAAAGACCTCATCACCTTGCTTATTTGCTGGTCATTGTCAATCACCTTACCAAGAGCATTTAGATTATTGACTATGTGAGTAAATCTTGTTTGCATATCATTAACAGACTCCTCTTTCTTCACGTTGAACAGCTGTACTCATGCATTAGCGTATTGATTCAGGCCCTTTTTACATATGTTGTTCCTTCATGCGTTTGCTGCAATGTGTCCCACATTGTAACACCCCGTTTTTCAAAGCGAGGGTGTATTAACTTTTTTTTCAAAAGAAATTAAAATACAACAGAGAAATAAATAAGGTAAAACCTTTGGATAAATAATTAAGTCATTAAAATTTACAAGCAGCGGAAAAGTTTTTCAAAATATAAATCCAAAGCATGTCCTGATGTCAACAATAGTACAGGTACATCCTTTCAACTTAACATAAAGGTAGCCCAAAAGAAAGACATATGTGTCCTGAGTGACAACCTAGTCTGATCATTCTATACATAACAAAAAAACTATACGCCTTGAGTAATCTCCACGCGCCCCGTGAGATTCTCCTAACGTAGCTCCAATCAAGCACTCCCATCCACATTCCCGTTCGGAGGGTACGAACCGGTGGGATCATCCTGACTCTCATCTGAGGGCAAAGCCCAGATTTCCACAATAGTTGTAAAGGGTCACCAACCGAAATTAACAGTTAACACATAACATTTAAGTTTTTAAATGCACAAAATACCTTTTCAACTTAGCATGCACCTTAAAAGGATTTTCCATATGCTAAAACTTCATATCATGCTTGCCAAATTAAAATTGAAATCAAAATAAAGTTCTCAATCCATCAAGTAATACATAACTGACCAAAACAATGATAAATCAATTGAGCAATCGATTATCTAACTCAAAATAAGAATTTGCACTAAGCCAATCGATTGGGAAATTGATTGAATGGATAACTGAGCCCCTGCATTAAAGCCAATCGATTTCCAAATCGATTTCCTGAAGGTTCTTAGTGAAATTTGAACTCTGGGATTAATTCAATCGATTGGGCAATTGATTGGGCAATCGAGTGACAGCATAGCTGAGCCACTGACTTAATGCCAATCGATTTCCAAATCGATTTCCTGAAGGTTCTTAGTGAAATTTGAACTATGGGCTTAATTCAATCGATTGGGCAATTGATTGGGCAATCGAGTGACAGCATAGCTGAGCCACTGACTTAATGCCAATCGATTTTCAAATCGATTTCCCTGCATATTCTTCCAAAAATTCATAAACTAACTCAATCACATACACACACCACTCCAAACCTTAACACTTAGCAATACCCATACAATCACCACGTCATTATGAGTTTCGAAAACGTTTGTTACAACCTAACATACTATCACTCAATTCCAAAACATAACTCTTAGTACAATCAACAAAATCACATTTTGAATCAAGACACACTTACACATAATTTCAAACCATAACACTTAGCAAAATCAACACAATCATAATTTGAATCAACCACGACTCGTGTGCGGAGCACCCTAATGCAATGCGTATATGCCAAAATGCATGGACTCGGAATTCCAAACCAAAACCCTCCTTGAAGGGCCGTAAATCATAATTGTACCGCCTATCGCAGGCCAAAGTACCAATTACCGAGGTGCCACCTATCACGGGTCTGCACGATTTACTAAAAAGCGTAAACCATAAACGTACTGCCTATCACGGGCCCGTATCGTTTACCAAGGTGCCACCTATCACGGGTCTGCACGGTTTACTAAAAAGAACGTAAATTGTAAATGTACCGCCTATCACAGGCCAAAGTACTCTTTACCGAGGTGCCACCTATCACGGGTCTGCACAATTTACAAAAAACCGTAAGTCATAAATGTACCGCCTACCACGGGCCAAAGTACAATTTACCAAGGTGCCACCTATCACGGGTCTGCACAACTTACAAAAACGTAAATCATAAATGTACCGCCTATCACAGGCCAAAGTACTATTTATCAAGGTGCCACCTATCACGGGTCTGCACGATTTACAAAAAGCATGAAAATGCATGAGCGTATACTGACTCCATTCACAACAATCGTTAAGCAAATGCAGTTATTAAAAGATTCCCCATTTTTAACACTCATTCGACTTAAACGATTTTCACGCCAAACATTAAGCAAACAGACATATTAAGAGATTCCCCATTCTTAATATACTTTTGACTTAAATGATTTCCACAACAAAACATTCAGTAAATAAGACATTAAGAGATTCCCCATTCTTAATACTCATTTAACTGAAACGATTTTTCAAAAACAAACATTAAGTAAACAAGACATTAAGAGATTCCCCATTCTTAATTCTCATTTAACTTAAACGATTTTCAAAACAACATTAAGTAACCGAGACATTAAAAGATTCCCCATTCTTAACGCCTAGTTAACTTAAACGATTTTCAAAACAAACTTCAAGTAAATAAGACATTAAGAGATCCCCCATTCTTAATTCTCATTTAACTTAAACAATTTTCCAAAACAACATTAAGTAACTGAGACATTAAGAGATTCCCCATTCTTAACGCCCAGTTAACTTAAACGATTTTCAAAACAAACTTCAAGTAAATAAGACATTAAGAGATTCCCCATTCATAATTCTCATTTAACTTAAACGATTTTCCAAAACTCTCATTAAGTATACAAGACATTAAGAGATTCCCCATTCTTAATACTCGTTTAACTTAATGGTTTTCAAATCCCACACAAAAACAAACTCAAACGTACATTCACATTCAATCCGTAAGTTACACAAAATCATTTTTCCACACAAGCCACACAAAACACATCTCAAACATGTTATCAAATTCCATCCAACTCAATCGACGATTCACACCAAATCACATCAATCAACAAACATCAAGTATGAACACGCCAAGTACGATGAACACAAATCACGAATTCATAACACTCAAATACATCAAATTTCATTTACTCAAAATTATACATAAATGAGTAAAATTCATTTTTTCGAATTCAATACACCAACTCTAATCAAATTCATTTCCACACAACTACAGATAAGGCCCTAAATGCAAACTAAAAGTTTTGAAGGAGCCCTTACCTTCACGTTAGCTTTAACGTGCGATTACGGCACCGTGAGTAAATCCGGTAAATTTTCCGCTCGCTACGCCGCTTCCAAAGTTGGTTCCCTAGCACCGTAGTGTGGTAGTGAGCAACTTTCCCTTCTATCACTTCTTGAAAGGAGGCTTAGATCTAGATGAAACGGGGAGATTTGAGTTTGAATCCCTAATACCGTTTTTCTCCGTTTTCGAATCAAAGAGGAAGAGTGAAGTTGAGAAATCCTTGTCCCATCTCCCACTATCAAATTCGAATTCAAAGGAAAGAAAAGGAAGCAAAAACGAGCAACAATGGAGGAAGGGAGAAATTGAACTTCTTGCGCGAGGCAGTGAGGAAGGAGATGGAAAATTCTGATTTTCTCTCCTTTGTATTTCCTTTCTCTCTTTTTCTTTCCTTTCTACTTCTCTTCTCCTTACTTCTTTCTTTTCCTTTTCTTTATATATAAATATAAATATATATACATATATATATATATATATTAATAATAATTAACAAATATCTCCAACTCTTTAGATATTTATTAAATTACTCTTTTACCCAAAACGCATTAAACTATTCGTAAAAGATTCACCGCAGTTAATTTAATTTATTTATCGACGAGTAACTCTAATCGGGCATCAAAATATCTTTTTGATCATATAAACTCCAAAATATTAATAACATGGCTAAAAAGCCCCTGAGTTCAATACCAAAATTCATTAACATACATAAGGTATAATTTAAAATTATGGGTCTTACACACATCTCCTTGGCAGTTTTGCAGTTAGACACCCTGAAAAATTCGTTAGCGGATAATGCAGAGGTAATTATGTTTTTAGCCTTAGCATTATATCCTACTTTTTTCTTGTCATCTTCAGACCAATGTGATATGGGTTTTGGGATTAAAGTTTCACCTATGCCAGCTATTGTTGGCACATAGGGACCATCTATTACTGCTTCAAGTATAGCAAGACTACATGCTTCTAAGTAAATTAACATTCTCTCCTTCCAATACATGTAGGCAGCCCCATTAAATGCAGGGGGCCTAGCAAAGGATGCACCTTCTCCTAGAAATTCTACAGAGGTCATTTTCTTTTAAGATTTTATCTAAAAGAACAGGCTCTTGATGCGAATTGTTGGTTATATGGCCTCTAACCTTAGGATGTTTTATACAAAGTTGCTAGCAAAGTTATCTAATTTTTCCTAAGTATTGAAATTAATATCGAAACCAACGTGATCAATATTATTTCAATTCAACAGTGATAAATTCAGACTTTATCAAGACAAAGATTTACAATTTGCATGTATTATCAATACAAGAGAACTGAAACAAATACAATGCTAATTCCACAGATTAATCAAGACAGAGATTTATCAATACAAACATTCAAGATTATGCATTCATGCAATATTAAGAAAAAGAGAAAATATAAGAAGATCGTGCACCAGGATTTATACTGGTTCGGCTGTCAGTATGACAACCTACATCCAGTCCTGAAATCAACCCGATTTCAGCCTTTTTCCAATAGAATCGACTTGAGTACGTTTTACAGATTGTCCAGCTCACACAAGGCCTATCTATCCAACTCACTCGCTTCTATTACACAGCCACCGTATCCCTAGAGTTAATTGCCAAACTCCCACAAGATAACAATGAGACTTCTTCTTGATGAACACCCTCACCAACAAAGATAGTCACCAGTTTCTATATTGGGTTTTTCGGAACTTTCTTTAATGATTGTTGTTTACAGAAAAGAATAAAAGATCACTAATGATGGCGACTCAATCACAATATGAATTTCACACAACAAGAATTTGCCAAATGAGTATTTTGTGTGTGGTTACAATTATTTCTCTTTGTATATGAAAACTTGTAATGAATAATTGTTTCACGTGTTATGTCTTCTTTTTTGAAAATGTGATTTGAGTCAGTTTATATATGTTAAGAAAAACAACAGCTAAATTGATTCCTCAATCGATTTTATAAAGTTTTAAAACAGCTTAATCGATTGCCCAATCGATTATCGCATTTCTTGTTTTTCTTGATTCTTGAAAATATCCGAATGAATCGATTTGCCAATCGATTCTTTTAATGCATAAATCAGAAACTGAAGCAAGTTCTTATCAAAAATCGATTGAGTAATCGACTATAGGTGTTTTGTTCATACAACGAGATCAAAACAATCGATTACGCAGGCGACTCATATTTATTAACGTAATCAATTTGGCAATTGGTTGAATTCTCCATGTAACACAAATATTTAATCTAATCGATTTGCCAATCGATTGAACTGATCATAGTGACTCAAACATTTTGCTTCAATCGATTCGTCAACCGATTTTACTAGTCATAGTGATTCAGATATTTTACTTCAATCGATTTGCCAATCGATTTGGCTTGTTACAGTAGCTTAGCCATTTAGTTGAAATCAATGTGCCAATCGACTAGGAACATGTTTATGATATATGATTCATCATTCCATTTTTTCCAATCGATTACCTAATCGATTAGTATATACCTTGCAAGTTAAGAAACAAATTTCAATTGATTATCCAATCGATTTGTTTCATCACAGAGGCTAAGTTTGATAAAAAAAACTTTTTCACAATCGATTTGCCAATCCATTGATTCAGTAAGTGGTTGGTTACGTGAATTACAAACTCGATTACTCAATTGATGTCCCAATCGATTGTTCAATCGATTGGTTGATTACAGAGGCCAAGTCTGATGAAAAAGAGTTTTCGTAATCGATTTGCCAATCGATTGGTAGAGTACTAGCTTGGCTCTGTGAATTACAAAATCGATTTCTCAATTGACGTGCTAATCGATTGTCCAATGGATTGGTTTAAATCTAGAGTTCAGGTTTCACTAAAGTCCTTTAAGTAATGGATTTCCCAATCGATGTACTTAGTGAAAACTCTAATTCTGAGTCAAGCAATCGATTGCCCAATGGATTCATCAATTGAATTGCTAATCGATTTATTTACTTGTTTATTTTAAGATTTCATTTTTACTTTGACAAATACTTAAGTATCAAGTCATATCGATGAGTCTACTAAATGACTATGATAACCACTAATAACACTAGACAGAATTGCATCTTTCTTCAGCACATCCTCTAATTTTCCTTGATTCCTTGTTTTCCAAGCTTGTGTCCAAGTGTATAGTGTTTGCTTGTTTTTTCCTGAAATGTAACTCAGTTCAAACTGTTAGTTTTATCAAATGATGCATGAACATTGTATGTTTGTTAATTATGTCAAAATCATGATCAAGAGGACTTATGTCTAACAACGTTTACCTCGACTATCACGTATATGTATCTCGGGTTGAGTTGAGGGGATCTATGAGGAAAGGGCCAATTTGAATTGTTCGTCCAACGGGATGGTGGCATTGTATCAAGCCCTTCGTTGTTTATGTTTGACTGGCTGGGCCTTGTATTTGTGAAATCGCAGTTATTATAGGTTAATGAGTCTTGAAGTTCAAGTTTGGGAGGAACCCTGCTCTAATTGGTGATACCGGGAATAAGGGTTTTAATTTGCATTTTTCTAATTTAATTTAAATCAAATTTTTGTATGCAAACCTTAGAAGTACTAGTAAGTTTTTAGAATTACATCAAGTAATTATACTTAAATCAAGCTTATCGAGATTGCACTATTTTAATGGATAAAATAAGTTTAATGTGTTTTTATTTTTATTTTTGAGAAACGTGATATCCTAAATTAAATATAAAGTTTTTATTTTCTTGGAAATATATTTTTATTTATCTGCTACAAATTTTATAGGAATATGATATAAATTATTATATATATATATATATATATATATATATTATTTTGGGATGTAGAGTGCCACAACCACTAGTGTTGTACCTTCCATTTAACAACCACTGACTATAAAGCTTAAACCACTTCCTCAAAATTTGAAATATGTATATTTAGAAGGAAGAGGCAAGTTACCTGTGATTATTTCAGCCAAACTTGACTATAAACAAGAAGAGAAGTTGTTGCAGATTTTGAGAAAATACAGAAAAGCAATCAGATGGACCTTGGCTGATATTCATGGTATTAGCCCATCCACGTGTATGCATAGTATACTACTGGAGAATGGATTAAAATCACTCAAGCAACCCCAAAGGAGACTTAACCCATTTATTTTGGATGTTGTACAAAAAGAATTGACCAAGCTATTGCAAGTAGGCATTATATACCCCATCTCTGATAGCCAATGGGTGAGTCCCGATGCAGGTAGTCCCTAAGAAAACTAGACTCACAATGGTTAAAAATGAAAATAATGAACTTATCCCCACACGAGTATTAAATAGCTGGAGGGTATGCATCGATTACAGGAGACTAAACGAGGCAACTACAAAGGTTTATTTTCCTTTACCATTCCTTGATAAGATTCTTTAACGGTTGGCTGGTAAGTCACATTATTGTTTTCTTGATGGTTATTCTCATATCCATATTGCACTAGAGGTCCGAGAAAATACTACATTCACTTGTCATTTGGAACATTTGCCTATAGGAGGATGCCCTTTGGCGTATGCAATGCTCCTGTATTTTCTCTAATTTGATAGAAAATTGTATTAATGTTTTCATGAATGATTTTACTGTGTATGGTTCCTCATTTGATGCATGCTTGAACAATTTAGATAGAGTTTTGCATAGATGTATTGAAACTAACCAGGTGCTGAATTATGAAAAATGTCATTTTATGGTTAAACAAGGCATAAATTTGGGAAATGTGATCTCTAAAACTGGGATAGAAATGGATCCTGCCAAGAATGATGTAATTTCAAATTTGCCTTTCCCATCTTGCATCCACGAGATTCGTTCTTTTCTAGACCATGAATGTTTTTACAAGCGCTTTATCAAGGATTTCAGCAAGATAACTCTTTCCCTGTCAAATTTGTTGTAAAAAGTTGTTAATTTCACCTTCGACAACAAATGCAAGAAGGCGTTTGATTGGTTAAAAGCACCACTGACCTCTACTCCCATGATTTAGCCATCCAATTGAACCCTCCCTTTTGAAATTATGTGTGATGCATCTAACTATGCAGTGGGAGCAGTGCTTGCACAAAGGGTTGGTAAGGCTGTGAATGTTATTTATTATGCTTCTAGGATTTTAGATTCTACACAGGCTAATTATAGTACCACTGAAAAGGAACTTTTAGCTATTGTTTTTGCAACTTTGATAAGTTTAGATTATATTTGTTAGGTTCGAAGGTAGTTGTTTTTACTAACCATGCACCTTTGAAGTTCTTGTTGAAGAAACCAGAAGCAAAAATTGAGATTGATCGGGTGGATGTTGTTACTCCATGTATTGGATTTGGAGATTAAAGATAAGAGTGGAGCTGAAAATTTGGTGTCATATCATTTGAGCATAATAGAAATGGCTGAGGACCCCATACCCATTCAAGATGACTTCCCTGATAAGCAACTGCTATAGTTGCGTGAGATAACTCCTTGGTTTGCTAATTTAGTTAATTATCTAGTTGATGGAGTCCTTCCTGCATATGCATCCTGAACACACACACACAAACTTAAAAGTGATTTCAAATACTATGTGTGGGATGATCCATATATGTGGAAATTATGTAGTGACTAGGTGATTAGGTGATGTGTTTCCCACCAAAAGGCACAATCCATTCTTCATTTTTGTCATGCCTCTCAAACTGCAGGACTTTTGGTCCTCAATGGACAGCAAGAAAAGTCTTAGACTCGATTTTCTTTTGGCCCACTTTGTTTAAAGATTCTTTTGAGAATTACAAAACTTGTGAACAGTGCCAAATCGCAGCAACAACAACCACTCGTAGGAGTGAGATGCGTCAATAACCTATGCTTTTCTCTGAAGTATTTGATGAGTGGGCCATTGACTTTATGGGCCCTTTTCCTATATCTTTTGGTTATATCTATATTTTACTAGTTGTTGATTATGTTTCATAGAGGATGGAAGCAATACCCACTACGACTAATGATTCTAAAGTTGTTGCATGTTTCATGAGATCAAATATTTTTTTGCATGTTTAGAATACCCCGAGCCATGATAAGTGATCAAGGCACTCATTTTTGCAACCACACCTTGGATGCTTTGCTTCAGCAGTATGGTGTTGTGCACAGAGTTTCTACACCTTATCATCCCCCAAACTAATGGGCAAGTTGAAGTCTCAAATATGGAAATCAAACAGATTTTAGAAAAGATGGTGCAACCAAACAGGAAATACTGGAGCCACCGACTTGAAAAAGCTCTTTGGGATCATAGAACAGCCTGAAAAACACCAATAGGGTTGTTCCCTTATCGACTTGTGATTCGTAAGGCATGACACCTCCCAAATGAAATAGGGCACCATGCTTATTAGGTGGTCAAGAGTTGTAACCTTGAGATAGAGAAACCAGATTTTGAGACAAAGCTTCAATTGCAACACCTTGAAAAAGTTTTATTGTACAACTCTCGTTTGAAAATTATGGCTTGGAAACTTCGATCAAAGTGGATTGGCCCTTTTGTTGTTACTAACATTTTCCCTCTAGGTGTAGTGGAAATAAACATTGAAAACACTGAGAAAATGTTCAAAGGAAATGGACAACGCCTCAAGCTATTCCATGAGACCTATGTGCTATAAGATGCTACCATAGAAGAACTCTCCTTGGAAAAGCCCACCTACACAAAAGTTTAAACAGGGTGCTACGTACTTACTCTTATTTTATAATTGTTACTTTCATTGAGGACAATGTGTAATTTAAGTGTGGGGGTATTATTTAGGATTTTAGTATTTAGGATTTTATTGTTATATTTCAAAATAAAAAATAAAAAAAAAAGAATTATAAATACAAATGGACATTGCACTGCATGCTTTTTCATTAGGTTTTGTGGTTGTAAATATTGAGAGTTTGCTTGGACTAGCATGATTGGATAGTATCTGTAAGACCCTTAATTTTAAATTATAATTTATGTATTTTGGGGAATTTTGAGCTGAATTTCTGAGGCTTTTTAGCCAATTTTATGGCATTATGTGAGTTAAATGCCAAAAATATATATTTAGAGATCCGATTAAAATTATTCGTCGATGAATAATTTTATTTAATTACGGTGAATCTTTTGTCGAAGAAAAAAATTTCTGAGATGTAGCATTTTTCAGAAAAAATTCATCTGCCCATCGAATTACTGCGAGAGTAGATATTTTTCTTAAAACGTGGTTTGTGATGTGATGTGACGTGACAGGCGTAATGATGATTTTTCTAAAATATCTAGATATTTGTATATATCTAGATATTTGTTTAGATATTTATTATTATTATTATAATATATTATTATTATAATATTATTATTATTATAATATTATTATTATTTTAATATATTATATATATATATATATATATGAAAGAAAGGAAGGAAGAAACAAAACAGAAATCTTAAATACACGTTCCCCTTTCCCTCCCCATTTCCTTCTTTCTCTCTCTGTTTCTAATGTTGGTGATTTCAATATCCAACATATATAAATCTTCATTTTTCTCTTAGATCTAAGCTTCGTTTCGAGAAGTGACAGAAGAGAAAGTTGCTCATTGCCATGCTGCGGTGCTAGTGAGCTAGTTTTCAACGCGACGTCACAAACTTAAATTTTACCGGAATTAATTACGGTACCGTAATCGCGTGTTAGAGCTATCGTTAAGGTAAGGGCTCCTTCCAAACTTTTAGTTTGCATTTAGGACATTATTTGTGACTTTGTGGAAAAGAAATTTGATGTATTTGATGTGTGATTTTGTAGAAAATGAATTTAATGCGATTATGTGCGATTTAGTGAAATTTAAATTTGAGGTGTGGTTTATGGTGATCGATATTGGGTGTGATTTATATGTTCATAATTATTATTATGAATTTTTGAGATGTGATTTATTTGTGGATTTTGTAGAAAATGAATTGATGAAATTTGGTGGTTTATGTGTAAAAATGTGGAGTTTTGAAATTGGGTGAGTTATGGTTGAATTGTTGAAATTTAATTGAGGTGTTATATGTGTTTTGTGGAATTGAATTGATTGTTGTCGGTGTGAATTGGCGATAATTAAATTTGATGAGTTTGAGTTACGTAATGAGTTATTTTCAAATAAATGAGTTTGAACTGAAATTGAATTTTACAAAAAAATTAGCGTTGTTAAAGTTGTGAAAAAGTTCAAATTTTAACTAAGTTAAAGAGTTTGAGCAAAAAGATATTTTGAAATTAAAAATGGTTAGAGTTCAAAATGTTACTCTTTTAATTACTCTTTGATTGAGTTTAAAAAGAAAAAAAGTTTAGAGTATTTTATTAACTAAAAAATTTCGGTGCTTTAATAGTCCAGTGTGTGTATGGGAAATTTTGACGATATTTGTTTTATTTTGTTTTAAGTAAATAATATTGATTATTTAATTTTAAAAGTTTGGTGTGTGAGAAAGATTTAATTTTAGGAATTTTTTGTGTGTAGATTAGTTTAATTGTGAACCAATTGTTATAAATATTCATGTTTATGTAGTTAGCTCCTTGAGTCTCGAAAAGGAATCGAGACCGTTGGCACCGAGTTAGCGGTGGGGAGAATTCTGATATATTAATATTGTTGTGGTGATTTATGGTTGAAACTTTTGGAGATTGAATATGGGGATTAATGTTTGACAATTATAGTGACTCATGTTTGGTGAAATTGATATGTTCATAATTAGTATTATAAATTTTTGAATGGATTGGTGGAAAGAGAATTTAATTCAATTTATGTGTGGATTGGTGGAAAATGAATTTAATTCAATTTGTGTGGATTGAATTTGGAAATGTGATTTATGTGCGTTTGTGGAAATTGAAATTGGTGTGAATAAATATGTTTGAGTATGATCTGTGAGCGATTGCACTCTAGAAAATCGTGTTGGTTTGTGAGAGACTGCACGCTAGTAAAGTGTGTTGGTCTGTGAGCGACTGCACTCTTGTATGTCGTGCTGGTCTGTGAGAGACTGCACGCTAGTAAATCGTGCTGATCCGTGAGAGATTGCACCTTGGTAATTAGTACTGGTCTGTGAGAGACTGTACAATTATGATTTACGCCCCTTCGAGGAGGGTTTTGGTTTGGAATTTTGGAATCACGCATTTTGGCATATACGCATTGCATTAGAGTGTTTGACATGCGAGTTATGTTTGTTATACTATGATGATTGTATATACATATTCGATTGTTGTTAAGATTTGTCGTAATTGCTTTGAGGTGTTATGTTAGGTTGATTAAGTTTTGATGTAATTATGTGTTCATAATTGATTTAATGAATATTCGAAGTGTTGATTGATTCAGAGCTATTTTAGAACAGAAAATCTGTATTTTTTTTCTGTTGTATTTGGCTATGATAGTGCAGTTTGTTAAAACTTCATTTTTCAACATTGTTTATGCATTTTTGGACATATGAAAACCCTTTCGAGGAGTATGCTAAGGCGAAAGGTTATTTTGAACATTTGAATATATAAGAATTTTGCTATGTGATATTTGTTAATTTCGGTGGGTGACCTTTACAATTATTGTGGAAATTTGGGCTTTGGCCTCAGATGAGAAACAGGATCATCCTACCGGTTAGTACCCTGGAAATGGGAAAGTAGTTAGTCATACCTGATCAAAGCTGTGTCAGGAGGATCTTGCGAGGCGCGTGGAGATCATTCGGGTTGTGTAGTTTTTGTAGCATGATCAGATTAGGTAGTTGTATAAGGACTAGATGTCTTTCTTTTGTGATTGTATTTATTTCATTTTGGAAGATTGTATCCATGCTTAAATTGTTTGATGCCTTTTCTTTTTTGGGCCCATGTACCACTTTTTGATTTGACGTGGGGGAGAGTTAAAATTCTTGGGGCAGTGCTTTTGTATAGGTTTGCCAAGAATACCCCAGGGGTATGAGCTATGTCTGATAGGCCTCATAGCCCCGATGTATTTTGATGTTTGAATACTTTGGATTTTTATTTCAAAAACTATTCCGCTGCTTGTAAATATTTGTTGACTTTGTCGTTGTGTTATGACTTAAATATTTATCCAAAAGTATTTCTTTGTTTTAAAAAAAAAATACACTCGCACTGTTTAAAAACGTGGTGTTACATTGTGGTATTAGAGCTTTGGTTTGGATTTCTTTGGGACTGTGGAGTTTTGGTTATAGATTGTAGGTCAACTTGTAGGTTAAGAGTCATTATCTGAACATGCGTCGAGGTAATTGGTCTGAATTTTCAGATCAGGGGTAGTTATTGTGTATTAATGTAGTTGAAAATTATTTTTGGAATTATTATAAGGGGTGTTGAGATTTCTTCTTGATGTTGGTTTTGAGGAAACAATGCATCCAAGAAGGGATTACGCTGCAAGAGTCAACGTCAACGGGGATGATCAAGTGACTGAAGCTATGAACAACATGGCTGCTTTTGTTGCTGTACAAACTGCTGCAAAGGACTCTGCATGATCTAGAGAAGAGGGAAACAAAGATCTGTGTTGTTGCGTCAAGGGGACTGGAAGATTTTCGTCGTTACCATCCTCCAAAGTTCAAGGGTGATGAGAACTCAGAAAAAGCTGACCAGTGGATTCAAGAAGTGGAAAAGATCTTCGAGATGACGGATTGTCAGGCGAAGTTGAAGCGAATCATGATGGCATGAAATTTATGAAGTGGTTCCAAGGACAAAGAAGCTATGTGTTGGTGTTAACTCGTAGATGAAGCGTATGAATGGACTAACATTAGACTAATAAGGGATTTCAAGTAAAGATCTAAGTGGAGGACTTTTGTTAAGAAAAGTATTAGATGTTTTCCTGGTATATTTCAGGATGAAACTGGATGAAGTTTGAAAATGTTAAAGAGATATGAACATCATTGAATTGTTGAGAAGACGAGGCTTCCTTTTTGAAATATCATTTGGTGCTTAGGTGTCTAGGAAGAGGCTTGTATTGAAGTTAAAGGGCACTGCACGTTAGGGGATATATACCACCTTGGTTAGATAAAGTACACTTTGAGGAATAGTAAATACCTTGAGGGGTAAGGTCGAGCATTTGAATTAAAGTAGATTCACAACTTAGATTGTTAAGTATGAATCTCATGATGATTATAAGAGGGGGAATATATATTTCTTTGATAAGTGACAAATCTATGTATGGTTTAGGAGATGGTAAGTACGGATAGTGATTTTAGATGAAACTATGGACGCATAAGTGTGAATTTTGGGTGATGTCTAGACAAACATGAAGAGTTAAGATTTGATGTTAACCCCGTGTTACTATTAAGTGTAATTGAAAGTACATAGTACGAGAATACTTAGAGATTATAACAATGTAAGCTTCGAGAGTTTATTAAAGGATGGTAATTATTAGGAGAATGTTAATGTTTTGATAGGTCCGAGGGATTATTTGAGACTTGATTTAGTATCCTAAGATGGTTGATCTTTAAGTCAATGATTTAAAATCCACAAGGTTGGATGGCGGATCATGAAATGCCTAAAATTGGTATAATTGAGGTAGTTGAGATAGGCTAGTGATAAATAATTCGTGTTATGGATGAAAGTGTTTGAAGATTTACTAAAAAGGTCGTGTTATGATTAGAAGAGTTTTTATTAGTGAGATTACTAATACAGTTCGAAGTGTTGATTGATTCAGAGCTATTTTAGAACTGAAAATCTGTATTTTTTTCTGTTGTATTTGGCTATGATAGTGCAGTTTGTTAAAACTTCATTTTTCAACATTGTTTATGCATTTTTGGGCATATGAAAACCCTTTCTAGGAGTATGCTTAGGCGAAAGGTTCTTTTGAGCATTTGAAAATATAAGAATTTTGCTATGTGATATTTGTTAATTTCGGTTGGTGACCTTTACAATTATTGTGGAAATCTGGGCTTTGGCCTCAGATGAGAAACAGGATCATCCTACCGGTTAGTACCCTGGAGATGGGAAAGTAGTTAGTCATACCTGACCGAAGCTGTGTCAGGAGGATCTTGCGAGGCGCGTGGAGATCATTCG
>JBBPBT010001350.1:2665446-2734413 GCA_037974875.1 Cicer bijugum | reverse complement strand
AAAAAGCTGATCAGTGGATTCAAGAAGTGGAAAAGATCTTCGAGATGACGGATTGTCAGGCGAAGTTGAAGCGAATCATGATGGCATGAAATTTATGAAGTGGTTCCAAGGACAAAGAAGCTATGTGTTGGTGTTAACTCGTAGATGAAGCGTATGAATGGATTAACATTAGACTAATAAGGGATTTCAAGTAAAGATCTAAGTGGAGGACTTTTGTTAAGAAAAGTATTAGATGTTTTCCTGGTATATTTCAGGATGAAACTGGATGAAGTTTGAAAATGTCAAAGAGATATGAACATCATTGAATTGTTGAGAAGACGAGGCTTCCTTTTTGAAATATCATTTGGTGCTTAGGTGTCTAGGAAGAGGCTTGTATTGAAGTTAAAGGGCACTGCATGTTAGGGGATATATACCACCTTGGTTAGATAAAGTACACTTTGAGGAATAGTAAATACCTTGAGGGGTAAGGTCGAGCATTTGAATTAAAGTAGATTCACAACTTAGATTGTTAAGTATGAATCTCATGATGATTATAAGAGGGGGAATATATATTTCTTTGATAAGTGACAAATCTATGTATGGTTTAGGAGATGGTAAGTACGGATAGTGATTTTAGATGAAACTATGGACGCATAAGTGTGAATTTTGGGTGATGTCTAGACAAACATGAAGAGTTAAGATTTGATGTTAACCCCGTGTTACTATTAAGTGTAATTGAAAGTACATAGTACGAGAATACTTAGAGATTATAACAATGTAAGCTTCGAGAGTTTATTAAAGGATGGTAATTATTAGGAGAATGTTAATGTTTTGATAGGTCCGAGGGATTATTTGAGACTTGATTTAGTATCCTAAGATGGTTGATCTTTAAGTCAATGATTTAAAATCCACAAGGTTGGATGGCGGATCATGAAATGCCTAAAATTGGTATAATTGAGGTAGTTGAGATAGGCTAGTGATAAATAATTCGTGTTATGGATGAAAGTGTTTGAAGATTTACTAAAAAGGTCGTGTTATGATTAGAAGAGTTTTTATTAGTGAGATTACTAATACAGTTCGAAGTGTTGATTGATTCAGAGCTATTTTAGAACTGAAAATCTGTATTTTTTTCTGTTGTATTTGGCTATGATAGTGCAGTTTGTTAAAACTTCATTTTTCAACATTGTTTATGCATTTTTGGGCATATGAAAACCCTTTCTAGGAGTATGCTTAGGCGAAAGGTTCTTTTGAGCATTTGAAAATATAAGAATTTTGCTATGTGATATTTGTTAATTTCGGTTGGTGACCTTTACAATTATTGTGGAAATCTGGGCTTTGGCCTCAGATGAGAAACAGGATCATCCTACCGGTTAGTACCCTGGAGATGGGAAAGTAGTTAGTCATACCTGACCGAAGCTGTGTCAGGAGGATCTTGCGAGGCGCGTGGAGATCATTCGTGTTGTGTAGTTTTTGTAGCATGATCAGATTAGGTGGTTGTATAAGGACTAGATGTCTTTCTTTTGTGATTGTATTTATTTCATTTTGGAAGATTGTATCCATGCTTAAATTGTTTGATGCCTTTTCTTTTTTGGGCCCATGTACCACTTTTTGATTTGACGTGGGGGAGAGTTAAAATTCTTGGGGCAGTGCTTTTGTATAGGTTTGCCAAGAATACCCCAGGGGTATGAGCTATGTCTGATAGGCCTCATAGCCCCGGTGTATTTTGATGTTTGAATACTTTGGATTTTTATTTCAAAAACTATTCCGCTGCTTGTAAATATTTGTTGACTTTGTCGTTGTGTTATGACTTAAATATTTATCCAAAAGTATTTCTTTGTTTGTTTCTTTGTTTTAAAAAAAAAATACACTCGCACTGTTAAAAAACCTGGTGTTACATTGTGGTATTAGAGCTTTGGTTTGGATTTCTTTGGGACTGTGGAGTTTTGGTTATAGATTGTAGGTCAACTTGTAGGTTAAGAGTCATTATCTGAACATGCGTCGAGGTAATTGGTCTGAATTGTCAGATCAGGGGTAGTTATTATGTATTAATGTAGTTGAAAATTATTTTTGGAATTATTATAAGGGGTGTTGAGATTTCTTCTTGATGTTGGTTTTGAGGAAACAATGCATCCAAGAAGGGATTACGCTGCAAGAGTCAACGTCAACGGGGATGATCAAGTGACTGAAGCTATGAACAACATGGCTGCTTTTGTTGCTGTACAAACTGCTGCAAAGGACTCTGCATGATCTAGAGAAGAGGGAAACAAAGATCTGTGTTGTTGCGTCAAGGGGACTGGAAGATTTTCGTCGTTACCATCCTCCAAAGTTCAAGGGTGATGAGAACTCAGAAAAAGCTGATCAGTGGATTCAAGAAGTGGAAAAGATCTTCGAGATGACGGATTGTCAGGCGAAGTTGAAGCGAATCATGATGGCATGAAATTTATGAAGTGGTTCCAAGGACAAAGAAGCTATGTGTTGGTGTTAACTCGTAGATGAAGCGTATGAATGGATTAACATTAGACTAATAAGGGATTTCAAGTAAAGATCTAAGTGGAGGACTTTTGTTAAGAAAAGTATTAGATGTTTTCCTGGTATATTTCAGGATGAAACTGGATGAAGTTTGAAAATGTCAAAGAGATATGAACATCATTGAATTGTTGAGAAGACGAGGCTTCCTTTTTGAAATATCATTTGGTGCTTAGGTGTCTAGGAAGAGGCTTGTATTGAAGTTAAAGGGCACTGCACGTTAGGGGATATATACCACCTTGGTTAGATAAAGTACACTTTGAGGAATAGTAAATACCTTGAGGGGTAAGGTCGAGCATTTGAATTAAAGTAGATTCACAACTTAGATTGTTAAGTATGAATCTCATGATGATTATAAGAGGGGGAATATATATTTCTTTGATAAGTGACAAATCTATGTATGGTTTAGGAGATGGTAAGTACGGATAGTGATTTTAGATGAAACTATGGACGCATAAGTGTGAATTTTGGGTGATGTCTAGACAAACATGAAGAGTTAAGATTTGATGTTAACCCCGTGTTACTATTAAGTGTAATTGAAAGTACATAGTACGAGAATACTTAGAGATTATAACAATGTAAGCTTCGAGAGTTTATTAAAGGATGGTAATTATTAGGAGAATGTTAATGTTTTGATAGGTCCGAGGGATTATTTGAGACTTGATTTAGTATCCTAAGATGGTTGATCTTTAAGTCAATGATTTAAAATCCACAAGGTTGGATGGCGGATCATGAAATGCCTAAAATTGGTATAATTGAGGTAGTTGAGATAGGCTAGTGATAAATAATTCGTGTTATGGATGAAAGTGTTTGAAGATTTACTAAAAAGGTCGTGTTATGATTAGAAGAGTTTTTATTAGTGAGATTACTAATACAGTTCGAAGTGTTGATTGATTCAGAGCTATTTTAGAACTGAAAATCTGTATTTTTTTCTGTTGTATTTGGCTATGATAGTGCAGTTTGTTAAAACTTCATTTTTCAACATTGTTTATGCATTTTTGGGCATATGAAAACCCTTTCTAGGAGTATGCTTAGGCGAAAGGTTCTTTTGAGCATTTGAAAATATAAGAATTTTGCTATGTGATATTTGTTAATTTCGGTTGGTGACCTTTACAATTATTGTGGAAATCTGGGCTTTGGCCTCAGATGAGAAACAGGATCATCCTACCGGTTAGTACCCTGGAGATGGGAAAGTAGTTAGTCATACCTGACCGAAGCTGTGTCAGGAGGATCTTGCGAGGCGCGTGGAGATCATTCGGGTTGTGTAGTTTTTGTAGCATGATCAGATTAGGTGGTTGTATAAGGACTAGATGTCTTTCTTTTGTGATTGTATTTATTTCATTTTGGAAGATTGTATCCATGCTTAAATTGTTTGATGCCTTTTCTTTTTTGGGCCCATGTACCACTTTTTGATTTGACGTGGGGGAGAGTTAAAATTCTTGGGGCAGTGCTTTTGTATAGGTTTGCCAAGAATACCCCAGGGGTATGAGCTATGTCTGATAGGCCTCATAGCCCCGGTGTATTTTGATGTTTGAATACTTTGGATTTTTATTTCAAAAACTATTCCGCTGCTTGTAAATATTTGTTGACTTTGTCGTTGTGTTATGACTTAAATATTTATCCAAAAGTATTTCTTTGTTTGTTTCTTTGTTTTAAAAAAAAAATACACTCGCACTGTTAAAAAACCTGGTGTTACATTGTGGTATTAGAGCTTTGGTTTGGATTTCTTTGGGACTGTGGAGTTTTGGTTATAGATTGTAGGTCAACTTGTAGGTTAAGAGTCATTATCTGAACTTGCGTCGAGGTAATTGGTCTGAATTGTCAGATCAGGGGTAGTTATTATGTATTAATGTAGTTGAAAATTATTTTTGGAATTATTATAAGGGGTGTTGAGATTTCTTCTTGATGTTGGTTTTGAGGAAACAATGCATCCAAGAAGGGATTACGCTGCAAGAGTCAACGTCAACGGGGATGATCAAGTGACTGAAGCTATGAACAACATGGCTGCTTTTGTTGCTGTACAAACTGCTGCAAAGGACTCTGCATGATCTAGAGAAGAGGGAAACAAAGATCTGTGTTGTTGCGTCAAGGGGACTGGAAGATTTTCGTCGTTACCATCCTCCAAAGTTCAAGGGTGATGAGAACTCAAAAAAAGCTGATCAGTGGATTCAAGAAGTGGAAAAGATCTTCGAGATGACGGATTGTCAGGCGAAGTTGAAGCGAATCATGATGGCATGAAATTTATGAAGTGGTTCCAAGGACAAAGAAGCTATGTGTTGGTGTTAACTCGTAGATGAAGCGTATGAATGGATTAACATTAGACTAATAAGGGATTTCAAGTAAAGATCTAAGTGGAGGACTTTTGTTAAGAAAAGTATTAGATGTTTTCCTGGTATATTTCAGGATGAAACTGGATGAAGTTTGAAAATGTCAAAGAGATATGAACATCATTGAATTGTTGAGAAGACGAGGCTTCCTTTTTGAAATATCATTTGGTGCTTAGGTGTCTAGGAAGAGGCTTGTATTGAAGTTAAAGGGCACTGCATGTTAGGGGATATATACCACCTTGGTTAGATAAAGTACACTTTGAGGAATAGTAAATACCTTGAGGGGTAAGGTCGAGCATTTGAATTAAAGTAGATTCACAACTTAGATTGTTAAGTATGAATCTCATGATGATTATAAGAGGGGGAATATATATTTCTTTGATAAGTGACAAATCTATGTATGGTTTAGGAGATGGTAAGTACGGATAGTGATTTTAGATGAAACTATGGACGCATAAGTGTGAATTTTGGGTGATGTCTAGACAAACATGAAGAGTTAAGATTTGATGTTAACCCCGTGTTACTATTAAGTGTAATTGAAAGTACATAGTACGAGAATACTTAGAGATTATAACAATGTAAGCTTCGAGAGTTTATTAAAGGATGGTAATTATTAGGAGAATGTTAATGTTTTGATAGGTCGGAGGGATTATTTGAGACTTGATTTAGTATCCTAAGATGGTTGATCTTTAAGTCAATGATTTAAAATCCACAAGGTTGGATGGCGGATCATGAAATGCCTAAAATTGGTATAATTGAGGTAGTTGAGATAGGCTAGTGATAAATAATTCGTGTTATGGATGAAAGTGTTTGAAGATTTACTAAAAAGGTCGTGTTATGATTAGAAGAGTTTTTATTAGTGAGATTACTAATACAGTTCGAAGTGTTGATTGATTCAGAGCTATTTTAGAACTAAAAATCTGTATTTTTTTCTGTTGTATTTGGCTATGATAGTGCAGTTTGTTAAAACTTCATTTTTCAACATTGTTTATGCATTTTTGGGCATATGAAAACCCTTTCTAGGAGTATGCTTAGGCGAAAGGTTCTTTTGAGCATTTGAAAATATAAGAATTTTGCTATGTGATATTTGTTAATTTCGGTTGGTGACCTTTACAATTATTGTGGAAATCTGGGCTTTGGCCTCAGATGAGAAACAGGATCATCCTACCGGTTAGTACCCTGGAGATGGGAAAGTAGTTAGTCATACCTGACCGAAGCTGTGTCAGGAGGATCTTGCAAGGCGCGTGGAGATCATCCGGGTTGTGTAGTTTTTGTAGCATGATCAAATTAGGTGGTTGTATAAGGACTAGATGTCTTTCTTTTGTGATTGTATTTATTTCATTTTGGAAGATTGTATCCATGCTTAAACTGTTTGATGCCTTTTCTTTTTTGGGCCCATGTACCACTTTTTGATGTGACGTGGGGGAGAGTTAAAATTCTCGGGGCAGTGCTTTTGTATAGGTTTGCCAAGAATACCCCAGGGGTATTAGCTATGTCTGATAGGCCTCATAGCCCCGATGTATTTTGATGTTTGAAAACTTTGGATTTTTATTTCAAAAAATATTCTGCTGCATGTAAATATTTGTTGACTTTGTCGTTGTGTTATGACTTAAATATTTATCCAAAAGTATTTCTTTGTTTGTTTCTTTGTTTTAAAAAAAAAAAAAATACACTCGCGCTGTTAAAAGACGGGGTGTTACAGTATCTTTGCGTTCTTGGTAAAATAAATTTTACTAACATATTTACATCTTTTTTTTCTTATGTGTTATATCACTCATGATTGCTAGTTACGACAGAACTTAACTCGACTCTTGTCCGCATGCATTCATTGAAAAGATCTAGACATTTCTTTCTTGATTAGGCTATTAGCCAAATAAGCCTACCATACAATTATCCATTTGTTTAAGCCCCTTTGAGGCTAATTGTCCTATTCTTTTTTATATAGCTCATTACAAGCCTAAAAGTAAAAAAACAATAAAGTTGACCCAATCATGGGGGATAAATGAGTCTTTCCTTAAATAAGTGTAGGGGTACTCAACATGTTTGTTTAAATTTTTAGGGTTATAAAGTGTATATATGTATATATATATGAAGAAAAATGGTTGTGTTGTGAGCAAAGAGAGTATTAAAATAAAGTCAATGATGTCTTGTTGAGTTACTTCTTAATGTTGTTTCTCTCTCTTAATCATTACTCATTTATCCTATTTCATTTTCAACCCTAATCTCCTTAGGATTATCTCACCCTTACCTTGGCCATGTTACAACCTAAATAAAGAACTTTTGATCGTTATGTGCATATGTTTCAAATATAGATTATAGAGGCTTGTCAAGCCTATGGTAGTGCTAGATTTCATGATGTGCTTTGAATTTAAACAGTAGCCAAAACACTTTGAGTATAAACACTTTGAGAGAATTTTATATCGTGGGAGGACTTTATCACTTATGATGCATTATTTAGTTAACTTGTACTGTAGTTTTCCTTGATTGTAATAACAAAACTATTCATGATTGTCTTAAGCTAGAAATATTTATTTTTCTCTCACCACTAATTTGCATTCATAAGAATATTTGGAGTCGCATGCATTGTTTTGCTCAGATTGCAAAAGTTTAAGTGTGGGGAAATTTGATCATAGCATTTGGGCACATGTTTCTAGCTTTTTAGTTTGTTATTTTAAAAGCTCTTTATAGCTTCATTTAATATTTTTAGCTTGTTTATAAACTTTTAGTAGAATATGAATTATAATTTTATTATTTATATTTTAATTTTATTATTTGTATTTTGACTCTTTCTCGCTATATAGGTCATAACTTGAGTTCTGGAGATAGGTTGGGCGCATATGAGCAGGCGTTGAAAAGCTAAGAATTAGAGCTATAACTTTTATGTTGGAACCAAAAACCAATTCCGAACTTTACTAGGCTTAAATTGTAGTTTACGAATCTGAACTTTTGTAATAATTTTAAATAGCGGGTCACTTATTTTTAAATCCTAAACCCTAAAGCCCAATATTAAGTACTATATATTGGCAATTTTGTTTCTTTTCTATGGATGAAAAAATTAGGATTCAGATTGCTACAAGAAATAAATAGTTTTTATTTTAATTTCATGGAAGGCTAATTTTATATGATTAATCCACGAGTTCAGAGTTTCATCAACAACTTGAGATTGTAGTTACACTGTCAATTTAGATTCATGATTATATTCTTGTTTATTTGATTATATCGATATTGTAAACTACATATTTTTGATGAAGACAAAGACCACCGATTATGGACAATGCAACAAGATCAAAAAGAAGATCAATAAGCTTCATAAAAAGCTTCAAATCCAAACAATAGATGACAAAATGTAAAAGTATATGATACTAACCAATACATCACGTACATGAGAACAAGTCACATTTATACATGCATTAAAAATAGTTTGAAAAGGCCAAACCACATTAACAAAGTAGTTAAAAATCACACTTTTGACTAAGTACATAAGTGTATTCGAATACACCATGTTGTATTCGAATACAACTTAAGTCAGAGGAAAAAATCTAAATAGTGTATTCGACTACAACAATGTGTAGTCGAATACAACTCAAGTCAGAGGCAAACTTTCTATATGTGTATTCGACTACACACATCTATAGTCGAATACAAGTTAAGTCAGAGGCTAAATTCACTAATCTGTATTCGACTACACCAATGTGTATTCGAATACAAGATGTAAAATTTGAATTTTTTGAACGTTACAAAGACGTGTATTCGAATACACATATACTGTATTCGAGTACACCTGGAAACATTACAATTTTTCAGATCTGGGATGGCTCTAGAACATTGTAATTTTTCATCAAACCTCTTGGATCAATGGTCACGAATCTGAAGGGATGTTTTATGGAGTATAAATACCCCATAACTTCAGATTAAAAATCAACAATCCTTGAATCAATTCATTGAACAACTTTGAACAAAATTCTTTTTTTTGTAAGTACTTGCATTAGATTTTCATATCATTCTAAAAGGTTCTCAAGTACTTGAATTGCTATTGAGTTGTTTATCAATATACCACATATTAGACTCATTCAAACCTGATTGTATCATTTGTATAAAATAGTTTAATCTAAGATAGTGGTGTGCTATCTTAGAAGTATTGTTAGAAGTTTTGTAGCAAGAATCCCAGGGTGGGAGTTGTACATTTTCTAACAAGTATTGAATTAATCTCTTGTGGTGTGCAAGAGGACTGGACGTACCCTTGGTTATAAGGGGAACCAGGATAAATCTTAAAGTGTCATTTACTTACTGCAGTTATTATTAAGCTTTGTTCTTAAATTCACAAAATCCAACTACCTTATAACGAAAAACAGGAAAATATACCTACACCTAATTCACCCCCCCTCTTAGGCGTACTTCTGTACTAACAATTGGCATCAGAGCGGGTTAAGGTGACTTACTCCTCGATCAAAAATACATGGCTTCCGCACAACCTATTTTTAGAGATGGTGGTAGCAGTACCAAGCCACCATGTTATGTTGGAGAGCACTACGATTTCTGGAAAATACGTATGCAAGCATATCTTGAAGCACAAGGAGATGACATATGGGATGCAGTTGAAAATGGGCCTCATATTCCAAAAACCGTTATCAATAACAAAGAAGAAATCAAGATAAAAAACTCTTGGACTAATGATTATAAAAGAAAAGTGCTGTTTGATTAGAAGGCTAAAAATATATTGCAATCTGCACTAGGAATGGATGAATTTTCGGATATCTCACTGCAAAACAACAAAAGAAATATGGGATACGCTGGAAATAACTCATGAAGGCACCATTGAGGTAAAAAGATCTAAACTCAACACATTATCACAAGAATATGAGTTATTTCGAATGCAGCCCGGAGAGTCTATTCTAGACTTGCAGAAAAGGTTCTCTCACTTAACAAATCACTTGACAGCACTTGGAAAAATCTTCACCAATGATGAACTAAATCTAAAAGTACTAAGGTCATTGACAAGGGCCTGGCAACCAAAAGTTACAACAATATCCGAAAAGAAAAGCCTATCCAAAATGTCTCTTTCTGCACTATTTGGAAAACTTCAAGAGCACGAAATAGAACTTGGAAGGTTAGAACAAAATGAAAGTCAAGAAAAGAAGACCAAAAATATTTCTTTAAAGACCGAATCAAGAGAACAAATCAAAGACAATGATTCAGATGAAGATGAAAATATTATCCTTCTTGTTAAGAAATTTGGTAAGTTTCTTAAAAATGATAGAACATTCAAAAAGAAAAGCTTCAAGAAGAAAGATAATTCTACATCAAATCAAAACTTCACTTGCTTTGAATGTGGAAAACAAGGACATATTAAAGCAGATTGCCCAAATCTCGCTAAGAAGAATGTCAACAAAAAGAAAGACTTCAAGAAGGCATACATTGCTTGGGAAGACAATGAAGTAAGTTCATCTTCAGAAACAGAAAGTGAAGAATGCGCCAACGTTGCATTAATGGCCTTGCATCAATCAGATGATGAAGAAGAGGTTAGTAACATAGATTCTCCTCATAAGACTAATAATGAATTAATTATAGAATACAATGATGCTCAAAACGCAATAAAGGAATTACTTATTGAATGTAAAAATCTGTGTAAACTTGTATCAACACAAAAGAAACAAATCTTATGTTTACAAGAAAAGGTTGATATTATGGAGAAAAATTCTGAAAAACTAAAACCGAATTTTGCATGCAATAAATGTGATTCCCTCTCTTTCAAAATTGTTCAATTAAATAGGGTGATTGAACGGTACGAAAAGGGACAATTAGGATTGGAAAATGTTTTAAATATGCAAAGATACTCTAATGACAAAAGTGGTCTTGGATATTCAAAATTTGATAAACCAAATTTGAACAAAACTATTTTGTTAAAGCAAGTAGTCAATCTAATCAAGAAAAGATTATAGTTATGAAAAAGGATGATCTTTATAATAAGAAAATTATTCAAAATAAATCTCTTACATATGCTACTAATAGTAGATTTAATCTTACTTGTTCTTATTGTGGTCTTCATGGTCATACACCTAATACATGTCATATTAGAAACATTAGTATTCCAAAAGGACATTACATATGGGTAAAGAAAGGTACTAACCATCAAGGACCCAAAGCACATTGGGTACCTAATAAAGTTTGATTTCATTTTGTAGGTGTGCAAACAAGAAACTTCAAACATGTGGTACTTAGATAGTCGTTGCTCCAAACACATGACGGGTGATATAACAAAATTTTCAGCTTTAACACTTGAGTCAAAGGGACATGTAGTATATGGAGACAACAACAAAGGAAAAATTTTAGGCATTGGAAAAGTCGGTACAGCACCATCCCTCTCGATTGAAGATGTCTTATATGTTGAAGGTCTAAAACATAATCTCATAAGCATCAGCCAGCTTTGTGACAAAGGATACAAGATAGTTTTTAATAAAGATGAGTGCATCATCCAAAGTGAAGCTACAAATGAAACTCAGTTTGTCGGTAAGCGTTTCAAAAACATTTTCATACTTAATTTTGAAGATTTATCCTTAAAATTGAAATGTCTTTTGGTAAGCGACAATAATGATGCTTGGCTATGGCATAAGAGATTTGCTCATATTCACATGGATCATTTAAACAAATTGGTCAAGCATGATCTTGTTGTAGGCTTACCAAAAATGAAATTTATAAAGGATAAATTATGTGACGCTTGTCAAAAAGGCAAACAAACAAAAAGTTATTTCAAACCTAAAAATGTCATTTCAACCTCTAGACCACTACAATTGATACATATGGACTTGTTTGGTCCATCAAGAACCAAAAGTCTTGGTGGAAACTCATATGGACTAGTTATTGTTGATGATTACTCAAGATTCACTTGGACATTATTTTTGGCAAATAAAAATGAAGCTTTTAAGGCAATCAAAAACTATGCCAAGCTAGTCCAAAACAAACAATCTGCCAAAATTGTATCAATTAGAAGTGATCATGGAAGGGAATTTCAAAATACTTCATTTGAAGAATTTTGTGAAGAAAATGGCATTTTTCACAATTTTTCTGCACCAAGAACACCACAACAAAATGGGGTCGTTGAAAGAAAGAATAGATCCTTGATAGAGCTTGCTAGAACTATGCTAAGCGACTCAAATCTACCAAAATACTTTTGGGCAGATGCTGTAAACACAGCATGCTATGTTTCCAACCGGGTAATCATTAGACCTATTCTTAAGAAAACTCCATATGAACTTTACAAAGGTAGAAAATCCAATATCTCTCACTTTCACATTTTTGGATGTAAGTGTTTTGTGTTAAATAACGGTAAAGACAACCTTGGAAAATTTGATGAAAAAGCTGATGAAGGTATATTTCTCGGTTACTCTTTATCTAGTAAAGCATTTAGAATTTTTAATAAAAGAACTTTATTAGTTGAAGAATCAATGCATGTAACGTTTGATGAAACTAACCCCATAAAAGAGGAAAATATTATTTCTTGTGATGATGATGTTTTTGAAAGCGATGATCCAAGCAAAGAACTTCAAACGAATCTACCAGAACAAGAAAGTGAAGTCAATATTGAAAGGCAAAGTGATGATCTCCCTAAAGAATGGAGAACCCACAAATATCACCCTATTGATAACATCATAGGTGACATAAATAAAGGAGTCACAACAAGATTAAAATTGCAAGATGCTTGCTTAAACATGGCTTTTGTTTCTCAAATCGAACCCTCCAAAATTAGTGAAGCTCTTAAAGATGATCAATGGATACTTGCCATGCAAGAAGAACTCAATCAATTTGAAAGAAGCCAAGTATGGGAACTTGTCTCTAATCCTTGAAATAAACACATCATTGGTACAAAATAGGTGTTTAAAAATTAACTAGATGAGAATGGCATAGTTGTTCGCAACAAAGCTAGATTGGTCGCTCAAGGATACAATCAAGAGGAAGGGATAGATTTTGACGAAACATTTGCTCCGGTAGCAAGATTAGAGGCAATACGTCTACTACTAGCATATGCTTGTTCCATGAACTTTGAGTTATATCAAATGGACGTGAAGAGTGCCTTTCTAAATGGGTACATAAATGAAGAAGTCTATGTCAAGTAGCCCCCTAGGTTTGAAGATTCCAAAAATCCCTCACATGTTTACTAATTGAAAAAGGCTCTTTATGGTCTAAAACAAGCTCCAAGAGCTTGGTATGACAGATTAAACACTTTTTTATGTGAACGAGGATTTGACAAAGGAGAGGTTGATAAAACTTTATTTGTCAAAAGAGAAAATGGTCACACATTATTGGTTCAAATTTATGTTGATGATATAATATTTGGATCAACCAACAAGGACATATGGGAAGAATTTTCTTCAATAATGCAAGGAGAATTCGAAATGTCCATGATGGGAAAATTAAACTACTTTCTTGGACTTCATATCAAGCAACTTGAGCACGGCATCTTCATCAATCAAGCAAAATATTGTAAAGAATTACTAAAGAAATTTGAAATGGAAAATTGCAAAGAAAGTACAACTCCAATGGGCTCCGGTACATATGTTGATAAAGATGCATCAGGAATTTCAATCGACATATCCAAATATCGAGGTATGATTGGGTCATTATTATATCTAACGGCCAGCCGGCCAGATATCATGTTTAGTGTTTGTCTGTGTGCAAGATTTCAGGCAGATCCGAAAGAATCACATCTAGTAGCTGTTAAAAGAATTATGAAGTATCTGAAAAGAACGACAAATGTAGGCCTATGGTATCCCAAGGGTAGCATATGTAGCCTAGTTGGATACTCTGACTCGGATTATGCGGGATGCAAAACAGACCGTAAAAGGACCAGCGGCACGTGTCATGTCTTAGGAAATGCACTAGTTTCATGGTCCTGTAAAAAGCAAGCCTGTGTTGCACTTAGTACTGTTGAAGCTGAATATATTACAGCAGGAAGCTGTTGTGCCCAGATTCTCTGGCTCAAACAACAATTACATGACTATGGAGTTGATCTCGGATGCACTCCCTTAAGATGTGATAACACAAGCGCAATAAACATCTCCAAGAATCCAATCATGCACTCTAGAACTAAACACATCGATATCAAACATCATTTTCTACTGGATCATGTACTTAAAGGTAATGTTGAGGTAACATTTGTTGATACACACAATCAATTGGTTGATATATTTACAAAATCGTTACCTAAAGATTCATTTTATAAAATTCAAAGAGAACTTGGTATTTTGAGTGAAAATGATCTTTAACCATTGGAAAATATTCATAGTTTATCATATTTGTTATTTCTTGTTGATTATTGCTTTTTGATATATAAATTTGTGAATTATATGATGCAAGCTTCATAAAAACTGAGTTTTTAAACAAAATTGTGCTTATGTAGTCGAATACAACTATATGTATTCGAATACAAATTTTCCCAGATTTCCTGTATTCGAATACAAGGGATGTGTAGTCGAATACACATTCATAGAAAACTGTGTATTCGAATACAAGAAGGTGTAGTCGAATACACATTCATAGAAAACTGTGTATTTCCTTAGCTACATTCTGGTTCCGAAGGCTGGAAATTACTCCCAAATTTCGGAGTTTGAATTGCAAATTATGAATTTCATGTTTGAAGGTCGTCAGCTTAATTGGGCATTTTTTGTGAAATCTATTATGTTTGGATCTCGTGAGGCAATTGGCTTACCCTATGCAAAGGAAGTTTCACGAATTCTGGAACACTTTGGTGTGGACTTATTTGATGAGGTTATGTTTACACCCACCAAAGAAAATATGCTGGATTTAGGTGTTTTGCCTAGCATGAGGATCATATGGAATGAGGAGCTTGAAGCTTTTATGCATAAAGGTGATCATGGTCAACCATCTGATGCTGCATAGGATGACAATGTTGGACCCTCAAACGCTGCTGCTCAAGAAGATGAAGAGGAAACTGCATCTGATGATGATTATATCTCAAATCAAATGATCATGACTCGCCTTGATTCCTTCCAAACCTTCTTCCAAACTCAATTCGATAATTTGACCACTTCTATCAACTCTCGCTTCAACAACATTGAAACTACTATTGCTCGCAACCATGACGCTCTCTCTCAAGACATTAATATTTTATCAGACAAAATTGATCATTTCCACATTCCAACCTGATTTTGATTAAGTTCCTTAGTTGCTATGTACTACTTTAACATTTTGTTACGTACTACTTTAATATTTTGTCTTATGTACTACTTTACCATTTTGCCTTATGTGATCTTTATGTTATGAACTCATTTCTCATTTGGATTTTGGTGTATTTTGTATTGTTCTAATTACGATGTGTTATGTATTAAATTTTATAATGTTATGACTTAATTTCTATTTATGATACTCTCCTTGTTCACTTATATACCGTTTGTATGATTCTACTCGCAACTTGTATGTCTCTTCTTCTATTTTTTTCTTCTTTTTGATCATGTCAAAAGGGGGAGAAAATTTGGTATTGTTGTTGCATTTCACATCTTGTAGGTACTCAAAAACAATATTTTCAAATAATCACATATAACGGGGGAGTATGCATATATTACGGGGGAGCAATGATTTCAACTATACAGTTTCTTCACAACAACAAAATTTTGTCATAATCAAAAAGGGGGAGAATGTAAACTACATATTTTTGATCAAGACAAAGACCACCGATTATGGACAATGCAACAAGATCAAAAAGAAGATCAATAAGCTTCATAATAAGCTTCAAATCCAAACAATAGATGATAAAATGTAAAGCTATATGATACTAACCAATACATCAAGTACATGAGAACAAGTCACATTTATACATACATTAAAAATAGTTTCAAAAGGCCAAACCACATTAACAAAGTAGTTAAAAATCACACTTTTGACTAAGTACATAAGTGTATTCGAATACACCATGTTGTATTCGAATACAACTTAAGTCAGAGGCAAAAATCTAAATAGTGTATTCGACTACACACATCTGTAGTCGAATACAAGTTAAGTCAGAGGCGAAATTCACTAATCTATATTCGACTACACCAATGTGTATTCGAATACAAGATGTAAAATTTGAATTTTTTGAACGTTACAAAGACGTGTATTCAAATACACATATACTATATTCGAATACACCTGGAAACATTACAATTTTTCAAATCTGGGATGGCTCTAGAACATTGTAATTTTTCATCAAACCTCTTGGATCAATGGTCACGAATCTGAAGGGATGTTTTATGGAGTATAAATACCCCATAACTTTAGATTAAAAATCAACAATCCTTGAATCAATTCATTGAACAACTTTGAACAAAATTCTGATTTTTCAAAGTACTTGCATTAGATTTTCATATCATTCAAAATGGTTCTCAAGTACTTGAATTGCTATTGAGTTGTTTATCAATTTACCACATATTAGACTCATTCAAACCTGGTTGTATCATTTGTATAAAATAGTTTAATCTAAGATAGTGGTGTGCAATCTTAGAAGTATTGTTAGAAGTTTGGTAGCAAGAATCCCAGGGTGGGAGTTGTACATTTTCTAACAAGTATTGAATTAATCTCTTGTGGTGTGCAAGAGGACTGGACGTACCCTTGGTTATAAGGGGAACCAGGATAAATCTTAAAGTGTCATTTACTTACTGCAGTTATTAGTAAGCTTTGTTCTTAAATTCACAAAATCCAACTACCTTATAACGAAAAATAGGAAAATCTACCTACACCTAATTCACCCCCCCTCTTAGGCGTACTTCTATGCTAACAGATATTTTGATTGCTTAAATTGAATTTCAATAGGATCGTTAAAATTTATTTGACAGAATTTGGTTTCGATTTCGAATTTAATTGAATTATAATTTTGTGATGCTTAATCCAATCAAAGAAGCCAAATTCACATAGCATTGATTTTGTTTGTTTGATCAATTCTACAGTTAAATAAGGATAGATTCACGAATTAGAAATTAAATTCATTGATAAAATCTGTGATAGGTGATCATAGCATTGGGGCACATGTTTTTAGGTTTTTAGTTTGGTATTTTAAAAGCTCTTTATAGCTTAGATTAATATTTTTAGCTTGTTTCTAAACTTCAGGTCGAATTTGAATAAAAATTTTATTATTTGTATTTTAATTTTATTATTTACATTTTGACTCTTTCTCGCTGTGTAGGTCATAACTTGTGATCTGGATATCGGATTGACACATATGAGCAGGCGTTGGAAAGATACAAATTTGAGCTACAACTTTTGTGTCTGAAGGAAAGACCAATTCCGAACTTTACTGGGCTGAAATTGCAAATTTCGTAATATGAATTTTTGTAATAATTTTAATTAGTGGGCCACTTGTTTTTAAACCCTAAACCCTAAAGTCCAATATCAAGTACTATATATTGGCAGTTTTGTTTCTTTTCTAAAAACGGAAAAATTAGGATTCAAATTGCTAAAAGAAATAAATAGTTTTATTTTAATTTCATGGAAGGTTTAATTTTATACGATTAATCTACGTGTAAGACCCGTAATTTTAAATTATACCTTATGTACTTTAATGGATTTTGGTATTGAACTCAGGAGCTTTTTAGCCAAGTTATTAATATTTTGGAGTTTATATGATCAAAAAGATATTTTGATACCCGATTAGAATTACTCGTCGATAAATAAATTAAATTAACTGCGACGAATCCTTTACGAAGAATTTAATGCGTTATGGGTAAAATGGTTATTTTATTAAATATCTAGATTTGAAGATATTTGTTAAAAGTAAATAATATATATTAAAATATATGTATATATATGTTTGTGTTAGGGGAAAAAGGAAGGAAAATTAGAAAGAAAAGAAAGAAAAAGGAAAGAAAGAGAAAGATAGGAAAAAGAAAGGAAAGGAAAAACTCCCTCCATCCTTTTCTTCCATTTTCGTTGCTTTCTTTGCTTCCTTTGAGTTCTAAATTGATAGTGGTTGATAGGACAAGGATTTCTCAACTTCACTCTTCACCTTTGATTCAAAAACGAAGAAAAACGGTATTAGGGATTCAAACTCAAATCTCCCCGTTTCATCTAGATCTAAGCGTCGTTTCAAGAAGTGATAGAAGGGAAAGTTTCTCACCACTACACTACGGTGCTAGTGAGCTAACTTTGGAAGCGGCGTTGCAAGCGGAGATTCTACCGGATTTGCTCACGGTACCGTAATCGAACGAAAAAGCTAAAGTGAAGGTAAGGGCTCCTTCCAAACTTTTAGTTTGCATTTAGGGACTTATCTGTGGTTGTGTGGAAAAGAATTTTGTTAGGGTTTAAGTGTTGATTTGGGAAAATCTATCTAAGGCTTTATGGGTAAAATCTTAGAGTTAGGTTTTGGTTATATTGATGAATGTTTTGTGGAAAATGAATTTAAACTCATTTATGTATGATTTTGAGTAAATGAAACTTGTGTGTTTGAGTGGTGGATTGTGTCGATTTGTGTTCTTTGTTTTTGACGTGTTTTTAGTTAATACTGATGAAACTTGAGATGTGTTTTGTGTGGTTTGTGTGGAAAATGATTTGGTGTGAATTATGGATTGAATGTGAAAGTATGTTTGAGTTTGTTTTGTGTGGAATTTGAAAACCATTAAGTTAAATGAGTATTAAGAATGGGGAATCTCTTAATGTCTGGTTTACATAATGTGAGTTTGTGAAAATCGTTTAAGTTAAATGAGAATTAAGAATGGGGAATCTCTTAATGTCTCGTTTACTTAATGTTGTTTTGAAAATCGTTTAAGTTAACTGGGCGGTAAGAATGAGGAATCTCTTAATGTCTTAGTTACTTAATGTTGTTTGAAAATCGTTTAAGTTAACTTAGTGTTAAGAATGGGGAATCTCTTAATGTCTTAGTTACTTAATGTTTGTTTTGAAAATCGTTGGTGTTAAAAGAGTATTAAGAATGGGGAATCTCTTAATATTTCTGTTTGCTTAATGTGTGTTTGTTTGTGAAAATCATTAAGTTAAATGAGTATTAAGAATGGGGAATCTCTTAATATATGTGTTTACTTAATGTTGTCGTGAAAATGATTTTGTGAAGAAATGAATTGTCGAGTCAAGGTCATGCCATGTGATTTGTTGGTTCATCTTGTCTGTGTTGAGATTGTCGCGCCAAGGTGATGCCGTGTGATTTGTTGGTTCATCTTGTCTGCATTGGAATTGTCAAGTCAAGGTGATGCCATGTGATTTGTTGGTTCATCTTGTTTGTGTTGAGATTGTCGCGCCAAGGTGATGCCATGTGATTTGTTGGTTCATCTTGTCTGCATTGGAATTGTCAATTCAAAGTGAAGCCATGTGATTTGTTGGTTCATTTTGTCTGTGTTGAGATTGTCGCGCCAAGGTGATGCCATGTGATTTGTTGGTTCATCTTGTCTGCGTTGGAACTGTCAAGTCAAAGTGATGTCATGTGATTTGTTGGTTCATTTTGTTTGTGTTGGGATTGTCGAGTCAAGGTGATGCCATGTGATTTGTTGGTTCATCTTGTCTGTATTAGGTTTGTCGAGTCAAAGTGATGCCATGTGATTTGTTGGTTCATCTTGTTTGTGTGGGTATTGCGTTGAAACCGTTAAGCGGTATGTTTAGAAATTATGTGTAAGTGTGTTTGATTCAAATTTGTGATTGTGTTGATTTTACTGAGAGTTGTGTTTTGGAATTGTGTGATAGTATGTTAGATTGTAAAACGATTTCGAAACTTATAATGTCATGGTGATTGTATGGATATTACTAAGTGTTAAGGTTTGGAGTGGTGTCTGAATGTGATTGAGTTAGTTTATGTATTTTTGAAAGAATATACAGGGAAATCGATTTACCCAATCGATTTGATGAGTTACAGGGGCCCTGTTTTGCACGAAATCGATTTACCCAACCGATTTTGTAAGTTGTCTTTCAAAATCATTTAAGAAATCGATTTGGTAAATCGATTGGATTCAATTGGATTCAAGTCAGGGGCTTTGTCTTCCAAAAATCGATTTGCTCAATCGATTGGATTCAATACAGGGGCTCTGTCTGTCAGGAAATCGATTTACCCAATCGATTGAGTCAATCGATTTACCCAATCGATTTACCCAATCAATTGAGTCAATCGATTTACCCAATCGATTGATTTAAGCCCAGAGTTCAGTTTTCACTAAAAACTTTCAGGAAATTGATTTCCCCGATCGATTGGCTTAGTGGAAAATCTTATTTTGAGTTAGATAATTGATTGCTCAATTGATTTATCAATGTTTTGGTGAGTTATGTATTACTTGTTGGATTGAGAACTTTCTTTTGTTTTGATTTATATTTGGCAAGCATTACATGAACTTTTAGCATGTGGAAAATCCTTCTAAGATGCATGATAAGTTGAAAAGGTTATTTGTGCATTTAAAAGCTTAAATGTTATGTGTTAACTGTTAATTTCGGTTGGTGATCCTTTACAACTATTGTGGAAATCTGGGTTTTGCCCTCAGATGAGAGGCAGGATGATCCCACCGGTTCGTACCCTCAGGATGGGAATGTGGATGTGAGTGCTTGATTGGAGCTACGATAGGAGAATCTCACGGGGCGCGTGGAGATTACTCAAGGCGTATAGTTTTTTGTTATGTATAGAATGATCAGACTAGGTTGTCACTCAGGACACATATGTCTTTCTTTTGGGCTACCTTTATGTAAAGTTGATAGGATGTACCTGTACTATTGCTGACAGCAGGACATGCTTTGGATTTATATTTTGAAAAACTTTTCCGCTGCTTGTAAATTTTAATGACTTAGCTATATATCCAAAGGTTTTATCTTATTTATTTCTCTGTTGTATTTTGATTTCCTTTAAAAAAAAAATACACCCTCGCTTTGAAAAACGGGGTGTTACACTACGAGTTCAGAGTTTCATCAACACCTTGAGATTCAGGTTACACTGTCAATTTCTATTCTTGATTCTATTCTTGTTTATTTGATTATATTGATATTTTGATTGCTTAAATTGAATTTCAATAGGATTGATTAAATTTATTTGATAGAATTTGGTTTCGCTTTCTAATTTAATTGAATTATAATTTTGCGATGATTGATCGTTAATTGTAATATTTTGATGATTGTGATGGTTAATCCAATCAAAGAAACCAAATTCCAAAAGAATTGATTACGCTTGTTTGATCAATTCTACAGTCAAATAAGCATATAATTATAAATTAGAAATTAAACTCATTGATAGAATATGTGATAGGTCTGAAACTCGAATAAGTGGATTAATCATTTTTGCTCATTTGTTAAATAAAAAATTCTAAAAAACCCCTTTTTAATTTGAATTTTCAATTTGGTTATTATTATTATATCAGAAGTCCTTGTGAAACGATTTGAGTTATTACCTCTATTTACATTTTATCAATTGTATTTGACCCGTGTGCGACAACGGATCAAATTGGCGTCGTTGTTGGGGACTCTCTGGTAATAATATTAACCCTGTTTTTAGGCGACTGTCTCGGATTGCTCCGAAATTTTTCCAAAAAATCAGAACAAATTCAAGGAACAGGACTCTGTATAAGTTTCTTATACTGAAACGACGATCAAAATACCAAATTCCTTCATTTAGACCCTTTTTCTAATTGTTTTAATTTTTCATATTCTCCAAAAATTCCAAAAAAATTTATGTTGCCTTTATTTGATTTTTAGAAATTTGTGGTGGTATTTTTATAGTTTTTGGATTTTATTTGATACGGTTTTTATTTTTCACTTCCATTTTAGCATTCAGGACATTGTTGGAATTTTCAAAATTGTTATTTTGTATTGCATTGTTATGATGATGAATGACAAGGGCTAGTTCTACGAATCTTCATTCTCTTGAACCTAAAATAGACATGACATTTCATTTACGTCGTAGACTTAGTTGAGCTGCTAGTGTTAACAACTTAGAGTCAGATACTGAAATTGATAACTTATTGCAAAATATGGCTGATGCGAATAATAGAACCTTAAGACAACTTGTTGCACTTATGTCAATTATAATGCATTATGTATCACATATTCTGAAGATACTGTACCATTTGAACTTAAATCTGGTTTAATGCACTTGCTTCCAAAGTTTAATGGTCTTGCAGGTGAGGATCCCCACAAACACTTGAAGGAATTCCATATTGTGTGTTCTACCATGAAGCCTCAAGGAGTCATAGAAGACCATATTAAGCTGAGAGCCTTCCCATTTTCACTCCAAGATGCTGCCAAGGACTGGTTATACTACCTTGAACCATGTTCTGTTACAAGTTGGAATGATCTCAAGATATTGTTTCTAGAAAAATTATTCCCTGCCTCAAGAGCTGCTTCAATCAGAAAATAAATATGTGGTATCAGGCAGATTGACAGGGAATCATTACATGAGTATTGGGAGAGATTCAAGAAATTAGTGTCAAGCTGTCCTCATCACCAAATTTCTGAACAATTGCTCATCCAATATTTTTATGAAGGCTTGCTATCTATGGATAGAAGCATTTTGGATGCTGCCAGTGGGGGAGCACTTGTCGATAAGACTCCAAAAGCGGCAAGGGCTTTGATTGAGAACATGTCCGTTAACTATCTGCAGTTTATGACTAGAAGCAATTCAACAATGTTGACAAAGGGTGTGAATGAAATTCAAGCTTCTTCCCACAAGAATTTAGAAGGAAAACTTGATGAGCTTACATCTCTAGTAAAAAAATTTGCAATAGGTAAAACCCAAGCAGTTGTCCGTGGTATTTGCACTTCTCCAGAGCATTCTTCAGATTCATGTCCTACATTGCAAGAAGACCCAATTGCTGATGTTCCTCAAGCATATGCAGCAAATATATACAATCCTCAAGCCAACTAGGATCTATCATCCAACAGGTACAATCCTGGTTGGAGAAACCATCCCAACTTGAGATGGGGGAATTCATATGCACAACAGCAACCTAGGCAGCAACAACAAAATATTCCTCAACAGCAAAACATTGCACCTTCATTAGAGGACCTCGTTTAACAGATGACTGTCTAGAAACTCCAATTTCAACAACGAACAAACTCAAGTTGGAAACAAAGATTGGTTAGCTAGCCACTTCAATCAATCAATTACAGACTCAAGGGTCAAACCAATTGCCTGCACAGTCGATAGTAAATCCAAATGCTCCCAATGTCAGTTCAATTACATTGAGGTCTGGGAAAGGTGTTGAAACACCAAAGGTACTTGAAACTGTAGAAAAAAATAACAAGGATGTCGAGGATACTTCGATATCTGAAACTTGTGGAGGATGTACTTGTTCGAGTTAATGAATTGATATTTCCTATAGATTTTTACATTTTGGACATGGAGGGAGAGAATAAGTTCAATAGGGCGCCTATCATCATAGGCAGACCATTCTTGAAAACTGCTAGAACAAAAAATGATGTGCATGCTAGAACTCTATCCATGGAATTTGGTGATAGCATTGTAAAATTTAACATCTTTGATGCTATGAAACACCCTGTGGAAGAGCATTCTATTTTTCAAATTGAATTGCTTGCTGATTTGGTTGATGACACTTACCCATATATGTTTGCCACTGATTTTCCTTCATTGTCTGGTTTTGATGATACTTATACTTGTGAACTTTGTACAGATACTCCATTGTGCTCTACATGTGCTGAGATCGAAGCGGCCTTGCAAGTTGATCATTGTACTAAAGTTGATATTTCTACTAAAATAATTGATTTTGCAGACTTAGCTTCGGCCACTGGTGTTGTAACTTCCATTGAACAACCACCGACTATAGAGCTTAAACCACATACTGAAAATTTGAATTATGCTTATTTAGAATGAAATGGCAAGTTTCTTGTGATTATTTCAGCCAAACTTGAAGATGAATAGGAACAGAAGTTGTTGCAGATTTTGAGAAAATGCAGGAAGGCAATCAGATGGACCTTGGCTGATATTATAGGTATTAGCCCATCCATGTGTATGCATAGGATACTACTGGAGGACAGGGTAAAATCAGTCATGCATCCCCAAAGGCAACTTAACCCATTAATTTTGGATGTTGTAAAAAAAGAAGTGACCAAGCTCTTGCAAGCAGGCATTATATACCCCATCTTTGATAGTGAATGGTTGAGTCCGGTGAAGGTAGTCCCAAGGAAAACTGGACTCACAATGGTTGAAAATGAAAATAAGCAACTTATCCCCACACGAGTGCAGAACAACTAAAGAGTATGCATCGATTACAGGAGACTAAACCAGGCAACTAGAAAATATCATTTTCCTTAACCATTCATTGATCAGATGCTTGAGCGTTTTGCTGGTAAGTCACATTATTGTTTTCTTGCTGGTTATTTTCAAATCCATATTGCACCAGAGGACCAAGAAAAGACTATATTCACTTGTCCTTTTGGCACATTTGCCTATAGGAGGATGCCCTTTGGCCTATGCAATGCTCCGTGCACTTTGCAATGTTGCGTGATTAGTATTTTCACTGACTTGATAGAAAATTGTATTGAAGTTTTCATGGATGATTTTCCTTTGTATGGTTCCTCATTTGATGCTTGCTTGAACAATTTAGATAGAGTTTTGCATAGATGTATTGAAACTAACCTTGTGTTGAATTATGAAAAATGCCATTTTATGGTTGAACAGGGCATAGTTTTGGGACACGTGATCTCTAAAAATGGAATTGAAGTGGATCCTACCAAAATTAATGTGATTTCTAATTTGTCTTATCCATCTTGCATCCGCGAGATTCGTTCTTTTCTAGGCCATGCAGGTTTTTACAGGCGATTTACCAAGGATTTCAGCAAGATATCTCTTCCACTATCAAATTTGCTGCAAAAAGTTGCCAGTTTCACCTTTGATGACAAATGCAAGAAGGCGTTTGATTTCTTAAAGGCAGCACTAACCTCTACTCCCATAATTCAGCCACCCAATTGGACCCTCCTTATTGAAATTATGTGTGATGCATCTAACTATGTCGTGGGAGCATTCCTTGTACAAAGGGTTGGTAAGGCTACCCATGTTATTATTATGCTTCTAGAACTTTAGATTCTACATTGGCTAATTATACTACCATTGAAAAGGATCTTTTAGCTATTGTTTTTGCACTTGATAAAATTAGATCATATTTGTTAGGTTCGAAGGTAGTTGTTTTTACTGACCATGTAGCTTTGAAGTTCTTGTTGCAGAAACCAGAAGCAAAACCAAGATTGATCCGGTGGATGTTGTTACTCCAAGAATTTGATTTAGAGATAAAAGATAAGAGTGAAGTTGAAAATTTGGGAGTAGATCATTTGAGCAGAATAGAAATGGATGAGGACCCCTTCCCCATTCAAGATGACTTCCCTGATGAGCAACTGCTACAGTTGCGTGAGGTAACTATTTGGTTTGCTGATTTAGTTAATTATCTAGTTGAAGGAGTCTTTCTTGTAGATGCATCCCGAACACAAATACACAAACTTAAAAGTGATTCCAAATACTATGTGTGGGATGATCCATATTTGTGAAAATTCTATAGTGACTAGGTGATTAGGCGATGTGTTTCCTACCAAGAGGCTCAATCCATTCTTCAGTTTTGTCATGCCTCTCCAACTGGAGGACATTTTGGTCCTCAACGGACAGCAACAAAAGTCTTAGACTCGGGTTTCTTTTGGCCCACATTGTTTAAAGATGCCTTTGAGACTTACAAAACTTGTGAACAATGCCAAATAACAGGGACAACAATCACTCGTAGGAGTGAGATGCCTCAATAACCTATGCTTTTCTGTGAAGTATTTGATGTGTGGGGCATTGACATTATGGGCCCTTTCCCTTTATCTTTTGGTTATGTCTATATTTTACTAGCTGTTGATTACGTTTCGAAGTAGGTAGAAGCAATACCCACTAGGACTAATGATTCTAAAGTTTTTGCATGTTTTATCAGATCAAATATTTTTTGCAGGTTTGGAATACCGCGAGCCATCATAAGTGATCAAGGCACTCATTTTTGCAACCGCACCATGGATGCTTCGCTTCAGAAGTATAGGGTTGTGCATAGAGTTTATACACCTTATCATCCCCAGACTAATGGACAAGTTGAAGTCTTATATAGGGAAATCAAACCGATCTTAGAAAAGATGGTGCAGCCAAACAGGAAAGATTGGAGCCACCGACTTGAAGAAGCTCTTTGGGCTCATAGAACAGCCTACAAAACACCAATAAGAATGTCCCCTTATCGATTGTGTTTGGCAAGGCATGCCACCTCCCAGTAGAAATAGAGCTTTGTGCTTATTGGGCGGTCAAGAATTGTAACCTTGAGATGCAGAAAGCAGGTTTGTAGAGAAAGCTTCAATTACAACAACTTGAAGAGCTTAGACTCGAAGCTTACGAGAACTCTCGCATCAATAAGGAGAAAACTAAGTACTTTCATGATAAGATGATTTCTAGGAAGAAATTTTCCATTGGCCAAAAAGTTTTATTATTCAACTCCCGTTTGAAAATCATGGCTGGGAAACGTCGATCAAAGTGGATTGGCCCTTTTGTTGTTACTAACATTTTTCCTCATGGTGTAGTGGAAATAAAAAGTGAAAACAATGAAAAAATGTTCAAAGTAAATGGACAACGCCTCAAGCTATTCCATGAAAACCTTGTGCTTGAAGATTCCACCATAGAAGAACTCTGCTTGGAATAGCCCACCTACACTGAAGTTTAAATAGATTGCTCCCTTTTCTTACTCTTATTTTGTACTTGTTACTTTCATTGAGGACCATGTACAATTTAAGTGTGGGGGTATTATTTAGGATTCTATTTGTTATGATTTTAATTATTATAATTACAAAAAAAAAATTAATAACAATAATAATAATAATAAATAAATAAATAAAATAAAATAAAATAAAATAATGGACATTGCATTGCATGCTTTTCATCAGATTTTATGGTTGTAAATCTTGAGAGTTTGTTTGGATTGACAAGATTAGATAGTATTTTTGCATTCTAGGTAAAATAAATTGGATAAAAATGCTAAATTATGTATCATTTGTGATAAGTCATTAACCTTTGTTAGATTTTTGAGCCTTATTATGAATGGAATACATTTTGCCATCCTTTTTTTTTCTTGTGAGTTATCTCACTCATGATTGCTAGTTATGCTAGAATTTGACTTGACTCTTGTCCGCATGCATATATTGAAATGATCTATGCATTTGTTTCTAATTAAGCTACCAGCCAAATAAGCCTACCCTAGAATTATTCATTTGTTTAAGCCCCTTTGAGCCTAATTACCCCATTTTTTTGTTATATAGCTCATTACAAGCCTAAAAGTGAAAAACAATGAATTGCCTCAATCATGGGAGATAAAGGAGTCTTTCCTTACATAAATTTAGGGGTGCTCAGCTTGTTTGAGAGTGATGAAAAAAAAGAAAGAAAAAAAATACGAAAGAAAAAAATACGAAAGAAAAAATTATATATATATATATATATATGAGGAAAAATGGTTGTGTTATGAACAAAGAGAGTATGAAAATAAAAGTTAATGATGTTTTGTTGAGTTACTTAATGTTGTTTTTCTCTCTTCATCAGTACTCCTTTATCCTCTTTGATTTTCAGCCCTAGTCTTCTTAGGATCATCTCACCCTTACCTTGGCCACCTAATAACCTAAATAAAGACCTTTTGATCATTATCTACATGTGTTCCAAATATAGATTATAGAGGCTTGTCATGCCTATGGTAGTGCTAGCTTTCATGATGTGTTTTGAGTGTAAACAGTAGCCCAAACACTTTAAGTGTAAACACTTTGAGGGAATTTTATATCCCTGGAGGACTCTATTACTTATGATCCATATTTTAGTTAACTTGTCCTCTTGTTTTCCTTGGTTGTGATAACCAAACTATTCATAATTGCCTTAAGCTAGAAATATTTTTCTCTCTCACCACTTGCTTTCATAAAAATATTTGGAATCACATGCATTATTTTGCTCGGAGTGCAAAAGTTTAAGTGTGGGGGAATTTGATCATAGCATTTGGGCACATGTTTTTAGGTTTTTAGTTTGGTATTGGAAAAGCTCTTTATAGCTTAGATTAATATTTTTAGTTTGTTTCTAAACTTTAGGTCGAATTTGAATTATAATTTTATTATTTGTATTTTAATTTTATTATTTACATTTTGACTCTTTCTCACTGTGTAGGTCATAACTTAAGCCCTGGATATTGTTTCCATAAAAATTCTCCCCTGCCTCAAGAGCTGCTTCAATCAGAAACGAAATATATGGCATCAAGCAGATTGACAAGGAATCTCTATATGAGTATTGGGAGAAATTCAAGAAATTAGTGTATAGCTGTCCTCAAGACCAGATTTTTGAACAATTGCTCATCCAGTATTTTTATGAAGGCTTGCTACCTATGGATAAAAGCATTTTGGATGCTACTGGTAGGAGAGCACTTGTCGATAAGACCCTAGAAGCGGCAAAAGTTTTGATTGAGAACATGTCCATTAATTCTCCACAGTTTACAACTAGAAGCAATTTAGAAGTGTTGACAAGGGGTGTGAATGAAATTCAAGCTTCTTCCCACAAGAATTTAGATGTCAGACTTGATGAGCTTACATCTTTGGTAAAAAAGTTGGCAATAGGTAAAACTCAAGTAGTGGTGTGTGTCATTTGCATTTCTCTAGAGCATCCTTCAAATTCATGTAACAAGTACAATCCTGGTTGGAGAAACCATCCCAACCTGAGATGGGGAATTCATCTGCACAACAACAACCTAGGCAACACCAATAGCAAAGATCATTAGAAGACCTTGTTAAGCATATGGCTGTCCAAAATCTCCAATTTCAACAAAGATCAAATTCTACCAGTCACAATTTGGAAACAAAGATTGGTTAGCTAGCCACTTCAATTAATCAATTGCAGACTACGGGGTATAATCAATTGCCTGCACAATCTGTAGTAAATTTTGTAACACCCCAATATTTTCATATATATATTATATATGTATCTTTTAGTGATTTTCATAATTTATTATTTTATTAAGAATTTATTCTATATGTAAAGAAAATAAATTAAAAGTTATCACTCTCTATTTTACCTGAATAATTATAACTTTTATTTTTATTTAATTGTTTTGGCGTGACAATTACATGCAACTGATTTATGATGTGATTATTTTCTAAACGGACTATTGTGCATTTTTTTTATTTGATTAATTTCGATAATAATAAAATTGATTTGTCAGATATGTTTTTTTGTACTTTTTGTTATGTGTGATTGGTATTTTTGTCTTTCTTGATTTATTTTAGTTGATAAAATATTAGTTGAATTATTTAATTAAATTAGAATTTATCAAGTTATAATGTTTGTTAGTTTTATTGACGACCATATAAGTATTCATTTTAGGAGATATTATAGAGTTAGTGAAACTCAACCTAAGTGTTTTGAAAATATTTTTGGTCTATCCAAAAAAATAATAAATTAGTGACTTGACTCATTCTTACAAGATTTTATGACAATTTATGCTGTTTTCTTGGCATAGTATGTATTAACTCATTTTTAACACATTTAATTTATATTTTAAAGGAAGATTGTAAATTTAATTATGAGTTTCTTTTTGGTGCAATTAAAAGATAACTAGTCTCCTTTTGGTATCTCATGCATTCACCTCTTTTAAACGAAAATTATAATTTCATTTTAATTGTATACAAAAATAATTTTATGTTATTCTTGGTTTCGTAACTATTAGATGAAATATTAAAAGAGTGATGTGACACCCTCTAATTTATTTATTTAATTAAAATGAATAGTGTGACACCCTACAATATATGGTGCACTTTATTACTTAATCCTAATTAATTCATACACATGATTTCAATTGACTTTGTAACAACCTAATAAAATTAAATAAATAGTAATTACTGGTAGAATAATTTTGGAATTAAGTGCACTTCAATTTTAGACAATAACTCAATCGTAATATTGCAACGTAAATAACTATTATGTTCATATATTTCCATTAGGCCTCTTGTTGTCACACCTATTTGTCATTCTTACACTCCTAAAATAATTTTCTAAGTCATAAATCCTGATATCTATTGGTGTTGAATTCATCATTGCCTCATGAGATATTTCTCGTGCAAATTTAGAGATGTTAAGAAAGAAACTGCCTAAGGTAAGGGATTTTCTCCATGCAGAGTTAGGCTAGATATTAAATCAACGGTTCGTAGGATATTGATATGATGTATGGATGTCTTAAAGGAAAAAGGTTGATTTTATTTTTGTCGTAAAGAAATTAACTATAATATTTTGATTGTCTCTTTTAAGCAATACATCTATCTTGATGAACATAATTATAGGGTTATATTTTATTATTAACCCTTGATAAATATGTTCGTAGTGAAAATATTTAGTATTTTACGTGTTTTTGAGTATTTAATTACGAAGTTATAATTTTTATAATGTTATGATTCATAATATGTTTATTATAATCTATTTGATTATGTCTTGACCTTTGAGTATTTTAAATTTAAAAACTTAACTTTTATGAACAATATATGTGTCTGGAGGAAATTAATGAAAATTTTATATTTTTATTTTAACGATGTGAGAAAATTGATTATTGAATGCATTAACGAATAGTCCGTTTTTTAGAATGCTGAAAACTTTATAGTGAAATAAATGAAAATTATGTTGTTATTGTGTTCTTGGTGATATGAGTTTTAATTGTTATCAATAAAATGTAGTCAAAATCGAATCCTATGGATTATTAAAATAAAAGTGGTGATTTTGAGATATGTATTCACATGCATATTTAATGTGTTGAAGTTATTGAGTTCTAACTATGAACATCCATGATAATGTAAATTTGAGGTTTGTGAGATCTACAAAAATTTGATCTGGAATGATTTGTCCTTGTGGTTGCCTAAGTGGCTGGTGATCTGTGGTTTGAATAGTTTTTCTTTGTGGTGCCTAAGTGGCTGATTATTTGTGTTATCATTTTCTTTCTTTGTGGTTGCCTAAGTGGCTAGCGGTTTGTACATTTCGGACATCATTATCATTGTCATGACATATCATATGCATCTTTGTGGACGCCTTAGTATGGGTGGCTATATCCGAATCATATATGTTTAGGAGCATGCATAACTTATATACATTTTATTGTTATTTTTATTTTGATTTAATTATTTTCTCTACTATTGTTACTTATTTAGATACATTTTATGACTATTGATATATCTTTGAGAACTATTAAATAATCAATTTCTTTAAATATTTTATTACAAAAGGATTTTATATTCATATTTTATGGTTGTTATTTTATTATTTGGTTTAATTTTTGCTGTGGGATAAACTGACCCTTTACACCAACATTTAGGTACTAATGATCTCAAAGAGTTGAGTTGCATTAATGATGTTTGATTGGTGCACGCGCATGGGAAAATGGGACTTTTACTTAAAAATAGTGTTTTATATTACTAAAATTTTTGTGGTACATTGTAAAGTTATTTACTCGTCATCATTAACTTTTAATAGAAATGTGGAAGTGAGATTTTATTCCATATTAAATTATTGAATGTCCTTAATTTCAATCAACATTGTTTCTTTTGAATTTCACTTAAAGAGAATTTATTTTATTTTGGAACATAAATATATATTGAACTAACAAATGTAATATTAATTTTGCAAATGAATAAATAAATAATATTTTTGTAAATTACATTACGTTCTTTTACAAAAAAAAATATATATTAAGTTATTTTTACACATTTTAAATTTATTACCTGATGAACTAATCCTAAGAAAAAAAAATAGTTGTTTCTAAAAAAACATATATTTTTAAGTTATAATTGGATCAAAAATTTGGGGCATTACAAATCTCAATGCTCCGAATGTTAGTGCAATCACATTGAGGTATAGGAAAGCTGTTGAAATACCAAAGGTACCTGAAACTGCAGTGAAAAATGTTGGTGGAATGGCCTCTATCCTTAGGAAGTTGTACACAATATTATTAACCCAATTATCCTATTCCTTCCTAAGTGATGAACTTAATATTAAAACCAACTTGTTTAATATTAATTCCAATTTTAACAATAATAGATTCAAAACTTATTCAAAACTGAGATTCAAGAAAAAAAGTATTATCAAGATAAAGAGTACAGAGATTCAAAACTTATTCGAAACTGAGATTCAAGAACACATGTATTATTAAGATAAACAGTATAGAGATAGAGAAGTGTGCACCTGGGATTTTTGTACTGGTTCGACTATCTATTCGATAGGATACATCCAGTCCCGAAATCACTTACTAATTCCAGCCTTTACTAGAAATGATTTGAGTATGTTTACAGACTTTCCAGCACTTCAATGCCTATACATCTTACTCAACATCAATCTACAACAACAACCAATCTATCTTTAAGAACTAATCACCAAGCTCTAGCAAGATCAGATTGAGATCTCTTTTAGATGATCACACACACTCTAAAAGATGACCACCAGTTTCACAATACTAGATTTCCACACACTTTCTTTTACAAAGATGGTTCTTTCAAAAAGATTAAACACTTGATTCAATCACGATGAATTCTCACACTAAGTATTTGCCAATAATGTTTGTGAGTTACAACATCCAATCTACAACAACAACCAATCTATCCTTAAGAACTAATCGCCAAGCTCTAGCAAGATCAGATTCAGATCTCTTTTAGATGATCACACACACTCTAAAAGATGACCACCATTTTCACAATACTGTATTTCCACACACTTTCTTTTACATAGATGGTTCTTTCAAAAAGACTAAAACACTTGATTCAATCACAATGAATTCTCACACTAAGTATTTGCCAATAATGTTTGTGAGTTACAACAATTTTTCTCAAAGTGTATTTTTCGAAAAGCTAATGAAATTCTTTTAGTTCTTTCAATCTGTTTTTGTATGTTCTAAAAATTGTGATTGATTCAGTTTATATAGTTTCATAAAAACTTCAGAGAAATTGATTTCCCAATCGATTTTATTAATGTGTATTACTAGATCAATCGATTTCGCATTTCTTGTTTTTCTTGAAATTCTTGAAATAGATGAACTAATTGATTTGCAAATTGATTTTTTTAATGCATTTATCAGAAACTGATACTCATTTTACATCAGAGTCGATTAAATAATCAATTATAATTGTTTTGTTCAAAATGCGAGATCAAACAATTGATTACTCAGTCGATTCACTTTCATTAACATAATAGATTTGGCAATGGGCTAATTTCTCCCAGTAACTCAGACACTTAATCAAATCGATTTGGCAATGGGCTAATTTCTCCCTGTAACTCAGACACTTAACCAAATCGATTTGTCAATCGACTGATTTGTCCATGTAACTCAGATATTTAATTAAAATTGATGTGCCAATCGATTATGCAATATGTTTCTGATAAATGATGAACTAATTCATTCATGCAATCGATTAACTAATTGATTAGTAGAAAGCTTGTAAATTAAGAAAAGTATATCAATCAATTGTCCAATCAATTTCTTTAAATCATAGAACATATGTCTGATAAAAACATTAAAGTAATCGATTTGCTAATCAATTAACTCAGTGAAAACTTTGTTCTGTGAATCAGATAATCGATTAACCAATTGATTTACTAATCGATTTGCTAATCGATTAACTTAGTGAAAACTTTGTTCTATGAATCAGATAATCGATTAACCAATTGATTTATTAATCGATTTGCTAATCGATTAACTTAGTGAAAACTTTGTTCTATGAATCAGAAAATGGATTAACCAATTGTTTTACCAATTGATTGATTAACACACCTATTTTATGATTTCAGTTTTAATCGACAAATATTAGATGTGTGAAATCATAATGATAAATCTAACTAATAATCACTATGAACAATAGACAAATTTACACATAATATTCTAGCTTTGTATGATATGATCAATCTTTGCTTGATTGCTTGAGATCCAAGATTTGTCTAAGTGTAGTATTTGATTCTTTCCTGAAATGTATCTCAACTCAAACTATTAAATTAATCAAATAATGCATATACATTGTATGTTTGCAAGTTATATCAAAATCATAGTCAAGGAGGCATATATCTTACAATGTCCCCCTTTTTGATTAAATGACAAACATACAATTTAACTTTGAGTGTACATTTCAAAATTAAAACTTAACTTTATAATAACTCTTATTTAAAAACTCCCCCTGAATTATAGAATTCATGATTCATTTCAATTTCAAATTTCAGATTCAATTTTTAGTATACATGATAAGATGAGCATAAGCACAAGTTAACTTCATTCAAATTCTCCAAGTTAAATTCATTCAAATTCTCCAAGTTAAATTCATTCAAATTCTCCAAGTTAAATTCATTCAAATTCTCCCCCTTTGTCATTAAATTCAAAAAGATAATACAAGAGAGAATAATGATTCAAAAGCTATAAGAGATATACTGAAAAAAAAATGACAGAACAACAAAGAAAACAAAAGCCTAAACAACTAATCTAGGGTTGTTCCTCATTGTCACCAATGGGAGAGGTAGAGACTGCTATATTAGCCTTAGCAAGTGTCTCCTCACCATGAGGTTTAGAACTATCAAGGTTGATAGGGGTTCTTTCTTCAGTTGCTTGTGTGTCAACAACATTCTGTTGCACATTAGTAGTGGGGGGATGAGGTTGATCTTCTTGATTGACCACTTGTGTGCCAAAGTCAGCTATGTCTTCAAATGACATCTTGAGACCCAAATGGTCTTGGATGGCACTTACATCTTGAACAACTAAGTTGAGGGTTGCTTGGAGTTGCACAAGGGAGGCTTCCACCTTAGCATTGTGTGTAGCCTGAGACTCCATAAGTTCCAGCAACTTAGCTAAAACCTCAGATTGATTTTCAGCTTGCTCAGCTTGTTCAGCATTTGGTTGAGCCCTTGTCCAAATACCATTGATCCGCTTCAATTGCATTTGGTTGACAATTGACTCACCAAAAATCAGAGTTGTCTTTACTGATTCTTCATTGACAAATGATATTTTGAAGTGTCTCAGAATCTTGGTGATCAGCTGAGGGTAAGGGAGCATTAGCTTTCCTTGTGCTGTTTCTAGCATATTAACCAGCATAATCCACGCCCAACTCATCTTGAGTTCCATGTAAAGGCCCCAGAGAAGAGTGATGTCGAGCCTCTGAACTATGGCATGGTTCCCTGATCTAGGTACCAACATTCTGGTCAGCACATACATCAGCATCCTATGTTGGACCTTCATTTGACCAATTGGGAGAGATGTTCTTTCCACAAACCCTTCAACCATCAAGTCTTGAATGGTGGGGGATATGAATTGTCTTTACATGAGTGACACCTATTCTAAAAAGATGATAAAGTGTTTCTTTTGGTTGTTTAGGGTAGTGTTGAGAAGAATTGTAGGAATCCTTGTAAGAAAGGAAAATCAGATGAAGGATGTTTCAATAGTCAAAACTTGAGGGAAATCAAGGAAACTCTAAACGAAACTATTAAAGAAGATTTAGATGGTTGTCAAGAGAAATACATAGAGAAAAGCTTTTATAACCAAATGACTTCTATTGAGTTAAAGTAATATAGATTATGTCGAATGTAAGGTTAGCATATTTTGAAGTATCCCTAGCTTATAGGTGAAATTAAGAGGATAAGTGATGGAATTTGTAAGCTGCCGGATTCCAGCATAGTGGGAGAAACGGAGGATAACAATTTGAATGAATAATAAATAAATAAAAAATATTCATTCAGAAGGATTTAAAAACAGTGTAACTAATATGTTAGGCAAATTTTGACAGTATTTTTATCAACTTTTAAGTTGTTAGAGATTAGTGTAATTATTTGGCAATAATGGAAACAATTTTGTAGTTTTAGTTATGTTATGAATGTATGGATCTTTTGGTTTTGGATTATTGAACCATAAGTGGTTTCTTGGGGTAATGGAACAATGGTTTCCTATAGGTTAGGAGGAATGCTTGATAGTCTCTTGCACCCTATTGTAGATGTAGAAACTTGAAGTGATTAAATTCTAGATTGAGAGTTAGTTATTGAGGAATAAAAAGGATACAAGTTTCTCTGATCAGACTTCTTCAGATACAATTCTTCCTCCGATTAGACTTCCTCTAATACAATTCTTCCTCATATCAAATTACATCTAATCTAGATTTTACTATGATACCAATTTCATTATTTAGTTCCTGACTACTCATGTCTTTAATGGATCCAATAATAATCTTAAGTTCTTAAATGCTAAAACCTATAATCATTTGATAAGAATAATATTTGGGACACATTTTCGTCGATCAAATGGTGGGAATGAATTTTAGAGAGGGAGGTTTTCTTTTAGTATGTGCGCACCTACGCATTCTTTCAATCAGAAAAAAGATGAAGCTTTTACTATTCAATTCATTCATAATTAAAATGTTATTCTCTAAAATACTCACAATAAAATATGATTACCTTACCACATTATTTCATAATACAAATCCGTTTTATTTATTTTTTAAACTCTAACAAAATATTCAACCCGAAAATAAAATATGATTACCTTACCACAAAATATTCATAATTTATATTTTATAATTAAATCAAATGTCTATAACACTATCAACATATATTCTAAAATTATTTTAACGTCTAATAAATTCTTTAAAATCATCTTTAATTAATAAAATGGTTTATTATAAAACTTGGAATTTTACTGTAACAATTCTCTTCTAAACCTATCCTTGCTACTATTAATGATAATTTACACTTATAAATTTTATATATATATATATATATATATATATATATAATTGCTAATACTAATTAAATTTGTGGGGATGTTACAAACAACATAATGAATTATAAATTCAATAATATGAATTAATAAAATTAATTTTAAGGTGTTTTTTCACTCTTTAATCTCATGGAATAGAGTTCAAATCCAACCTATAACATATGTAAAACGGTTATTAATAATATTTACAACTCCATTTTATTTTAATACCTTAACATTAAATTTTTTTATTTTTACAAATATTAAACATTTGAGTTGGAACTCATGTGTTTTGTATATTACTTCTAAATTACTCTCTTCATTCTAGACGTACGGAGTTTAAATTTTCTGACAGACAATTGAAAGTCCACTAGAGCCATTTTAATTAATTAAAGTTTATACGTGACAAAAAAATGACTAATTTATTTAATTATTTATAATAAATATCATTTCAAAATTATCATAATTCAGATTTTAATTCCAACGAAATTTTTTGTTGTCATCATATCCAAAATATTAAAAATATTTAAATATCATCATCACATAAACAATATCTGTTTTATACCTTTTGAATAATTTTTTTTTTTGAATTATTCTTTAACCCAAAGAATATGCCCTTCATGTTATATGTTTTGCTCGGACACCCGAAACCCGAAATAATATATATATATATATATATATATATAATATATAATTTGTACTAGATTTTCATAGAATTTTTGGTGCTGATAAATAAAAACTCTTTTAGAGGGAAACTAAATTTGTATAAAATTTAAAATATCACATTTTTAAAAATATAATCGGAACACTTTAAACTTTTTTTTATTTCTATAAAATAGTGCAATCTCAATAAGTTTGATTTAAGTATAATTACTTAATTTAATTCTAAAAACTTATTAGTACTTATAATGTTTTCATACAAAAATTGTTTCAAATTAAATAAGTAAATTACAATTTACAATCCTTATTCCCGGTATCACCTATTCGGGCGGAGTTTCTCTCAAACTTGAACTTCAACACTCATTAACCTGTAACAACACGCAGGGCCAAACTAGTTGATAATAACATTTGGACACATGTTTCTAGCATTTTAGTTTGGTATTTTAAAAGCTCTTTATAGCTTAGAATAATATTTTAAGCTTGTTTCTAAACTTTGGGTCGAATTTGAATTATTATTTGTATTTTGACTCTTGTTCGCTCTTTAGGCCATCACTTGTGCTCTAGATATCGGATTGACGCATAAGAGCAGGCGTTGGAAAGCTGAAAATCAGAGATACAACTTTTGTGTTGGAAGAAAGACCAATTCCTAACTATTGTTCTTTGTGTTTTGTTGCTCTACATTTCGGATTGGCTCGTTTGCGAGCTTTTAGGAACATTGCCAGTAAAAAAAAAACCCGAATTTCAGGCGACTATCTCGGATTACCCCGAAATTTCACCAAAAAATCATAAGAAACAAAAAATCAAGGAATAGGACTTATTATGGGACATAATGCTCAAAATCCCAAATTCCTTCATTTAGACCCTTTTTTCAAATTTATAAATTTTTCATATTCCCCAAGAATTCCAAAAAGAATTTTAGTGTTTATTTGATTTTAAGAAATTTGTAGTGGTTTTTTTAATATTTTTTCGATTTTATTTGATAGGATTTACGATCTTATTCCTGCATAGTTGGATTTTATTTGTAGGGACATTGTTGAATTTTTTAGAATTGTGATTTTGCATTGCATTGTTATGTTGATGCATGACTAGGGCTAGTTCTGTGAATCTGCATTTCCTTGAACCTAAAATAGATATGACATTTCATTTACATCGTAGACTTAATAGAGCTGCTAGTGTTAACGAGTCAGAGTCAGATAGTGAAAGTGATAACTTGCTGCAAAATATGGCTGATGCAAATAATAGAATCTTAAGACAACTTGTTGCAACTAATATCAATTATAATGCATTGTGTATCACATATCCTGAAGTTACTATAACATTTCAACTTAAATCTTATTTAATACACTTTCTTCCAAAGTTTAATGGTCTTGCAGTTGAGGATCCCCACAAACACTTGAAGGAATTCCTTGTTGTGTATTCTACCATGAAGCCTCAAGGAGTCACAAAATACCCCATTGAGTTGAGAACCTTTCGATTTTCACTCCAAGATGTTGCCATGGACTCGTTATACTACCTTCAACTAGGTTCTGTTACAAGTTCGAATGATCTCAGGATATTGTTTCCATAAAAATTCTCCCCTGCCTCAAGAGCTGCTTCAATTAGAGACGAAATATATGGCATCAAGCAGATTGACAAGGAATCACTATATGAGTATTGGGAGAAATTCAAGAAATTAGTGTATAGCTGTCCTCAGGACCAGATTTTTGAACAATTGCTCATCCAGTATTTTTATGAAGGCTTGCTACCTATGGATAAAAGCATTTTGGATGCTACTGGTAGGAGAGCACTTGTCGATAAGACCCTAGAAGCGGCAAAAGTTTTGATTGAGAACATGTCCATTAATTCTCCACAGTTTACAACTAGAAGCAATTTAGAAGTGTTGACAAGGGGTGTGAATGAAATTCAAGCTTCTTCCCACAAGAATTTAGATGTCAGACTTGATGAGCTTACATCTTTGGTAAAAAAGTTGGCAATAGGTAAAACTCAAGTAGTGGTGTGTGTCATTTGCATTTCTCTATAGCATCCTTCAAATTCATGTAACAAGTACAATCCTGGTTGGAGAAACCATCCCAACCTGAGATGGGGAATTCATCTGCACAACAACAACCTAGGCAACACCAATAGCAAAGATCATTAGAAGACCTTGTTAAGCATATGGCTGTCCAGAATCTCCAATTTCAACAAAGATCAAATTCTACCAGTCACAATTTGGAAACAAAGATTGGTTAGCTAGCCACTTCAATTAATCAATTGCAAGAGGACTGGACGTACCCTTGAATTATAAGGGGAACCAGGATAAATCTTAAAGTGCCATTTACTTACTGCAATTATTATTAAGCCTTGTCTCTAAATTTACAAAATCCAATTTACATATAACGAAAAACAGCAAAATCTACCTACACCTAATTCACCCCCCCTCTTAGGCGCACTTCTGTACTTACAATTGGTATCAGAGCGGGTTAAGGTAACTTACTCCTCGATCAAATATACATGGCTTCCGCACAACCTGGTTTTAGAGATGGTGGTAGCAGTACCAAACCACCATGTTTTGTTGGAGAGCACTACGATTTCTGGAAAATACGTATGCAAGCATATCTTGAAGCACTAGGAGATGACATATGGGATGCAGTTGTAAATGGGCCTCATATTCCAAAAACTGTCATCAATGGCAAAGAAGAAATTAAGATAAAAAACTCTTGGACTGATGATGATAAAAGAAAAGTATTGTTTGATAAGAAGGCCAAAAATATATTGCAATCTGCACTAGGAATGGATGAATTTTTCCGGATATCTCACTGCAAAACAGCAAAAGAAATATGGGATACACTGGAAATAACTCATGAAGGCACCATTGAGGTAAAAAGATCTAAACTTAACACACTATCACAAGAATATGAGTTGTTTCGAATGCAGCCTGGAGAGTCTATTCTAGACTTGCAGAAAAGGTTCTCCCACTTAACAAATCACTTGACAGCACTTGGAAAAATCTTCACCAATGATGAACTAAATCTAAAAGTACTAAGGTCATTGACAAGGGCCTGGCAACCAAAAGTTATAGCAATATCCGAAAAGAAAAGCCTATCCAAAATGTCTCTTTCTGCACTATTTGGAAAACTTCAAGAGCACGAAATCGAACTTGGAAGGCTAGAACAAAATGAAAGTCAAGAAAAGAAAACAAAAAATATTGCTTTAAAGACCGAATCAAGAGAACAAATCAAAGACAATGATTCAGATGAAGATGAAAATATTATCCTCCTTGTTAAGAAATTTGGTAAGTTTCTTAAAAATGATAGAACATTCAAAAAGAGAAGCTTCAAGAAGAAAGATAATTCTACATCAAATCAAAACTTCACTTGCTTTGAATGTGGAAAACAAGGACATATTAAAGCAGATTGCCCAAATCTTGCTAAGTAGAATGTCAATAAAAAGAAAGACTTCAAGAAGGCATACATAGCTTGGGAAGACAATGAAGTAAGTTCATCTTCAGAAATAGAAAGTGAAGAATACGCCAACGTTGCATTAATGGCCTCACATCAATCAGATGATGAAGAAGAGGTTAGTAATATAGACTCTCCTCATAAGACTATTAATGAATTAATTATAGAATACAATGATGCTCAAAATGCAATAAAGGAATTACTTATTGAATGCAAAAATCTGTGTAAATTAGTATCGACACAAAAGAAACAAATCTCAAGTTTACAAGAAAAAGTTGATACTATGGAGAAAAATTCTGAAAAACTAAAACAAGATTCTGCATGCAATAAATGTGATTCCCTCTCTTTCAAAATTGTTCAATTAAATAGGGTGATTGAACGGTACGAAAAGGGACAATTAGGATTGGAAAATGTTTTAAATATGCAAAGATACTCAAATGACAAAAGTGGTCTTGGATATTCAAAACTTGATAAACCAAATTTGAACAAAACTATTTTTGTTAAAGCAAGTAGTCAATCTAATCAAGAAAAGATTATAGTTATGAAAAAGGATGATCCTTATAATAAAACTATTCAAAATAAATCACATACATATGCTGCTAATAGTAGATTTAATCCTACTTGTACGTATTGTGGTCTTCATGGTCATACACCTAATACATGTCATATTAGAAACATTAGTGTTCCAAGAGGGCATTACGTATGGGTAAAGAAAGGTACTAACCATCAAGGACCCAAAGCACATTGGGTACCTAATAAAGTTTGATTTCAATTTTGTAGGTATACAAACAAGAGACTTCAAACATGTGGTACTTAGATAGTGGCTGCTCCAAACACATGACGGGTGATATAACAAAATTTTCAACTTTAACACTTGAGTTAAAGGGACATGTAGTATATGGAGACAACAACAAAGGAAAAATTTTAGGCATTGGAAGAGTCGGAATAGCTCCATCTCTCTCGATTGAAGATGTGTTATATGTTGAAGGTCTAAAACATAATCTCATAAGCATTAGTCAGCTTTGTGACAAAGGATACAAGATAGTTTTTAATAAAGATAAGTGCATCATCCAAAATGAAGATACAAATGAAACTCAGTTTGTCGGTAAGCGTTTCAAAAACATTTTCATACTTAATTTTGAAGATTTATCTTTAAAAATGAAATGTCTTTTGGTAAGCGACAATAATGATGCTTGGCTATGGCATAAGAGATTTGCCCATATTCACATGGATCATTTAAACAAACTTGTCAAGCATGATCTTGTTGTAGGCTTACCAAAAATGAAATTTATAAAGGATAAATTGTGTGACGCTTGTCAAAAAGGCAAACAAACAAAAAGTTCTTTCAAACCTAAAAATGTCATTTCAACATCTAGACCACTTCAATTGATACATATGGACTTGTTTGGTCCATCAAGAACCAAAAGTCTTGGTGGAAACTCATATGGACTAGTTATTGTTGATGATTACTCAAGGTTCACTTGGACCTTATTTTTGGCAAATAAAAATGAAGCTTTTAAGGCATTTAAAAACTATGCCAAGCTAGTCCAAAATGAACAATCTACCAAAATTGTATCAATTAGAAGTGATCATGGAAGGGATTTTCAAAATACTTCATTTGAAGAATTTTGTGAAGAAAATGGCATTTTTCACAATTTTTCTGCACCAAGAACACCACAACAAAATGGGGTAGTTGAGAGAAAGAATAGATCCTTGATAGAGCTTGCTAGAACTATGCTAAGCGACTCAAATCTACCAAAATACTTTTGGGCAGATGCTGTAAACACAGCATGCTATGTTTCCAACCGGGTAATCATTAAGCCAATTCTTAAGAAAACTCCATATGAACTTTACAAAGGTAGAAAACCCAATATTTCTCACTTCCACATTTTTGGATGTAAGTGTTTTGTGTTAAATAACGGAAAAGACAACCTTGGAAAATTTGATGAAAAAGCTGATGAAGGTATATTTCTCGGTTACTCTTTATCTAGTAAAGCATTTAGAATTTTTAATAAAAGAACTTTATTAGTTGAAGAATCATGCATGTATCTTTTGATGAAACTAACCCCATAAAAGAGGAAAATATTATTTCTTGTGATGATGATGTTTTTGAAAGCGATGATCCAAGCAAAGAACTTCAAACTGGTCAACCACAACAAGAAAGTGGAGTCAATATTGAAAGGCAAAGTGATGATCTTCCTAAAGAATGGAGAACCCATAGATATCACCCTATTGATAACATCATAGGTGATATAAATAAAGGAGTCACAACAAGATTGAAATTGCAAGATGCTTGCAAGATTGAAATTGCAAGATGCTTGCAAGATTGAAATTGCAAGATGCTTGCAAGATCGAACCCTCCAAAATTAGTGAAGCTCTTAAAGATGATCAATGGATACTTGCCATGCAAGAAGAACTCAATCAATTTGAAAGAAGCCAAGTATGGGAACTTGTCTCTAATCCTGGAAATAAACACATCATTGGTACAAAATGGGTGTTTAAAAATAAACTAGATGAGAATGGCATAGTTGTTCGCAACAAAGCTAGATTGGTCGCTCAAGGATACAATCAAGAGGAAGGGATAGACTTTGACGAAACATTTGCTCCGGTAGCAAGATTAGAGGCAATACGTCTACTACTAGCATATTCTTGTTCCATGAACTTTGAGTTATATCAAATGGACGTGAAGAGTGCCTTTCTAAATGGGTACATAAATGAAGAAGTCTATGTCAAGTAGCCCCCTAGGTTTGAAGATTCCAAAAATCCCTCACATGTTTACAAATTGAAAAAGGCTCTTTATGGTCTAAAACAAGCTCCAAGAGCTTGGTATGACAAATTAAGCACTTTTTTATGTGAACGAGGATTTGACAAAGGAGAGGTTGATAAAACTTTATTTGTCAAAAGAGAAAATGGTCACACATTATTAGTTCAAATTTATGTTGATGATATAATATTTGGATCAACCAACAAGGACATATGTGAAGAATTTTCTTCAATAATGAAAGGAGAATTCGAAATGTCCATGATGGGAAAATTGAACTACTTTCTTGGACTTCATATCAAGCAACTTGAGCACGGCATCTTCATCAATCAAGCAAAATATTGTAAAGAATTACTAAAGAAATTTGAAATGGAAAATTGTAAAGAAAGTACAACACCAATGGGCTCCGGTCCATATGTTGATAAAGATGCATGAGGAATTTCAATCGACATATCCAAATATCGAGGTATGATTGGGTTATTATTATATCTAACGGCCAGCCGGTCAGATATCATGTTTAGTGTTTGTCTGTGTGCAAGATTTCAGGCAGATCCGAAAGAATCACATCTAGTAGCTGTTAAAAGAATTATGAAGTATCTGAAAGGAACGACGAATGTAGGCCTATGGTATCCCAAGGGTAGCATATGTAGCCTAGTTGGATACTCTGATTCGGATTATGTGGGATGCAAAACAGACCGTAAAAGCACCAGCGGCACATGTCATGTCTTAGGAAATGCACTAGTTTCATGGTCTTGTAAAAAGCAAGCCTGTGTTGCACTTAGTACTGCTGAAGCTGAATACATTGCAGCAGGTAGTTGTTGTGCCCAAATTCTCTGGCTCAAACAGCAACTACATGACTATGGGGTGGATCTCGGATGCATTCCCTTAAGATGTGATAACACAAGCGCAATAAACATCTCCAAGAATCCAATCATGCACTCTAGAACTAAACACATCGATATCAGACATCATTTTCTACGAGATCATGTACTCAAAGGTAATGTTGAGGTAACATTTGTTGATACACACAATCAATTGGCTGATATATTTATAAAACCGTTACCTAAAGATTCATTTTATAAAATTCGAAGAGAACTTGGTATTTTGAGTGAAAATGATCTTTAACCATTGGAAAATATTCATAGTTTGTCATATTTGTTATTTCTTGTTGATTATTGCTTTTTGACATATAAATTTGTGAATTATATGATGCAAGTTTCATAAAAACTAGGTTTTTAAGCAAAACTGTGCTTATGTAGTCGAATACAACTATATGTATTCGAATACAAACTTTCCCAGAATACCTGTATTCGACTACAAGGGATGTGTAGTCGAATACACGTTCCCAGAAAAATGTGTATTCGAATACAATAAGGTGTAGTCGAATACACCTTCGCGTTTTTGCCCAAATATAAAAGCTGAATCACATATTTAGGGTTATTTTCCTTTGGTATTCGAATACAGCCCTAAGCTCTTCTCTCTTTTCTCCAAAACTCATCCATCCTCCTTCCACTCACTTACCCATTCACCCAACCTAGCAAAATCCATTACTCCTTACTTCTTTCTTGTCATTACTCTTTAGATTTCTCACAAATCTCCCATTTTTCTCTCAAAACCCATTTTTCCCCAAAAATCTCCTCTCTCACCATGGATGCTCGCAAACGAGGACCACGAACCAAGCATGCAGCAGTAGGTCCTTCACGAAAACGAACAAGGAATCCTAACATCACAGATCTATCCCGGCTTCTACACACCCCGGAAGAAATTGATCGTTTCCGCACATTCTACTCTGACAAACGTCTCATTATCCCAAAGTACGGTACTTTAGACTCTTTCTCTGACTTTAACTTTCCTAGGTTACTCAAAGCACAACATGTTGAAGAATTTATAGGTTACAAAGGTCCTGTTTATCCAGACTTGGTTAGGGTTTTTTATTGCAATCTTACCCAAGAGGGAAAACTGCCGGTTTCTAAGGTTAAGGGAAAAACTGTTCGATTAACTACCAAAACCATCGGAGAAATTTTGAATATCCCCTTTAATGGTGAAAAGTTTTGTCCCAACAAATTGTGTGAATGGGGTAGTATTTCTAAATATGATGCATATGTCTCTCTCTGTCGGTTTGACAGAAACACAATGGAACAAAAGAGAGCTTAGGCAGATTCTAAGTATGCCCAGCAACGTTATGGTGTGGGAAATCTCACTGTTGATTATCGGCTTCTACACTATTTCCTTAGCTACATTCTAGTTCCGAAGGCTGGAAATTACTCCCAAATTTCGGAGTTTGAATTACAAATTATGAATTTCATGTTTGAAGGTCGTCAGCTTAATTGGGCATTTTTTGTGAAATCTATTATGTTTGGATCTCGTGAGGCAATTGGCTTACCCTATGCGAAGGAAGTTTCACGAATTCTGGAACACTTTGGTGTGGACTTATCTGATGAGGTTATGTTTACACCCACCAAAGAAAATATGCTGGATTTAGGTGTTTTGCCTAGCATGAGGATCGTATGGAATGAGGAGCTTGAAGCTTTTGTGCACAAAGGTGATCATGGTCAACCATCTGATGCTGCACAAGATGACAATGCTGGACCCTCCAACATTGCTGCTCAAGAAGATGATGATGAAACTGCATCTGATGATGATTATATCTCCAATCAAATGATCATGACTCGTCTTGATTCCTTCCAAACCTTCTTCCAAACTCAATTTGATCATTTGACCACTTCTATCGACGCTCGCTTCACCAACATTGAAACTACTATTGCTCGTAATCATGACGCTCTATCTTAGGATATTAGTAGTTTATCAGACAAAATCGATCATTTCCACATTTCGACAGATTTTGATTAAGTCCCTTAGTTGGCATGTCTATGTACTACTTTCACATTCTGCTATGTACTACTTTAACTTTTTGAATTATGTACTAATTTAACATTTTGCTTTATGTACTCTTGGTTTTATGAACTCATTTGTCATTTGGATTCTGGTATTGATTAAGTCCCTTAGTTGGCATGTCTATGTACTACTTTCACATTCTGCTATGTACTACTTTAACTTTTTGAATTATGTACTAATTTAACATTTTGCTTTATGTACTCTTGGTTTTATGAACTCATTTGTCATTTGGATTCTGGTATCTTTAGTATTGCTCTACTTGCGATGTGTTATGTATCACCATTATCTTCTCTTTGTTCACTTATCTGCCTTTTGTGTATAATTATACTTGCAACTTGTATGTCTCTTTCTCTATTTTTTTTCTTTTTGATCATGTCAAAAGGGGGAGAAAATTTGGTGTTGTTGTTGCATTTCAAAACTTGTAGGTACTCCAAAAACAATTTTACAATCATTCACCTACAACGGGGGAGTATGCACATATTACGGGGGAGCAATGATTTCAACTATACTCTCTTCACAACAACATTTTGTCATAATCAAAAAGGGGGAGAATGTAAACTACATGTTTTTGATGACGACAAAACCACCAACTATGGACAATGCAACAAGATCAAAAAGAAGATCAATAAGCTTCATAATAAGCTTCAAATTAAAACAATAGATGATGAAATGTAAAGGTATATGATACTAACCAATACTTCAAGTACATGAGAACAAGTCACATTAATACAAGCATTTAAAATAGTTTCAAAAGTCCAAACCACATTAACAAAGTATTTAAAAATCATATTTTTGACTAAGAACATAAGTGTATTCGAATACACCATGTTGTATTCGAATACAACTTAAGTCAGAGGCAAAAATTTAAATGTTGTATTCGACTACAACAATGTGTAGTCGACTACACTTCAAGTCAGTGGCCAAAATTGCTATATGTGTATTCGACTACACACATATGTAGTCGAATACAAGCTAAGTCAGAAGCTAAATTCACTAATCTGTATTCGACTACACCAATGTGTATTCGAATACAAGATGTAAAATTTGAATTTTTTGAACGTTACAAAGACATGTTTCGAATACACATATGCTGTATTCGAATACACCTGGAAACATCACAATTTTTCAGATCTGGGATGACTCTAGAACATTGTAATTTTTCATCAAATCTCTTGGATCAATGGCCACGAATCTGAAGGGATGTTTTATGGAGTATAAATACCCCATAACTTCAGATTAAAGAACAACAATCTTGGAATCAATTCATTGAATAACTTTAAAACAAAAGTATGATTTTTCTAAGTACTTGCACTAGATTTTCATATCATTTTAAAAAGGTTCTCAAGTACTTGAATAGTTATTGAGTTGTTTATCATCATACCACTCATTCAAACCCGATTGTATCAATTGTATCATTTAGTTTAATCTAAGATAGTGGTGTGCTATCTTTGAAGTATTGTTAGAAGTTTTGTAGCAAGAATCCCAGGGTGGGAGTTGTACATTTTCTAACAAGTATTGAATAAATCTCTTCTGGTGTGCAAGAGGACTGGACGTACCCTTGAATTATAAGGGGAACCAGGATAAATCTTAAAGTGCCATTTACTTACTGCAATTATTATTAAGCCTTGTCTCTAAATTTACAAAATCCAATTTACATATAACGAAAAACAGCAAAATCTACCTACACCTAATTCACCCCCCCTCTTAGGCGCACTATTGTACTTACACTTATGAGTGGGTATAGGAACTCTTTTTGCAGGAGGGGAAGTAGGTTGAGGTGAAGGAGTTCTGCCACTAGAGGTTGAGGAAGAGGTGGTTTTCTCACTTGTTTGTTTAACTCTTGCCATTAGAGAGATTTGGGAAGCTTGAGAGGTTTGAGAAGTTTGAGAAGTAGCAAAGCACAGAGAAATCGAGTTTGGGGAAAGTTTGATAGTGAAAATGTGTTGAGAGATCGGTGTAGGGATTTAAATAGCATTGTCAGAGTCGATTTCTAAATCGATTTTATTACACATTTTCACACAAAAACTTTGATTGTCAAATCAATTTTGTTACAGTTATTGGAGGGAAATGAAAGGTTTCAATTACAGTTGCCTCCAATGGCTAGTATTTTTTTTTTTTGCAACAGTCATATTTCAAATCGATTCCCAAATCGATTTTATTAAGTAAATGTTCAATGGATAAATCGATGTCCAAATCGATTTCCATATAAGTTCAGGAAAACTTCTCATAATAGCATCAATTTCCAAATTGACTTATTTGGCTCGCAATTTTTATAATTTAACAAAATCGATTACCAAATCGATGCTCTGGTTTGAGTTTGGAAAATTTCTCAAATCTTTGGATTTCTGGGAGAAATAATCGATTATGAAATCGATTCTTTAAAACGATTTTCCATATCCTCAATCGATTCACCAATTGATTATATTGATGTATACTTTGTCACATCGATTTTGGTTCAACATTTATTGCTACCACACAGCACTAAATCGATTATGAAATCCATTGTTGTGTTTTATATTTTGACAATTGAGAAACTTTGTAGCATAAATCGCATGTGAATTCGATTTTGTAATACTGATTTGAAATTTTGACACAGGATAATCGATGTGCAAATCAACTTATCTATTGCAAGTTAGTAAATTTAGAGAAAACATCAATGTCTCAATCGATTTTCTACAGAGATCATATTTTATTTTGATCCATTATACCAAGTTTCATTCTAATATAGAAGAAACTTTCTTTGGGTAAGTGCAACACTATTTTGCTTCTTGCTATGCCAAGATACAAGTGAATTCCCTAATAGATATCAAGTACCAGATGTACTTTTCTGTCTAATTTGCAACCAACAAAATCAGAATCAGAATAGCCAACAAGAGTGCAAGTTAATCCCTTAGGATACCATAAACCTAGATTTTTGGTTCCTATTAAATATCTGAAAATTCTTTTGACTGCACTTAGATGGGATTTCTTAGGATTAGCTTGATATCTTGTACACATGTAGACACTAAACATAATGTCAGGTCTACTAGCTGTAAGATAGAATAAAGATCATATCATGCCTCTAAACATGGTCATATCTACAGATTTTCTTTTTTCATCTTTATCCAAATGACAAGCTTGACTCATGGGTGTATCGATAAATTTAAATTTATCAAAGCCAAAATTCTTTAAGAGATCATTACAATACTTGATTTGACTTAGGAAAATACCATTCTTGCTTTGATTGATTTGAAATCCAAAGAAGAAGGTTAATTCTCCCATCATGGACATTTCAAATCTTCCTTTTATTATATTTTCAAATTCTTTGCAAAGCTTACTGTTTGTGGATCCAAAAATTATGGCATCAACATAAATTTGGACAAGCAGAATGTCTTTTCCCTTTTTCTTTATAAAGAGTGTTTTATCAACATTTCCTCTTAAAAAATTTTGTTGTATGAGGAAATTATTGAGTTTTTCATACCAAGCTCTTGGAGCTTGTTTCAATCCATAGAGGGCTTTTGTTAGTTTATAAACATGGTTTGGAAAAGTAGGATCCTTAAATCCTGGAGTTTGACTAACATAAACCTCCTAAACACCCATCTAGTTCCAATAATATGTTTGTTTTTTGGTTTAGGAACTAAGATCCATACTTTGTTTCTCTCAAATTGATTAAGCTCCTCTTGCATGTCAATTATCCAATCATTGTCCAAGAGAGCTTCTTTTATATTCTTAGGTTCTATTTGAGAAACAAAAACTGTGAAATTACAGAAGTGTCTAAGGGATTTTCTAGTAGCAACACCTTTAGAAATTTCTCCTATGATGTTGTCAATAGGATGGTTTTTGTTGAATTTCCATTCCATAGGTAAGTCATCTTCCCTTATAGGTTCTATATAATCATTGTCAGTTGGAGGTAATGTTTCATTTCTTTTGGATCTGATTCTACAATTTCATCAAGAGAATTACCAATTGTAAGAGGGGTACTGTTCAAGTTTTTGGTAAACATTTCATCAAATTTTACATGAACAGATTCCTATATAGTTTTAGTTCCTTTATTGTGGATCCTATAGGCCTTACTAGATTGTGAATATCCTAGAAAAATTCCCTCATATGCCTTAGAGTCAAATTTCCCTAGATGCTCTTTTCCATTATTCAGTACAAAACACTTGCATCCAAAGACTCTAAAATAGGCAATGTTTGGTTTTCTACCTTTGTATATTTCATAGGGTGTTTTTCTAAGGATAGGCCTAATTAGAACTCTATTTATCACATGAGTAGCTGTGTTTATTCCATCAGCCCAAAAGTATTTTCGAAGCTTAGTGTCATTAAGCATTGTTGTAGCAAGTTCTTCTAGAGCTCTATTCTTCCTTTCTACAACTCCATTATGTTGTGGAGTTCTTGGGACTGAGTAAATGTGGTGAATTCCTATTTGATCACAATAATTGTCAAAAGATTCATTTTGAAATTCTCCACCATGATCACTCTTAATGGAAACTATTTTCTGATTCATCTCATATTGAACTTGATTTGCAAATTTTTTGAAAATTGATAAGGCATCACTTTTGTGAGACAGAAAATAAGTCCATGTATATCTAGAGAAATCATCAACTAAAACATAGCCATAAACATTTCCTCCAAAACTTTTTACTTTATAAGGACCAAATAGATCCATGTGTATCAATTGTAGAACTCTATTAGTTTGTACTAAGTCTATTGGTGGGAAAGAGGACTTGACCAATTTACTTTTCTCACAAGCGTCACATAATTTGTCCTTAGTAAATTTTGTGTTTGGAAGACCTAGCACTAGTTGTTTGATAACAAGTTTGTTAAGATGGTTTATATGTATGTGAGCTATTCTCTTGTGCCACAACCAATCTTCATTAGATTTAGATAACAAACAGCAAACATTATTTGCAAGCAAAGAGTCAAGATCAATAATGTATATATTATTTACCCTTTCACCTACCAATTTTATGCTATCATCTTCCTTGTGCTCAAGTGTACAAGTATGTGATGTAAAATATACCTGGTAGCCTTTATCGCAAAGCTAACTAATGCTAACCAAATTGTGTTTCAAACCTTTTACGTAGAAAACATCCTTGATTACCGTTGTTGATTCATTCCCTATGTCTCCAACACCAAGTATTTTGCCTTTGTTTTTGTCACCATACTGTACATATCCTCCTTCTTTCAAATTTAGAGTCATGAATTTTGATTTTCTCCAGTCATATGCTTGGAACATCCACTGTCTAGGTACCATGAGTGAGTTTTGGATGTCAAGCAGATCTGCAAAACAGAATTTAGACTTTGGTTTTAGGTACCCAATTTAGATTGGCTCTTTGTGGGTTAGTCTCAATCACAGGTTTCTTTACTCTCCAAATTTTTTTCCATCCCTTGTTAGCAAGCTTTTTCAGTTACAATCAAAAGATATATGTCCCTTTTTGCAACAAAAATGGCATGCAAAGGCAGAGGGTTTACTTTGAGTTGGTTTAATGAAAACATCATAAATTGGCTTTGATCCAACAAATTTATGATTCTTTTGAGCATTCCTATTTGGTCTATAGCCAATTCCAGATTTTTCATTTGCTTTCTTTTGGTTGCCAAGAAGAACATTCAGGTTGTTTCTACCATTAGTAAATGTGGCTAAATCAAATTGTAGTGATTAAACCTTTCTTTCAAGTTCAATAAAAGTAGTGAGTGTATCATGTGCTTCCTTTTTCAAAAATGCATTCATGTCTTCAAGAAACTTATGATCCTTTTTGATTTCTTCATACATCATGCACTATTTTTCTAACATTTTCTTAGTGCAAATTAATTGTTTGACTACCTTAATATGTTCATCATGCAATTCTTCATAAGAGGGATTAGAGGAAGTACTTACATCGCTATCTGAATCTGAGTTAGTGTTGGCCATTAGACACAAGTTTGCTTCTTCTTCTTCTGAAGTTGCAGAAGATTCTTCATCATTGCCATTCCAAGCTATGTAGGCTCTTTTAGTTTTTGAAGATGGTTGATCCTTGCCTTTAGCTTTCACAAACTTTTTTCTATTTTGTCGTTGAAAACATTCAGATTTAATGTGGCCTGATTTTCCACATTCATAGCGGGTTATCACCTTGGTATCAATTGTCTTATTCTTGCTGAAGCTTTTTGTCCTTGAATTGGATAGTTTCTTTGGTTGGTTTCCTTTCTTTTTCAGAAATTTCTTGAGCTTTCTAACCAGCATTTCGAGATAGTCCCTTTCTTGAACTCTCGGATTCATCAGTATAGGTTTATGGTTCAGATTTTACTTTATGAGCTTGAGCTTTAAAGAGATAGTCCCTTTCTTTTCCGATCAGTTTGCTCTGCCTCATTCAACCGGTGCAGCTCCATTTCATGTTCTCTGAGCTTGCCAAAGAGGGTGGCAATGGTCATGCTTCCAAGATCCTTTGATTCACCTATTGCAGTGATCTTAGGTTGCCATTCTCTTGTCAAGCATCTCATTACTTTGTTTATTTGTTGCTCATTGTCAATTACTTTCCCTAGAGCATTCAGATTGTTAATGACATGTGTGAACCGTGTCAGCAAGTCATTGATTGACTCATCCTTCTTCATATTGAAAAGTTCATATTCATGCATCAAAGTGTTAGTTCTGGCCCTCTTGACATCAGTTGTGCCTTAATGAGTTTCTTGGAGTGTATCCCACATTTCTTTGGCAGTTTTGCAATTTGATACCCTGAAAAACTCATCAGCACTCAAAGCAGAAGTTATTATATTTTTGGCTTTACAATTATAGTCAACTTTTTTCTTATCATCATCAGACTAATCAGATCTTAGTTTCATGATTAATGATCCATTAGTTCTAGCAAGTTTAGGCACATTAGGACCATTTTCTACTGCATCTAATATGTCAAGACCACTTGCCTGTAGAAAGATAAGAATTCTTTCTTTCTAGTACATATAAGCAGACCCATTAAAGGCAATGGGTCTAGCTAAAGAGGCACCTTCACCCAAGAATTCATTAGAGGCCATTTTCTTTTTGAGAGATAGTCTAAAAGATTAGGCTCTTGATACCATTTGTTGGTGGAATGGCCTTGTACACAATATTATTAACCCAATTATCCAATTCCTTCCTAAGTGATGAACTTAATATTAAAACCTACTTGTTTAATATTAATTCCAATTTTAACAATAATAGATTCAAAACATATTCAAAACTGAGATTCAAGAACACATGTACTATCAAGATAAAGAGTACAGAGATTCAAAACTTATTCAAAACTGAGATTCAAGAACACATATATTATCAAGATAAAGAGTACAGAGATTCAAAACTTATTCAAAACTGAGATTCAAGAACACATGTATTATCAATATAAAGAGTATAGAGATAGAGAAGTGTACACCATGGATTTTTATACTGGTTCGACTATCTATTCGATAGTCTACATCCAGTCCCAAAATCACTTACAGATTCCAACCTTTACTAGAAATGATTTGAGTATGTTTATAGACTTTCCAGCACTTCAATGCCTATACATCTAACTCAACATCAATCTACAACCACAACCAATCTATCTTTAAGAACTAATCGCCAAGCTCTAGCAAGATCAGATTGAGATCTCTTTTAGATGATCACACATGTAACACCCCGATTTTCAAAGCGAGGGTTTATTTTTTTTTTCAAAAGAAATTAAAATAAAACAGAGAAACAAATAAGGAAATACCTTTGGATAATTACTTAAATTATTATAATTAACAAGCAGCAGAAAAGTTTATAGAAATATAAATCCAAAGTATTTACACATCAAAAGTGATACATGGAATTCATTAACATAAGATGTCATGCTGACAATATTAGCAAAGATACAATTTTCCAATTTAAAATAACCGCAATCCAAAATAAAGACATTTGTTCCCTCTATGTCAACATAATCTGATCATTCTACCAAAAAAACTATACACCCTGAGTGATCTCCACGTGCCCCGTAAGATCCTCCTAACATAGCTCCAGTCAAGCATTCCCATCTACATTCCCATCCGTAGGGTACGAACCGGTAGGATCGTCCTGGCTCTCATCTGAGGGCAAAGCCCAGATTTCCACAATAATTGTAAAAGGTCACCAACCGAAATTAACAATTAACACAAAACATTTAAGTTTTTAAATGCACAAAATAACATTTCAACTTAGCATACACCTTAAAAGGGTTTCTATATGCCAAACATGAATAAACAAAGTTGAAAAATGAAGTTTTTAACAAAACAACACTGTTGAATTCGAATACAGCATCTATGTATTTGAATACAAGGCTATTTCAGCATTCAGCAGCAAAACAGCATGTTTGTATTCGTCTACAACAGTTTGTATTCGACTACACAGTAAGTAAGTGGCAAAACAACATGTCTGTATTCGACTACAACAGTCTGTATTTGACTACACAGTAAGTCAGTGGCAAAACAGCATGTCTGTATTCGAATACAGCTTGTTGTATTCGAATACACATCAGACAGTAGCAGAAAAACAGCAAAATTCAGCATTTTTCAGCTTTTCAAAGGGTTTCAAAATCAATCAACACTTACCACAAATCCAAACAATCAAACTTAGCAATTATAGCGCAATCACCACGACATCTTGAGTTTCGAAACAATTTTGCAATCAATCACACTTACACACAACTCCAAAACAAAACACTTAGCGATTATAACACAATTATCATGAGTTTCAAAATAGTTTTGCAACCAAACACACTATCACACAATTCCAAAACATAACACTTAGCAAATAAAACACAATTACCACGACAACTTAAGTTCAAACACTCAATCATAAACTTGAATCAAACACACTTACACACAATCTGTTCCAAAAACATAGCACTTAGTAATATCTTCACAATCATAAATTTGAATCAAACACACTTACACAGAATTTCAAAACATAACACTTATCAAAATCAACACAATCATAAATTTGAATCAAACACAACTCGTGTGCCAAGCACTCTAATGCAATGCGTATATGCCAAAATGCATGGACTCAGAATTCCAAACCAAAACCATCCTTGAAGGGCTGTAAATCATAATTGTACCGCCTATCGCAGGCCAAAGTACCAATTACCGAGGTGCCACCTATCACGGGTCTGCACGATTTACTAAAAAGCGTAAACCATAAACGTACTGCCTATCACGGGCGCGTACCGTTTACCAATGTGCCACCTATCACGGGTCTACACGGTTTACTAAAAAGAACGTAAATTGTAAATGTACCGCCTATCACAGGCCAAAGTACTCTTTTCCAAGGTGCCACCTATCACGGGTCTGCACAATTTACAAAAAACCATAAATCATAAATGTATCGCCTATCACGGGCCAAATTACTATTTACCAAGGTACCACCTATCACGGGTCTGCACAATTTACAAAAACGTAAATCATAAATGTACCGCCTATCACAGGCCAAAGTAGTATTTATCAAGGTGCCACTTATCACGGGTCTGCACGATTTACAAAAAGCATAAAAATGCATGAGCATATACCGACTCCATCCACAACAATCGTTAAGCAAATGCAGATATTAAAAGATTCCACATTTTTAATGCTCATTTAACTTAAACGATTTTCACAACAAACATTAAGCAAACAGAAATATTAAGAGATTCCCCATTCTTAATACTCTTTTAACTTAAACGATTTTCACAACAAACATTAAGCAAACAGAAATATTAAGAGATTCCCCATTCTTAATACTCTTTTAACTTAAACGATTTTCAAAACGAACATTAAGTAAACAAGACATTAAGAGATTCCCCATTCTTAATACTCAATTAACTTAAACGATTTTCACAAACACACATTAAGTAAACAAGACATTAAGAGATTTCCCATTCTTAATACTCGTTTAACGTAATGGTTTTCAAATCCCACACAAAACAAACTCAAACATATTATCAAATTCAATCCACGATTCACACCAAAACACATCGATTCATTTATCCACAAAATCCAACCATACACATATCAAATTTCATTAGTATTAATTAAGAATGCGTCAAATACGACGAACACAAATCAACACAACCCACCACTCAAACACAACAAGTTTCATTTACTCAAAATCATGCATAAATGAGTTTAAATTCATTTTCCACGAAACATTCATCAATATAACCAAAACCTAACTCTAAGATTTTACCCATAAAGCCTTAGATTCATTTTCCCCAAATCAACACTTCAACCCTAACAAAATCTTTTCCACACATCCACAGATAAGTCCATAAATGCAAACTAGAAGTTTGGAAGGAGCCCTTACCTTCACGTTAGCTTTAACCTGCGATTAGGGTACCGCGAGTAAATCTGGTAAAATCTCCGCTCGCAACGTCGCTTCCAAAGTTGGTCCCCTAGAACCGTAGCGTAGCGGTTAGCAACTTTCCCTTCTATCTCTTCGCGAAACGAAACTTAGATCTAGATGAAACGGGGAGGTTTATGTTTGACGGCTTTGAAATCTCTAACACCGTTTTTCTTCGTTATCGAAACAACAAGGAAGTATGTAGTTGAGAAATCCTTGCTTTCTTACCCACTAAGCCTTGGGTTTCTATTCTTTAGGAAAAGGAAGCAAAGAAAACGAAAATGGAGGGAGGGAGAAAAAGAAAGCTTGGCGAGGCAGTGAGAGGAAGGAGATGGAAAATGCTTTCTTTCTTTCCTTCTCTTTTCCTTTCTTTCTTTTTCCTTCCTTTCCTTTTCTTTATATATATATATATATGTATGTATATAAATTACAATTAACAAGTATCTCAAAATATCTTGATATTTGTTAAATTACCATTTCACCTATAACGCATTAAATTCTTCGTAAGAGATTCGCCGCAGTTAATTTAATTTATTCATCGACAAGTTATTCTAATCGGGCATCAAAATATCTTTTTGGTCATTTAAACTCCCAAAATATTAATAACTTGGCTAAAAATCCCCTGAGTTCAATACCAAAATCCACTAAAATACATAAAGTATAATTTAAAATTATGGGTCTTACAACACACACTCTAAAAGATGACCACCAGTTTCACAATACTAGATTTCCACACACTTTCTTTTACAAAGATGGTTCTTTCAAAAAGACTAATACACTTGATTCAATCACAATGAATTCTCACACTAAGTATTTGCCAATAATGTTTGTGAGTTACAACAATTTTTCTCAAAGTGTATTTTTCGAAAAGCTAATGAAATTCTTTTAGTTCTTTCAATCTGTTTCTGTATGTTGTAAAAATTGTGATTGATTCAGTTTATATAGTTTCAGAAAAACTTCAGACAAATCGATTTGCCAATTGATTTTATTAATGCATATTACTAGATCAATCGATTTCGCGTTTCTTGTTTTTCTTGCAATTCTTGAAATAGATGAACTAATCGATTTGCTAATCGATTTTTTTAATGCATATATCATAAACTGATACTCTGTTTACATCAGAGTCGATTGAATAATCGATTATAATTGTTTTGTTCAAAATGCGAGATCCAACAATCGATTACTCAGTCGATTCACTTTCATTAACATAATCGATTTGGCAAAGGGCTAATTTCTCCCTGTAACTCAGATACTTAATCAAATCGATTTGGCAATGGGCTAATTTCTCCCTGTAACTCAGACACTTAACCAAATCGATTTGCCAATCGACTGATTTGTCCATGTAACTCAGATATTTAATTAAAATCGATGTGCCAATCAATTATGCAATATGTTTCTTTTAAATAATGAACTAATTCATTCATGCAATCGATTAACTAATTGATTAGTAGAAAGCTTGTAAATTAAGAAAAGTATATCAATCGATTGTCCAATCGATTTCTTTTAATCATTGAACAAAGGTATGATAAAAACATTTAAGTAATCGATTTGCTACTCGATTAACTCAGTGAAAACTTTGTTCTGTGAATCAGACAATCGATTAACCAATTGATTTACTAATCGATTAACTTAGTGAAAACTTTGTTCTAGGAATCAGAAAATTGATTAACCAATTAATTTGCCAATTGATTGATTAACACACTTATTTTATGATTTCAGTTATATTTGGCAAATATTAGATGTGTGAAACCATAATGATGAATCTAACTAATAAACACTATGAACAATAGACAAATTTACACATAATCTTCAAGCTCTGTATGATATGATCAATCTTTTCTTGATTGCTTGAGATCCAACATTTGTCCAACTGTAGTATTTGATTCTTTCGTGAAATGTATCTCAACCCAAACTATTAGATTAATCAAATAATGCATATACATTGTATGTTTGGAAGTTATATCAAAATCATAGTCAAGGAGGCATATATCTTACAAAAAATAACGAGGTTGCTGAGGACACTTTGATACCTAAAACTGTTGATGTTGAGAAAAACATACCACTTCCAGGAGGCATATAAGGACAAAGAGATCCTAGATACCTTTAAGACGGTGGAAGTGAACAGTACCCTCCTTGAAGCAATTAAACAGATTCCAAGATATGCAAAATTGCTAAAAGATTTGTGCACACACAAGAGAAGGTTAAAAGGTAATGAAAGGGTAAACATGAGAGAAAATGTTTCAGCCCCCATTCAACCCAATCCTCAGAAATGCAAAGATCTAGAAACATTTTCCGTTCCATGTATCATAGGCAATATTCAATTTGAAAATGCTATGTTAGATTTAGGATCTTCCATTAAAGTTATGCATGTTGAGCCAAAATCAGAATTTAATGATTTGATGAAAACAAACAAAAAGCTAATTAAGAATATTAATTATGATTAATGTTATGTTAATTTAACTTGTGGTTTTGAGTGTATTAATTTAAAGATATGATTTAAAAATGCATAGAAATCAGCAGAAAAAGGCAAGAAACTAAACAGACAAGAATGGAGAACATTCTGAATAAGATCTAGAAAACGGAGAATGTTCTCCAGTTTTAAGAAGGGTCATCACAAATCCAAAATCAAGCAATCTCCACTGCTCGAATCATGCTAATGATATCAGTACTTGGCAACGAACAAACTGAGATGATCACATTCAAAGAAACTACTCAAATCATAAAGAGAAAAGGTCATGAATTAGCAAGACCAAAGAGATTCGAGCATTCTTGACAACATTCTGATCATTTTGGACAACAGTGTAACATCAGCCTCTGGACTGATAATCATTCTCCAGCATGTTAACATTATTCTCCAACATGCTAACTTCATTCTCCAGCATGTTAAACATCAATCTACAAAAAGTTCTTATCAGTATCTAGAATGATCAGATCTTTCTCCAGAATTAGCAGACCAGTCTCTAGAATGATCATCAATCTGTAGAAAGTTCAAAAATTGACAGTCAAGATTGATTATCAATCTCCATTTCTGCAGAAGTTTAGTATCAATCTCCATATTTCTACAAAAGTTCATCATCTTTCTCCAAACTGTTATGGACAAGATCAAGTCTCCAGATCAAAGATATAACATCAACAAACACATCTAAAGCATAAAGGATCATTAAACACAAAGGCAATCTAATCAAGAACGAATAAACCAGCTCAGTCAAACAGGTTTTAAAAATGTTCAAAGGCTGGAATATTTTTATTCATATATATTGGTTTTGTTCAAAACTTACATAGCACTACCAATAACTCTTTTGACCATTATTAAATGTCCTAAAAGCCTATATAAGAAAGAACATTCTTCGTTTTCTGTTTTCACAACCAAGATCAATCTTGAGTTATTTTCTTAAATTTTTAACAAGAATTTTGAAAATGGTGAATTTACAATTCAAACCCCCTTTCTTCTAAATTGACATTGCTACTTCAATGCCTACATCTATATTTAACTCTCTTGCGCTTAGACCTTTACAGAGTACATGTGTTATCCTTATATTTGCAAACATAAGCAATGCACGTTCTATTGGACTTGTGAAGGATGTACTTGTTCCAGTTAATGAATTGATATTTCCTGCAGATTTTTACATTCTGGACATGGAGGGAGATAATAAGTCCAACAGGGCGCCTATCATCTTAGGCAGACCATTCTTGAAAACTGCTAGAATAAAATTTGATGTGCATGTTGGAACTCTATCCATGAATTTGGTGATAGCATTGTAAGATTTAACATCTTTAATGCTATCAAATACCCCATGAAAGATAATTCTATTTTTCAAATTGAATTGTATGCTGATTTGGTTGATGACACTTACCCCAATATGTTTAATACTGATTTTCCTTCATTGTCAGGTATTGATGATACTTATACTGGTGAATTCTATTCATATACTAAATTGTGCTCTGTTTGTGCTGAGATCGAAGCTGCCTTGCAGGTTGAACATTATGCAAATATTGATATTTCTAATAACATATTTGATTTTGCAGACTTAGCTTTGGCCACTGGCGTTGTATCTTCCATTTAACAACAACCGACTATAGAGCTTAAACCACCTCTTGAAAATTTGAAATATGCATATTTAGAAGGAAGTGGCAACTTACCTGTTATTATTTCCACCAAACTTGCAGATGAACATGAAGAAAAGGTGTTGCAGATTTTAAGAAAACACAGGAAGGCAGTCAAATGGACCTTGGCTAATATTCTTGGTATTAGCTCATCGATGTGTATGCATAGAATACTACTGAAGGATGAGGTAAAATAAGTCAGGCAGCCCAAAAGGCGACTTAACCCATTAATTCTAGATGTTGTAAAAAAGGAAGTGACCATGCTCTTGCAAGCAGACATTATATACCCCATCGCTGATAGTGAATGGGTGAGTCTGGTGTAGGTAGTCCCTAAGAAAATTGGACACATAGTGGTTAAAAATGAAAATAATTAACTTATCCCCGCACGAGCGCAGAAGAGCTAGAAGGTATGCAACGATTACATAAGACTAAACAAGGCACCTTGAAATGATCATTTTCCTGTACAATTCATTGATTAGATGCTTGAACGATTGGCTAGTAAGTCACATTATTGTTTTCTTGATGGTTTTTCAAGTTATTTTGATATCCATATTGCACCAGAGGACAAAGAGAAGACCACTTTCACTTGCCCTTTCGGCACATTTTCCTATACTATGATGCCTTTTGGCCTATGCAATGCTCCTAACACTTTCCAATGTTGCATGATTAGTATTTTCTCTAACTTAATAGAAAATTGTATTGAAGTTTTCATGGATGATTTTACTGTGTATGGTTCCTCTTTTGATTCATGCTTGATCAATTTAGATAGAGTTTTGCATAGATGTATTGAAACTAACCTTGTGCTGAATTCTAAAAAATGTCATTGTATGGTTGAACAGGGCATCCCCATTCAAGATGAGGACCCCATCCCCATTCAAGATGACTTCCCTGATGAGCAACTGCTATAGTTGCATGAGGTAACTCCTTGGTTTGCTAATTTAGTTAATTACATAGTTGTTGGAGTCTTTGCTGCAGATGCATGCATAATACAAATGCACGAACTTAAAAGAGATGCAAAATACTATGTGTGGGATGATCCATATTTGTGGAAGTTATGTACTGACTAGGTGATTAGGCGATGTGTTTCCCAGCATCAGGCACAATTCATTCTTCATTTTTGTCACGCCTCTCAAACTGGAGGACATTTTTGTCCTCAACGGACAACAAGAAAAATATTAGACTCGGGTTTCTTTTAGCCTGCCTTGTTTAAAAATGCATTTCAGACTTACAAAACTTGTGAGTAGTGCCAAATAGCAAGAACAACAATCACTCGTAGGAGTGAGATGCCTCAACAACCTATGCTTTTCTATGAAGTATTTTATGTGTGGGGCATTGACTTTATAGGCCATTTTCTAGTATCTTTTGCTTATGTCTATATTTTACTAGCTGTTGATTATGTTTCGAAGTGGGTGGAAGCAATATCCACTAGGCACTCATTTTTGCAACCGCACCATGGATGTATTGCTTTAGGAGTATGAGGTTGTGCATAGAATTTCTACACCTTATCATCCACAGACTAATGGCCAAGCTGAAGTCTCAAATAGGGAAATCAAACATATCATAGAAAAGATGGTGCAGCCAAACTGGAAAGACTGGAGCCACCGACTTGTAGAAGCTCTTTGGGCTCAAAGAACAACCTTAATAACACCAATAGGGATGTCCCCTTATCGACTTTTGTTGGTAAGGCATACCACCTCCTAGTGGAAATACAACACCGTGCTTATTCGGCGGTCAAGAGTTGTAACCTTGAGATGGAGAAACCAGGTTTGGAGAGAAAGCTTCAATTTCAACATCTTGAAAAGCTTAGACTTGAAGCTTACAATAACTCTTGCATCTATAAGGAGAAATATAAGTACTTTCATGATAAGATGATTTGTAGGAAAAAATTTTAGGTTTGCCAAAAAGTTTTATTGTTCAACTCGCGTTTGAAAATTATGGCTGGGAAACTTCGATCGAAGTGCATTGGCCCTTTTGTTGTTACTAACATTTTCCATCATGGTGTAGTGGAAATAAACAGTGATAACACTAAGAAAATGTTCAAAGTAAATGGACAATTCCTTAAGCTATTCCATGAGAGCTATGTGCTTGAAGATGCTACCATAGAAGAACACTCCTTGGAAAAGCCTACCTACGCTGAAGTTTAAACAGGGAGCTCCGTTACATTACTCTTATTTTATACTTGTTACTTTCATTGAGGACAATGTGTAATTTAAGTGTGGGGGTATTATTTAGGATTTTATTTGTTTTAGGATTTTATTGTTATATTTCAAAGAAAAAAAGTTATAAGAAAAAAAAATAATAAATACAAATGGACATTGCAATACAAGATTTTTCATTAGGTTTTGAGGTTGTAAATGTTGAGAATTTGTTGGGACTAGCATGATTGGATAGTATCTTTGCATTCTTGGAAAAATAAATTGGACTAACATATTTACATCTTTTTTTTTTCTTGTGTGTTGTATCACTCATGATTGCTAGTTACGACAGAACTTGACTTGACTCTTGTTGGTATGCATATATTGAAATGATCTAGACATTTGTTTCTTGATTAAGCTATTAGCTAAATAAGCCTACCATACAATTATCCATTTATTTAAGCCCCTTTGAGCCTAACTATCCTATTCTTTTTTATATAGTTCATTACAAGTCTAAAAGTGATAAGCAATGAATTGACCCAATCATGGGGGATAAAGGAGTCTTTCCATATATATATGTAAATATATGAAGAAAAATGGTTGTGTTGTGAGCAAAGAGAGAATGAAAATAAAAGTTAATGATGTTTTGTTGAGTTACTTCTTAATGTTATTTTTCACTCTTGATCATTATTTATTTATCCTTTTTGATTTTCAACCCTAATCTCCTTAGGATTATCTCACCCTTACCTTGGCCACGTTACAACCTAAATAAAGACCTTTTGATCATTATCTGCATGTCTTTCAAATATAGAATATAAAGGTTTTTAAAGCCTATGGTAGTGCAAGATTTCATGACGTGCTTTGAGTGTAAACTGTAGCACAAACACTTTGAGTATAAACACTTTGAGATAATTTTATATCTTGGGAGGACTTTATCACTTATGATGCATTATTTAGTTAATTTGTCCCCTTGTTTGCCTTGATTGTAATAACAAAACTATTCATGATTGTCTTAAGCTAGAAATATATTTTTTTCTCTCACCACTTTGCATTCATAAGAATATTTGGAATCGCATGCATTGTTTTGCTCGGAGTTGATCATAGTATTTGGGCACATGTTTCTAGCTTTTCAGTTTGGTATTTTAAAAGATCTTTATAGCTTAGATTAATTTTTTTAACTTATTTCTAAACTCTGAATCGAATTTGAATTATAATTTTATTTTTTGTATTTGGACTCTTTCTCGCTTTGTTGGTCATAAGTTGAGCTCTAGATATCGGTTGGGCCCATATGTGCACGCGTTGAAAAGCTATAAATTAGAGCTATAACTTGTATGTTGGAACAAAAGACCAATTCTGAACTTTACTAGGCCTAAAGTGCAGATTTCCTAATCCAGACTTTTGTAATAATTTTATATAGCGGGTCACTTGTTTTTAAATCCTAAACCCTAAAGCTCAATATTAAGTACTATATATTGGAAGTTTTGTTTCTTTTCTACCGACGAAAAAATTAGGATTCAGATTGCTACAATAAATAAATAGTTTTTATTTTAATTTCATGGAAGGCTAATTTTATAAGATTAATCCATGAGTTCAGAGTTTCATCAACACATTGAGAGTCTGCTTACACTGTCAATTTGGATTCATGATTATATTCTTGTTTATTTTATTTTATTGATATTTTGATTGCTTAAATTGAATTTCAATAGGATCGATTAAATTTATTTGACAGAATTTGGTTTCGATTTCTAATTTAATTGAATTATAATTTTGTGAAGCTTGATTGTTAATTGTAATATTTCGATGATTGTGATGCTTAATTCAATCAAAGAATCCATATTCACATAGGATTGATTATGCTTGTTTGATCAATTCTATAGTCAAATAAGGATAGATGCATGAATTAGAAATTAAATTCATTGATAGAATCTGTTATAGGTCTGAAACTCGAATAAGTGGATTAATCGTTTTGCTCATCTATTAAATCAAAAATTTAAAAACCCCCTCTTTTTAATTTCAACTTTCAATTCGGTAATTGTTATTATATCATAAGTCCTTTCAAAAACGATTCGAGATTTTATCTCTATTTACATTTTATTAATTGTATTTGACCCTTGTGTTGCAGCGGATCACTCATTCGTTATGTTTGTAAAGAAAAAGATAAGTAACTAAAAATTATCGGAAAACTAAGTAAGAAACAAAGGTCTTTTTGTCTTTATTGACTCAAAGTTAAGTTTTACTTGAGTGTTTTAACGGTTGATGATCAAATTATACTTTGGTAAATGTTTCACTTTGGAATATGGATAAGTTAGACCGCCCAAAAAGAGTATATAGCTCAGCCTTTGAAGAGTTTGGATCGTTCAGTCTCGAGTTCTATTAAAAATTTGTTAGACTGCACATGTCGACCCATATATATATATAATGGTAGTAAAATAAAAGACTTTTCATGTTTTTTGTTAAATCTCTTTATGTTGTCTCTTTAAAAAACATTCTTTATATTTTTGTAATAAAACACCCTATGTTAGAAATTCGAATCCTAATTTTTTGTTCACACTTCTTGTGTTCATACTTATTATTCTTTCTCTTAACCGTTATATTTAAATTTAACATATTTTGTTTATAAATGTTGTTCATATATATACGAAATCTATTTCGAAAAGTTTTATGATTGTAAGGGTGAACAAAAGTCATTTTTTATTGGCCTACTATTGGTAGACAAAATGTCATGTTTTAAACCCTTAATAGAAAATAGACTTTTTAATAGGCTAATAGATCAAACTTCGTTAAAAGTTCATACCAAGACTTACAATAAAACCTTTGACATGTAATAACCCAAACTCAAAGGATAATACCACGCCTAGATTCACCTACTTTAACAGGAAGGTACAACAACAAAACATACACAAATATAGTTGCGCGATACAAAATGAAAACCTTAAAATTAGAATCAATCATAATATTAACCAAATAAATACAATATAAACGAGCTAACAAAGACATTTATCAAATTGAAAAAACTACAAATGTGATATTAGAATCTAACACAAAAACATAGCACCCAAATTACTAACTCCTTTTCTTAGAAAAGTAAGGGATAAAGATTGTTTAAGCATGAAATTCATATTTGAATCATGTTTTATGTTGCACCTAGGGAAAATACTTTTTAGAATTCACTAAGATTTTTATCTCACCCCATATTTTTTATGTATTATAGCAGATAAAAATTGATATGGCTAGACCAAGAACCAGAATAGGCAAACCTGCATCAAATTAAATGTTTATAAACTTACGTATTTATTTATTTTGGTATATCTGAGGATAATTGTAAAATATACAATTTGTAGTTACAATTTATTTCAGTGATTGTACGCTCAATATTAAATCAGATCACTTAATATTAAATAGGTAGTGCATCTTGAAGGTATCGACGAGAGGATTCCAAAAATGATACCAGTTTTTTAAGACGACAAATGTGATGATCATAATCGGCAAAAAATAGCTCGCCCAAGGAAAGAAACGTAGCTTATTGTGATTAAACGGAGCCACAATCGTTAAAATTGATGCTATAAATGGATTCAGTGCCCGATTTTGTGTGGGATAGAGGTTGAGATTGTTTAAAAACAACAAGGAATTGGTGGGAGTGAATTTGAGAGAAAAATGGTTTGAGCGATTTGGCTGTCAGATTTTTGTTTAATTGCAGAATGAGGGGTGGAGATTGCAGATGTACAAGGTACAAGAGTAAAACTATAAGGCCCAACGTAGCCAAGTCTGATGCAGAAATAGGGGTGTAATGAGTAACTCACAGGTGTAGAAAGGAAAAGCCCAATCAATAATAGCTCAAATTAATATGTAGGAGTAAAATATAGGGATGCAAATAGTTGTCTAGTCCAAAATTCATTTTGTAGTATTGTTAACAACCCTTAATAATAAAGAATTTATTTTACTTTTTTAGAAACTTTTCACTAAAATACTCATTTTAAAATAATATTATTTATCCTTAACATAGATAAACTAAAACCCTCATATTCAAAATAATAAATTTAATTATTACTATAACATTTTTCAAAATAATCACATAAAAATACATCATCTTTATAGAATAGTCGAAATGATAAAATAAATAAATATAACATCAAAAATTTATATTAATTACTAAATCAAAATAAATATGTATAAAATCCTCATATGATAGCAACTATATAAAAATAAAGAAAATCAATATTAAAATTACTCATATATCAAGATAATTATTTGTAAAATAAATAATTAAAATGACATATATTTATAAATAATTAAATATAATTATGTGCACACTTAACATCAATCAAACATACAAGAAAATATCACATCAATTACAAACACACGTATACATGTAGAGTCGCCTAAAATCTTATTTTTTTTTAAATATTTACACTAAAATACTATTATTTATAGAAAAATATATAAAATTATAAAATATAATATTTCTTATTTATATCACTTATTTAGTCAAATATATACAAAATTAGCATATCATAGAAAACACTAATATAACGAAAGTTAGTCACAACATTTATCTAAAATCCTATTTCATGAAGAAAATATTTATTATAAAATTTGGGGTGTACAATTCTCCCCTTGTTAAAGAAATTTTGTCCTCGAAATTTATGGTGAACAACAAGCGAACTAATATCTAACTAAATACTCTCAAGATTCAAACTTAGTACACAAAGATATAATAAACATACATAATGCATTCACTAGTCATTTAAACACAATATGTCAAAAAGCAATTAACTAAACATGATAGGCTAAAATGACAAAATAAATCAATTAAACACATAACATTTATCATTCAATTATGAAATAAAATGCTTATCACGTTGATCATTCAATTATGAAATAAAACACTGTAGAGTTACTGACTGTAATTTACTTATAAAACATAACACATAGATTTTGTCAATAATAATGTAGTTCATTTAGTTTGGTTAAATGAACCACATTTCAAGTACGTTGTCATTTTAAACTATTTCTTTCAAATCAAATATTATTAGTTTTACTCCTTAAAATAAAGTCTAAATCATATCACCAAACATTCAACAAATTTAACTTAGGTCTGACAAAGAGATCCATTTTTAAAAAATTAAACACATCTAACAAGTTAATAACATTATAATAGATTTACAATCAATTACTCTATAAAAATGTACTCTGTATATAATCAAGGAGAAAGGAAAAAAAACTAACGATAGAGATACTATTTCCCAATAATGTGTATTTAATAATTAAATTCATTCAATTGATATAAGCAATGAACATGGTTTTTAAACTATATAAAATAAAATTAAAAGGTTCTTCTAACAAAATAATGAGTTATCGTTATCTCTTTTATTGACAATGAGTCATCGGTATAGCTAGTCCCTCCTACTCATGTAGTCAACTACTTAAGGAACTATAACTACTGTCATTCAAATTCAAACATGGATAATTAAAAGTATCTTTAACGTGGCTCAAGAGTGCGAAGACGACACCACAACTCCTACTCCTTATTTCAAGTTAAAAACCCACTTAATTACACATTTCCAATAATTTATTTGTAATTTACAACTAGGTATAACAACAAAATAAATGACACTTGCATCAATATGAATCGCCAATTAAAATAAAGAGATATAGCATTATTTCACTTTCAAACACTCTCAATTACTCTAAAAATTATTCACAAACTCCCAACACTTACAACGTCTGAAACACAAACACTTTCACATTAACCTAATCACATATACATGCATATAAGTAATTAAATAATTGGCATCATGATGTAAAATATTCTCATAGTAATCCAACAACAAGAAATTTATCACAATTAAATTAATAATTCACCTTTTTTTTTAATCAATCTTTATCATTTAACAATAATTGAAACAAAGATTTTTCAATTAGCAAGTAAAGTAAGCAACTATTTTTACTCAAAGTTAATATGACAATCATAAAACTAAAATAAATCTCTTAATACATAAATCATTTTAGTGGTTAATCAATACTCTAAAACTTGATTTCGAACACTTAAATTATTTAAAAAGGATCACTAATCTTTTAATACCATAAAATCATTTTTCTTCCTAATTTCAAAATTTTCCTTGGATTACGTCTTAATAAATCTTATGATTTGTTTT
>JBBPBT010001350.1:2464596-2655357 GCA_037974875.1 Cicer bijugum | reverse complement strand
ACATGAAGTGAGTTTTTTTTTTTTAAAAAAAATAATGTCACAGCTAAACTTTAATTAATTAAAGTGGGAGAAGCTGTCAATTTACAACTGTTTCTAAGAGAATTTGAACTCAATATGTCTAGTACGAACAAAGTAATTTATAAGTAATAACAAATATATTTGTGCAACACTTGATAATTTTATTACTATAAAGATTAAACATTACTATTTTTCCTATATTTATACACTCTCAATACCTTGATGTTGCTATATTGATAGTTAGACCATAAATATATATATATATATATATATATATATATATATATTTGATTTTTTACATTACTCTTATTTTTAAAGAATTTATATTAACTATATCGAAATACAATTTTTTTCGAATTATTTATTTAAAATCTTAAAGGCTCTTTTCGCTGATATATTTTATCAAATACTTAAAAATAAGTATAACTATACACACATAGCTCAATGACCTCTACTTCTTGCAAAAACTTGCGACCAAGTCACGTATGCATATTTTTCATTGGTTTTAGTCTTATTTATCTTTAACCATTAGTTAATTTGACGAGTTATTTGATTTATTTCGTTGATTTTAGTTCTTTGATTTAATGAAATATTTATGATCTTATTTTCTTGATTTAGTAGAGTTATTTCGTAATTTTGCGTTGTTACTTTGTTTTAGTGTAATGCTGAATTTTGGTGAGAAATCAACATGACCTATGTGTAGTAGTTTTGCGATATATGGAGTTTTAGATGCCCAATTGGAGTCAAAAAAAGTGCAAATGAAAGCTAAGATTCATAGATACAAATATCATGAAGACACTAGAGCCCAATTCGAACTAACAAGAGGCGACAAATGCAAAAGACGTCAAACAGAAGAAGTTGTGGGCCTGAAGCGCAACAGCTGCGCCTGGGGCACATTTCCATACTAGTGACATTGTCCAAGCATGCTTGGAGTGCAAATCTCACGTCTGGGGCGCACGACGCACATCAGCGTTCATTAAAATGCATTTTTTTTTTGCTTTCTATGCATCTTTTTTACTATTGGAAAGATGGGAGACTTGTGCCCTAGTAGAGAAACTCAATGCTTTTTATTGCTTGACCAACATTAAAATATTCTATGATTCATATTTCGAAATGGAAGTGGACTTTATGAATGGTTGAGATGTGTATTTCATGAATTTGTAGTCTAGGGATAGATGTAGGTCATGAACCCAATTAAAATAGTTGCAGAGACAATAATTTGAAAAAAGAATTCATGTACGGTAATGCTTAATTCTAATCTTAAATCTACTAAGGAATTAGTGGTTACTTTGTAATTAAAGGTTATGTCAATAAGACATAAGGGCAAGAATAATAAAGAGAATTCAATAATAATTCAATAAAGGAATTCAGTAATTAGGATCAAATTAGACACCAAGGTTGAATTCGAAGTGAAACTCATCCTTAACATTTTTCTTATTATAAATGATCAATTTTATTACTGTTGTTAATTTTAAATATTATTTCAATTAATTTGGGATCATTTTGTTCTATTGGAGTAATTAAATATAATTCAATTGTAAAACGCAATCCTTGAGTTCGACATTCCGTACTACCATTTTATTATTACTTGCAAAGATTCAATACAGTTGCTAAAACGCTATCAAGTTTTTGACGCATTTGCTGAGGACTGCCATATCACTATTGAATTTAATTTATTTACTCAATTGAAATTTTTATCTATGCAATAAAATTTTTACTTTTATTTTATTTCTAATTTTGAAAAACAAAATTCTGATTTAAAACTCTTTAACTTTTACTTAATTATTTATTTTTCTTTACTTTAAAACCGTTCATTACTCACAATTTGTCTAACCTTGTATGCGAGGCCAATTCTTAGCTGAACTTTTCTTTGATCCATAAATTGAAAAAACTGTGAAAGCAAATCGAAATGAGGTTCGAGAAAGGAGACAAAGGGAAACACATTTAGTAGTTTAAGATGGATTTGGGAGATTTCTTCATATTTGCGGATATGGATGATCCACCACCACTTGAGCGTACCCTCGGCGAGTATAGGAATCGAAATAGAAACTGTGTTGGATTGACTATCCATAACACACCAGTTATAGTTAAAAAGTTTGAAGTGAGCCCCACTCTATTCCAAGAGTTGAAGGAGATTCATTTTTCGGGTAAACATAACGAATGTTAGACATATGTTAGTTTTTGATATTATTGACAAACATACATCTTGATATAAATCTGACATTGTGAACTGAGAAAAATTTCAGGAACAATAACTCAATCCTACAAACTTGAGACAATTTCTTGGAACTCAAGAAATCAACAAAAGCATGAAGATCCATAAGCAAATCGATTAGTAAAATCGATTCTGTAACAGGGTTGAATGATATTATGCAGTATGGGATTAATCAATCGACGGGCAAAATCGATTTGCACATCTTATGAAAAATCAAACAGGCTATCAATCGATCAGGCAAATCGATTGGTACATTTATTAGAAAATAAATTGTGCAAGTCAGAGAGCCAGCTTGCCACAAATCGATTAGGCAAATCGATTGGTACATTTATTAGAAAATAAATTGTGCAAGTTAGAGAGCCAGTTTGCCACAAATCGATTAGGCATATCAATTGTTTAATTCACCAAGACTGGACTGATTGCTTACATCAATTAGACAAATCGATTGGTACATTTACTGAAATTAAAATGTGCAAGTCAGTGGCATGCCTTGCAAACTAATCGATTTGGAAAGTCGATTAATCCAATCACTTCTTTATTTTTGTTTGTCTACATCGATTGACACACTCGAGTGTGAATGTCCCAGAGCCAAACTAATGTTTAATAAAGCGATTAGACAAATCGACTTACTAAAATACGTTTCAAAATAACCTTGGTCTGGAACACACACAGTCGATTAGCACAATCTACTTATTTACTTCTGTTGAATTAAGTTTGGCATCAATCGACGTGGTAAATCGATTGAATGAACCAACTGTTGAAATGAGCTTCAGACTTAAGTCCACAATCGGTTAGGCAAATCGATTTGTGAAAATCACTGTGTCCCTGGAACCAGTGAAATCGATTGCCTAAAGCGATTGGTACAAAAAGTTTTAGAAACAGAGATGACTGAAATGGTTAAATCGATTAAGTACATCGATTGTTTTGATCTCGTTGTTTGAACAAAACACGCCAAGTCGATTATGAACATCGATTCAATTAAGTACATTCATCCAAGTCTGAAGAACTCAGTTAAAATAATCGATTCGTTAAATCGATTAGTGTATGCAGTTTCAAGATTCAAGAAAAACAAGATTCGCGAAATCGATTTGTTATATCGATTGGTGTGCTTTATAACTTTAATGAATTGATTGGCCAAATCGATTCATATGTTGTTTTTCCTGAAACTATATAAACTGCTTTCATACTCTTCTTCTTATAACAACATAACAATTCACATACAGAATTTTTGATAACTTTCAAAATTTACATAACTGATGATAACAACAATATACCACTAACTCTTTCTCAACTGACATTACCTTGAACATCTTTTTCAGCCATGAACAATCAACGTTTGTGATCAATGAGGATTGAAAAATACTGAATTGAGAAAGATTGCTTTGAGAAGAAGGAAGATCAAGAACTTTGTAAAATTGATCTGTTTCAATTTCTGTAAATCATTTTCTGTAACCAAATTACTTTGAGAAAATCCAGTTGTTATTGGTGGTGTAATTCGGGGTTGAGGGTTGTCAACAAGAAGACACTTGACTGGATTCTTGGTCAAGTTTATGGGACTTAAACTTGGGAATTCAGTGAGGGAAAGATAGAACAGGTGGAATAGTTTAAGATTGGTGCGAGGCGCTGTGTAAAAATCTGTAAACTGATTATAAGAGGTTCTATAGGAAAGGCTAAGATCTAGTTGGATCTTAGGACTGGATGTAGGTCGTCACGAGACGGCCGAACCAGTATAAAAATCTGCGTAGACTTTTCTTTCCCTTATCTCGTTTAAATTTATGCAATTATTACGTTTCTAATTTTGATTGAATGCATGATAAAGATTCCATGTTAAGTGAATTTGCATGATTAATTGTCTTAACATGATTGCATGAAAATCAACATCTTGAATAGTAATTGTTTTCTGATGCATTTCTCCATATATTCCATGATCCATATAGTTTGACATTCATTAGAACTGTTTATTAGGGACCTTATTCAATCTTGTGTTTTCTAAATTTCAAATTTATTAAACTGCTGCGCATATTGTTAGAATAGGCATTATTCTGCATAATTCTTCCGTGAATCAGAGGTCGTATCCCCCAACAATTGGCATCAAGAGCCTGCCTTTTTTTTAAAAAAAGAAAAGAGTTGTTTTTCTCGAAAAAAGGGGTCATGACTTCTGATTTCTTAGGAGAAGGAGCATCATTAGCTAGTCCTCCTGCTTTTAACGGAGCCGCATACATGTATTGGAAACAACGCATGCTAATTTTTCTTGAAGCTAGTGGTATTGACATTCTAGATGTTGTAGAAAATGGACCGTTTGTGCCAACCATAGCAGGTACAGGTGAATCAGCAATCCTAAAGCCTAAAAGTGACTGGACTGAAGATGACAAAAAGAAAGTTGGGTACAACGCCAAAGCCAAGAACATTATCACTGCAGCCTTGAGTCATGGTGAATTCTTCAGAGTCTCAAATTGCAAGACAGCAAAACAGATGTGGGACACACTTCAGCAGACGCATGAAGGAACCACAGATGTAAAGAGAGCTCGGATAAATACCCTCATGCACGAGTACGAATTGTTTAGCATGAAGAAAGAAGAATCAGTGAACAACATGCAGACCCGGTTTACACACATAGTCAACAACCTAAATGCCTTAGGCAAGGAGATTGATAATGATCAGCAAATCAGCAAAGTAATGAGGTGTTTGACTAGGGAATGGCAACCAAAAATCACTGCCATTGCAGAATCGAAAGATCTAGGAAGCATGACAATAGCTACTTTGTTTGGAAAACTGAGGGAGCATGAAATGGAACTACATAGACTTAATGAAGTTGAGCAAGTTGACAGAAAACGAAAAGGATTGTCGTTGAAAGCCCAAACACAGTAGTCTAAATCTGAACATGAGAGCAGCTCAGATGAATCAAGCAATGAAGATGATGAGGAACCTGAACATGGATTACTTGTCAAGAAGTTTAAGAAATTTCTGAAAAAGAAAGACAGTAAATTTAGAAAACAATCTAGCTCAAAGAACAATGACAGTAAGACAATCACATGTTATGAGTGTGGAAAAACTGGTCATATCAAGGCTGATTGTTACAAGCTGCAGAACAAAAACAGAAATTCCAAAACTAAAGGGAAGGAACCAGCTTAGAAAAACAGAAAAGCATATATTGCATGGAATGACAATGAAGAATCCTCCACATCTTCAGAAACTAAAGAAGCAAATCTGTGCCTCATGGCTAACACGAATTCTGAATCAGAAAGTGAGGTAAGTTCTCAATATAATCCTTCTTTTGATGAACTGCAAGATGCATTTAATGAACTGCATGATGAATATGTTAAATCTGTTAAGCAGTTAGTTAGCACTAAGAAAATACTTGAACAACAATGTATGTTGCATGATCAAATGAAAACTGATTATAGGAAGATTGAGGACTTGTGTGAACAATTGAAAAAGGACTCACATGATAAATCTTCCAAATGCATTGAACTTGAGAATTCTGTTGCATTATTGAAATCTGATTTATTGAAATTCTCTAGTAGCAAGGATAAACTAAATGATATTCTTAGCAACCAGAGAAATGTCAATATAAGATCTGGACTTGGTTTTAACCAGAATATTCATGCTAATCAGAATAGGACTAAACATGGCCTAGGATATGGTAATGTTAAGCATAACCAGAATTTTGTGAAACCTAGCCACTTGCATAATGTCTTCGTAAAACCAAAACAATATGCATCCTCTGCTGTCACTTGTCATTTTTGTTGTAGAAAAGGACATTTTGTTTACAATTGCAAATTAAAAAGACTTGCCAATAGAGGATGTAAACAAATTTGGAAAATCAAGACAAAAGATGTTAAAACTGACCCCCCATGACCCAATTTACACTGGGGACCTAAATTGAATTTCTGATTTTATTGCAGGTATGCTTGAGATCCACTAAACACCAATGGTATCTTGATAGTGGATGCTCAAAGCATATGACAGGGGACAAGTCAATGTTTCTGTCCCTAAATCTGAAAGAAGGTGGATTTGTAAAGTACGGCGATAATAACAAAGGCAAGATATGCGGTTAAGGTAACATTGGCAGCGAATCAATTGCCATAATTAAAAATGTCTTATACGTGGAAGGGCTGAAACATAACCTTCTAAGAATAAGTCAGCTGTGTGACAATGGTTTTCAAGTAAGCTTTTCACCACTTTCTTGCATAATTGAGAACAAGCATGATAAAAGTATGAAATTAGTAGGTGACAGAGTTAATAACATTTATATGCTGGACTTGACTGCTATGCCTGCTAATTCTGTTTGTTGCTTATTATCAAATGCTGATGAGACATGGTTATGGCATAAACGCATTGCACACATTCATATAGATCATTTGAATAGACTTGTAAGCAAGCAGTTAGTCATAGGTCTTCCCAATAGAAAGTTTTCTAAGGATAGGCTGTGTGATTCTTGTGAGAAAAGTAAGCTTGTCAAGTCTATTTTTCCCCCAATAGATATGGTCAAAACCAATAGGGTTTTGCAACTTATCCACATGGATTTGTTTGGACCATCCCAAGTGAGAAGTTTGGAGGTAACCTATATGGATTTGTGTTAATCGATGACTATTCTAGATTCACTTGGACTTATTTTCTGACTCCTAAAAGTGACACATTTTCTGTTTTCAAAAAGTTTGCAAACTTAGTTCAAAATGAAACAAGTCAGAAAATTATGTCCATCAAAAATGATCATGGAGGTGAATTTCCAAATGATTCTTTTGATACTTACTGTGAAGAGAATGGCATACATCACATGTTTTCAGCCCCTAGGACACCACAACAAAATGGTGTAGTGGAGAGGAAGAATAGGTCTTTAGAGGAGTTAGCTAGGACCATGCTGAAAGATTCAAATACTCCCAAGTATATCTGGGCTGATGCGATTAACACTGCCACACATGTTGTCAACAGGGTTTTGATTAGGCCAATACTTAGGAAAACTCCTTATGAGTTGTACAAGGGTAGAAAGCTTAATATTTCCTACTTTAGAGTGTTTGGTTGTAAGTGTTTTGTTTTGAACAATGGTAAAGAACACCTAGGAAAGTTTGATCCCAAGGCAGATGAGGGTATCTTTCTAGGTGATTCCCAAACTAGCAAAGCCTATAGAATCTATAACAAGAGAACAAAGACAATAGAAGAGTCAGTTCATGTGAAATTTGATGAACTTTTTAAAGAAAACTTGAACAACACTCCTTCTATTGTTGATGCTTCTTTGGATGAAGTTATAGAATCTGAACCTTTAGAACCAACGAAACCTACACCTACAACAAACAGTGATTGTGTTGAACCTATTAGTATAGATGAGTTACCCAAGGAGTGGAAGTTCAATAGAAACCATCTCATAGATAACATCATAGGTGACATCTCAAAAGGAGTGGCAACTAGAAGGAACCTTAGACACTTTTGTAACCTTACAGCCTTTGTATCTCAGATTGAGCCTAAGACCATTAAGGAAGCCTTACTAGATAGTGAGTGGATACTTGCTATGCAAGAGGAGCTAAACCAATTTGAGAGGAACAAAGTGTGGCCTCTAGTACCTAAATTTGAAAACCAGCACATCATAGGAACTAGGTGGGTGTTTAGGAACAAGCTAGATGAGAATGGTGTCATAACTAGAAACAAAGCTAGGTTAGTGGCCAAGGGTTACAACCAAGAGGAGGGAATAGATTTTGATGAAACCTATGCCCCTGTAGCTAGAGTAGAAGCCATTAGAATACTCCTTGCTTATGCATGTATAATGGACTTCAAGCTTTATCAAATGGATGTGAAAAGTGCCTTTCTCAATGGTGAGATCCAAGAGGAAGTTTTTGTTAGCCAAACACCTGGTTTTGAAAATCCAGAATTTCCTAATCATGTGTACAAGCTAACAAAAGCCCTCTATGGATTAAAACAAGCTCCTAGAGCTTGGTATGAGAAGCTTAGCAATTTCCTCATTTCACAAAACTTTTTAAGAGGAAATGTTGACAAGACACTTTTTATAAAAACTAATGAAAAGGATATCTTGCTGGTCCAAGTTTATGTTGATGACATAATCTTTGGATCCACAAATGAAAAATTGTGCAAAAATTTTGAAAATTTAATAAAAGGTCAATTTGAAATGTCAATGATGGGTGAACTATCATACTTTTTGGGATTTCAAATTAACCAAAGCAAGCAAGGTATCTTCATTAGTCAAACAAAATATTGTAATGATTTGATAAAGAAATTCTCCTTTGATATCTTAAAACCCATTGATACTCCAATGAGCCAAGGAAACCTTTTAGATATAGATGAAATAGGAAAACCAGTGGATGTTACTAGGTATTGAGGCATGATAGGATCATTGCTCTATCTCACAGCAAGCAGGCCTGACATTATGTTCAGTGTTTGCATGTGTGCGAGATATCAATCCAATCCTAAAGAGTCTCACCTTAGTGCAGTTAAGAGGATTTTCAGGTATTTAGTTGGAACTAGGGGCCTTGGATTATGGTATCCTAAGGGATCAACTTGTTCTTTGGTTGGTTATTCAGATTCAGATTTTGCTGGATGCAAACTGGATAGGAAAAGTACCTCTGGTACTTGTCATTTGCTAGGCAATTCACTTGTATCTTGGTTCAGCAAGAAACAAACCAGTATTGCATTGTCAACAGCTGAAGCTGAGTACATTGCAGCTGGAAGTTGCTGTGCCAAGATCATGTGGATGAAGCAGCATCTGTTAGATTTTGGTGTGGACTTAGGAACTGCTCCCATCTTGTGCGACAACACAAGTGCGATCAGTATCACTAAGAACCCAGTTATGCATTCCCGGACCAAACATATCGAAATTCGGCATCATTTCATTCGAGATCAGTTTCAGTGTGGAAACATCAAGTTAGAGTACGTCAACACAACTGAGCAGTTAGCAGACATCTTCACCAAAGCTTTGCCAAAGGATAGCTTCCATTACATTAGGATGAAACTGGGCATAATATATCCTAGTCAGATCTGAGTTTTGTGTCTAATTGACTGAGTAAATCGACTATCCTGTGGATACACAGGAAAATATCTTTATAAAATCGATTGCCCTAGTCGACTTGACCCATAATATGTCTATTTTCTCAAGTTTTACACTCGAAATCGATTTGGAAAATCGATTTGAAGTTTCCAGGAAGCTTCAGATGTTCTTACTTTCCCAGTTCAATCGATTATGGAATTCGACTGACTTCATGTTATAATGGTTAAATAATCGATTTGGAAAATCGATTAGTTTAGACCCAGACTTCAAAGTTGAAGTATTCCTCCTGACTCTACCTCGAATTCCATTTGGGAAATCGATTGTCGGAATTGGTTTGAGATTTTCATTTAAAGGATCGATTTGAGTAATCGATGCTGAGACGAGTTAGCTTCTGAATTGATATGAAAGATCTCTAAGCAAATTTGAATTCGATTTGGGTAATCGATTATCTGAACTGTATTGACAGTTTCACTTAAAGAATCGATTTGGAAAATCGATGCTGAGATGGATTCCTGTCTGGTCTATTATTTGAAGTTTCTGAACTGATACGAAATCGATTGTAACAATTGATTAGGTAACTATGGACATCGATTTGGGTAATCGACTGACTTTATTACTGTTACAAGTTTTTTTACTAGCCGTTACACACCCGTTCTTTGATCTTCCCCAGCAACGGTAACTAAATCGATTGGACCAATCGATTTACATTCCCAGCAGTATCAAAGGAACAGTTGCAATCCAACCCCAACATCGATTTCTCATTACTCCATCACTCAAACCTCTGCATATCTCTATTTTTTCTCTGTTTTGATCCATACTTACTACAATCTTACTCTTACCAACTTCAGATTCACTCTCAAATCAACCTAAAATGGCAAGAGTAAAGAGAACTTCCCCCTCTACTCCTTCTACTTCATCTTCTTCAAGTGGAAGAACTCCATCACCACCACCCACTCTTTCCAAAAGGGTTCCCATTCCTACTCACAAGATTGTAGCACAAGATAAGGGCAAAGGTGTTGCAATAGTTCAAGGAAAAACTAAGTAGAGGAAAGAGCCCCCAACTGAGAAGTTGATGGCAAATGCGATGAAGGACGTATCGCAAAAGAAGAAGAAGAAGAAAAAGAGTGCTTCTTCAACACCTCAGAAGAAGACAACTCCTCAAAAGAAGTCGACACCGCAACAAAAACATCCTACTCCTCAAAACAAGCAAGCTGAGGAATTCAGGCTTCCTCCGGCGTTCGTCAAAAGAAAAATTCATGAAGCATGTGTACTGGATTTCAACTACTTCGACAGTGATGGTTTTACGTTTCATAACCATCTTCGGTTTCATGGACTGCAAGATTTTCTTTCTTGCTTGCTTGACTCTTATCCGAACTAGATTCGAGCATTCTACGTTACGTTCAAGATGACTGTAACACCCCGTTTTTCAAAGCGAGGGTGTATTTTTCTTCAAAAGAAATTAAAATAAAACAGAGAAATAAATAAGGTAACACCTTTGAATAAATAATTAAGTCATTATAATTTACAAGCAGCGAAAAAGTTCTCAAAATATGAATTCAAAATATTTACATAACATAGGTGGTACAATCTTCCAGTTTAAAAATAAAAGCAACCCAAAAGAAAGACATTTGTTCCCTCTGTGTCAACCTAGTCTGATCATTTTACAACACAACTAAACACCCTGAATGATCTCCACGCGCCCCGTGAGATCCTCCTGACGTAGCTCCAATCAAGCATCCCCATCTACATTCCCATCCGTAGGGTACGAACCGGTAGGATCATCCTGGCTCTCATCTGAGGGCAAAGCCCAGATTTCCACAATAGTTGTAAAGGGTCACCAACCGAAATTAACAGTTACCACATAACATTTACTTTTCAATGCACAAATAACCTTTTCAACTTATCATGCATCTTAGAAGGGTTTTCCATATGCTAAAAGTTCATATCATGCTTGCCAAATAAAATTGAAATCAAAATAAAGTTCTCAATCCATCAAGAAATACATAACTAACCAAGACATTGATAAATCAATGAGCAATCTGTTATCTAACTCAAAATAAGAATTTCTACTAAGCCAATCGATTTCCAAATCGATTTCCTGAAGGTTTTTAGTGAAATTTGAATTCTGGGCTTAATTCAATCGATTGGGCAATCAATTGATGGGATAGTTGAGCCACTGACTTAATGCCAATTGATTGTGCAATTGATTGGGCAATTGAGTGACAGCATAGCTGAGCCACTGACTTAATGCCAATGGATTGTGCAATTGATTGGGCAATCGAGTGACAGCATAGCTGAGCCACTGACTTAATGCCAATCGATTTCCAAATCGATTTCTCTGCATATTCTTCCAAAAATTCATAAACTAACTCAATCACATACACACACCACTCCAAACCTTAACACTTAGCAATACCCATACAATCACCACGCCATTATGAGTTTCGAAAACCTTTGTTACAACCTAACATACTATCACACAATTCCCAAATATAACTCTTAGTAAAATCAACACAATCACAATTTGAATCAAACACACTTACACATAGTTTCACAACAAAACACTTAGCACTTATAACAAAATCACAATGACATCTCAAGTTCAAACACTCAATCATAAACTTGAATCAACACACTTACACACAATTTCAAAACATATCGTTTAACGGTTTCAACGCAATACCCACACAGACAAGATGAACCAACAAATCACATGGCATCACCTTCACTCGACAATCCCAATACGGACAAGATGAACCAACAAATCACATGGCATCACCTTGACTTGACAATCCCAACACAGGCAAAATGAACCAAAAATCACATGGCATCACTTTGACTTGGCAATCCCAACGCATACAAGATGAACCAACAAATCACATGGCATCACCTTGGCGCGACAAACATTAAGTAACCAAGACATTAAGAGATTCCCCATTCTTAACGCTCAGTTAACTTAAACGATTTTCAAACAACATTAAGTAACTAAGACATTAAGAGATTCCCCATTCTTAACGCCCAGTTAACTTAAACAATTTTCAAAACAACATTAAGTAAACAAGACATTAAGAGATTCCCCATTCTTAATTCTCATTTAACTTAAACGATTTTCACAAACTCACATTAAGTAAACAAGACATTAAGAGATTCCCCATTCTTAATACTCGTTTGACTTAATGGTTTTCAGATTTCACACAAAACCAACTTTCACATTCAATCCATACTTCACTCCAAATCATTTTCCACACAAACCACACAAAACAAACTCAAACATACTTTCACATTCAATCCATACTTCATTCCAAATCATTTTCCATACAAACCACACAGAACAAACTCAAGTTTCATTAGTTATCAATTTAGAACACGTCAAAACAACGAACACAAATCAACACAATCCATCACTCAAACACAACAAGTTTCATATACTCAAAATCATACATAAATGGGTTTAAAATTCATTCTCCATAAAACCTTACTTTAACCCTAACCAAATTCTTTTCCACACAACCACAAGTAAGTCCCTAAATGCAAACTAAAAGTTTGGAAGGAGCCCTTACCTTCACGTTAGCTTTAACGTGCGATTACCACACCGTGAGTAAATCCGGTAAATTTTCCGCTCGCTACGCCGCTTCCAAAGTTGGTTCCCTAGCACCGTAGCGTGGTAGTGAGCAACTTTCCCTTCTATCTCTTTGTGAAACGAAGCTTAGATCTAGGTGAAACGGGAAGGTTGGTGTTTGAATCCCTAATACCGTTTTTCTTCGTTTTCGGATCAAAGAGGAAGAGTAAAGTTGAGTAGTCCTTGTCCTATCACCCACTAAGCCTTGGGTTTCTATTCTTGAGAAAAAGAAGCAAAGAAAAGCGAAAATGGAAGAAGGGGAAAAAGGAGTTCACGTGAGGCTGAAGGAGGAAGATGGAAATGCTTTCTTTTCTTTCTTTCTCTTTTCCTTTCTTCTATTTTCTTTTCTCTCTCTTTCCTTCCTTTCCTTTTCTTTTCCATTTCCTTTTTCCTCTTTTCCTTCCAAACATATACTTATATATTACTAATATTAATAATATATAATATATATATATATACATATAATATATATATATATAATAATTAAACATAAACCAATAAATATCTAACAACTCTCACATCCATTATTTCACTCACATCTCCAATTATTTTGATAAAAATATCTACTCTCGTCGCAACTCAATTGTCAAATACAATTTTTAGCAACCTGAGATATTCTGAACAAAACCGCCCAGAATTAAATTCTTCGAAACTTAAATAAATTATTCTTCGACAAATAATTTTAATCCAATTTCCAAAAATATATTTTCGGCGTTTAACTCACTAAATACCGAAAACTGGGTTAAAAGCCTAAGCAATTTAACACAAAATTGCCTAAAATTGTATAACTTAAGATTTAAAATGAAGGGTCTTACAATGACGGATACAGGCTTCAAAGCAATGGTAAAAGGGAAGAAGATCTCCATGACTTATGAGGAGTTCTCGAACTTTTCAGGACATCCTTACCATGGAAACTCGGTTGATGGCAGCACCGAAGCCGACACTGCTGACGAAGGATGGGAAGAGTCTCTAGAGAGGCAAGCAGCTGTGCAGAACCTAATGGTCGAAGGATTTGTGGAATCTGTTTCACTTCCAATCGGCCAGATGAAGGTTCAACAATGTATGCTGATGTACGCGCTCACTAGAATGCTTGTCCCGCATTCCGGAAATCACGCAGTTGTCCAACGGTTGGACATTGTGCTACTGTGGGGTCTATGCAAGGAGCTCAAGATGAGCTGGGAATGGATCGTGCTTCGACAAATGCAGGAAGCAGCGCAAGGAAAGCTGGTGCTTTCGTATCCACAGTTGATCACAAAGATTCTCACTCACTTCAAGGTAGCTGTTAAGGGTGAAGAAGTGTCCAAGACCATTCTGACATTTGGTGAATCCATCGTGAACCAAATGCACCTGCGCAAAGTGAATGGCGTTTGGAGGCGACCTCAAGCCACTGCTGAACAAACCCAGCAAAGTGTTGAACCACCAGCTGCTGAGTCAGTTTCAGCAGGGTCTGAGGTGCTTACCAAGCTGCTTAAATTTATGGTAGCTCAAATGGCTCACAACGCCAAGATGGAGGCATTGAATGAGTGAATGGAAGCTGCGATCCAGAAGATTCAATCCGATCAGAACCTGATGGCACAAGATGTGGCAACAATTCAAGAACATCTGGGCATTAAGTTGTCCTTCAGCGATGTTGCTGAAATTGGAAGGCAAGCGGCTGAAGAACCAACTCCAACGCACTTAGAGGTTGCTGAAACTCATGATGAGGAGACACAAGCTGAGGGTAATACAGCGGTCTCAACCTCATCCCCAAAAAATAATGAGGGCCAGCAAACTCTAGATGTTTAGGACTTTAGTTTTCTTAGTTGTTTTGTTTTCTGTGTTGCTATTTTCTATGTAATGTTTCAGTTGGATGTATTATCTCTTTTGATTAATGAATATAATAGTTGAGTTTATTGATCATATTAACTGCTGCATTTCATTTTGATGATTTCTAGTGCATGCCATAATATGTTTCTGTTTATTGAACTGGTACAAGTTTTTTTTTACTAAGTTAATGATCATACTGAATTTCCTGCTCTTGTTACTAATGTGTTCAAGTTTCATTGTATAGCAGCATTCAGTTTTCAGGTTTGCTACCAACTCAAGGGGAGCAAACTACTGATTCTTTTCTCATTTATCCCTTTTTGACATAACTGACAAAGGGGGAGAGAAATTTATAACTTGTACTAACTTTATGCTATGATACTCTATGATAGCAGTGTTTGTTTTATATATTATATATGCTCTGATATTCTACTAACAGTTATGATTTCAGGAGTACCTTTTGCAAACTACTCTGATAAGATTTGTTTTGTCTGTTTAGCTCTAACCCTCATTTCACTATATGTAAAGAATGGTACTCATATTTAGGGGGAGCTTTACTAGACTGTTATTATTACATTGTTTTCCTTTGAAATGTTTCTCAAGTTAAAATTGCATGTTTGTCACTTAAATCAAAAAGGGGGAGATTGTTAGACATATGTTAGTTTTTGATATTATTGACAAACATACTTCTTGAAATAAATCTGACATTGTGAACTGAGAAAAATTTCAGGAACAACAACTCAATCCTACAAACTTGAGACAATTGCTTGGAACTCAAGAAATCAACAAAAGCAAGAAGATCCATAAGCAAATCAATTAGTAAAATCGATTCTGTAACATGGTTGAATGATATTATGCAGTCTGGGATTAATCAATCGATGGGCAAAATCGAGTTGCACATCTTATGAAAAATCAAATAGGCTATCAATCGATCAGGCAAATCGATTGGTACATTTATTAGAAAATAAATTGTGCAAGTTAGAGAGCCAGTTTTCCACAAATCGATTAGGCAAATCGATTGGTACATTTATTAGAAAATAAATTATGCAACTCAGAGAGCCAGTTTGCCACAAATCGATTATGCAGATTGATTGTTTAATTCGCCAAGACTGAACTGATTGCTTACATCGATTAGACAAATCGATTGGTACATTTACTGAAATTAAAATGTGCAAGTCAGTGGCATGCCTTGCAAACTAATCGATTTGGAAAATCGATTAATCCAATCACTTCTTTATTTTTTTTTGTCTACATCGATTGACACAATCGAGTGTGAATGTCCCAGAGCCAAACCAATGTTTAATAAAGCGATTAGGCAAATCGACTTACTAAAATAAGTTTCAAAATAACCTTGGTCTGGAACATACACAGTCGATTAGCACAATCTACTTATTTACTTCTGTTGAATTAAGTTTGGCATCAATCGACGTGGTAAATCGATTGAATCAACCAACTTTTGAAATGAGCTTCAGACTTAAGTCCACAATCGGTTAGGCAAATCGATTTGTGAAAATCAATGTGTCCCTGGAACCAGTGAAATCGATTGCCTAAAGCGATTGGTACAAAAAGTTTTAGAAACAGAGATGGCTGAAATGGTTGAATCGATTAAGTACATCGATTGTTTTGATCTCGTTGTTTGAACAAAACACGCCAAGTCGATTATGAACATCGATTCAATTAAGTACATTCATCCAAGTCTGAAGAACTCAGTTAAAATAATCGATTCGTTAAATCGATTAGTGTATGCAGTTTCAAGATTCAAGAAAAACAAGATTCGCGAAATCGATTGGTTATATCGATTGGTGTGCTTTATAACTTTAATGAATTGATTGGCCAAATCGATTCATATGTTGTTTTTCCTAAAACTATATAAACTGCTTTCATACTCTTCTTCTTATAACAACATAACGATTCACATACAGAATTTTTGATAACTTTCAAAATTTACATAACTGATGATAACAACAATATACCACTAACTCTTTCTCAACTGACATTAATTTGAACATCTTTTTCAGCCATGAACAATCAACGTTTGTGATCAATGAGGATTGAAAAAGACTGAATTGAGAAAGATTGCTTTGGGAAGAAGGAAGATCAAGAACTTTGTAAAATTGATCTGTTTCAATTTCTGTAAATCATTTTCTGTAACCAAATTACTTTGAGAAAATCCAGTTGTTACTGGTGGTGTTCTTCGGGGTTGAGGGCTGTCAACAAGAAGACACTTGACTGGATTCTTGGTCAAGTTTATGGGACTTAAACTTGGGAATTCAAGGAGGGAAAGATAGAACAGGTGGAATAGTTTAAGATTGGTGTGAGGCGCTGTGTAAAAATCTGTAAACTGATTCTAAGAGGTTCTATAGGAAAGGCTAAGATCTAGTTGGATCTTAGGACTGGATGTAGGTCATCACGAGACGGCCGAACCAATATAAAAATCTGCGTACACTTTTCTTTCCCTTATCTCGTTTAAATTTCTGCAATTATTACGTTTCTAATTTTGATTGATTGCATGATAAAGATTCCATGTTAAGTGAATTTGCATGATTAATTGTCTTAACATGATTGCATGAAAATCAACATCTTGAATAGTAATTGTTTTCTGATGCATTTCTCCATATATACCATGACCCATATAGTTTGACATTCATTAGAATTGTTTATTAGGGACCTTATTCAATCTTGTGTTTAGTAAATTTCGAATTTATTAAACTGATGCGCATATTGTTAGAATAGGCATTATTCTGCATAATTCTTCCGCGAATCAGAGGTCGTATCCCCCGACAACGAAGACTCCAATAGACACCTCACGAACTTTGTTAATCTATGTGAAAAAGTGAAGGTGGATGGTTGTTCTGAAGAAGGCAAGATGTTGAGACTATTTCCATTTTCATTGAAAGATGATGCTAAGGAGTGCCTTAATTCCTTTCCTTTTAGTAGCATCACCACATGGGATGACCTTGAAGATAAGTTCTTGGACACTTCTCATGCCTATGACGACACTGCTCAAATGCAAATATTTTGTAATGGTTTGAAGCCTAGCACTAGAATTATGTTGGATGCTACAACATGTGGTTCTTTGAATTAAAAAACTGCATCAGAAGCACAAAAAATTATTGAGATCATGGCATCAAATCAACGAATGATGTTGTATGATAAAGGTGGTGGATCAAAAAGTGCTATGTTGGAATTGAATGTTCTGGATGCTGGGTTGGCTCAAGGGAATCTTCTTTCAAAACTTACTAGTACTTTTAAGGTTTTCAAACAAAAATTCTTTTCAAATTAAATAAGTAAAATACCAATTATAACCCTTATTCCTGGTATCACCTATCAGAGCGTGGTTCCTCCCAAACTTGAACTTCAAGACTCATTAACCTGTAATAACTGTAATTTTGCAAACGCATGGTCAAGTCTGTCAAACACAAACAACCAAGGAGGTGAGTTTCGAAATCATGTTGATAATATAATACAAGTAAGAAGAACACGCATAAAAAAGTCATAAGAGAACCGTATTATTACACAAACATTGCTCAAGAAAATTATCACATTAGAAAGTCAAAATCACTCAAGAAAAATCAATACCTTTCACTATTACATCAAACTGTCTAAGAGAAAATATAATCACACGTGATACACATTAATCACAACAAACAATCACAAGAAAATCCAATGATATGCATGAGCTTAGACTCTACTTCACAATATAATTCCATTCTAACTCTAAAGTACTTGGATAGGAGGCTTGATACTATGCCACCATCCCAATGGACGGAAAATTCAAAATGGCCATGTCCTCGTAGATCCCCTAAACTCAACCCGAGACATATATATGTGATAGTCAAGGTAAACGTGTGTTGTGTGCTAGCTCCCGACATTTAGAATGCTACCACCAAGTCACCTAGGAATTCCCCACACGAATACCTTCAAGGTCTAACAATCTGGCCTTAAGGCTCAACAGTAGACTGCCACGATCAGGCTCATTCAATTGTTCTTCCCCATAATAACTAGGCTTGTGAGGCCATACCTATATAATGACAAAATAATCTTCACTTCACAAATTCTCAATATTTATTTTCTCCCCTCGTTGGCCTATGATACTCCATTTAGACTGTCATTTCAAACACAATTTGGAACCACAATTATTTCACCAACTATGGGGTTACTTCAATATTCTCATAACAAATTCACAATTTCACTATCATTAATCATATTTCATCACATAAACTCATCACAAGTTTATAGCCTCACTATTATCAGTCATACATCATCACATAAACTTATCACAAATTTATAGCATCATTATTGTCAATTTACACATCATCATAATCACATAATCAAATATCACAATAATATCAAATGGCACACATTTAACGAAATTAAATCAGATATCACAATAATTTCAAATAATACACATTTAACGAAATTAAATTAAATATCGCAATAATATCAAATGTCAAACATTTAACGAAATTAAATCAAATATCACATAAATATAAAATACCACACATTTAACAAATCAATCAGCCGTTATAAGCATTTCTATTCCATATTTTAAACTCACTATTTCTATTTTGCATATTAATTAAGTTATTGTAACACCCCGTTTTTCAAAGCGAAGGTGTATTTTTTTTTTCAAAAGAAATTAAAATAACGCAGAGAAATAAATGAGGTAATACATTTGGATAAATAATTAAGTCCTTAAAATTTACAAGCAGCGGAAAAAGTTTCTCGAATCATCAATCCAAAATATTTACATATCAAAATGCGGCACAGTTTTCCAGTTTAAAAATAAACACAAATCAAAAGAGAGACATATGATCCCTCTATGTCAACCTAATCTGATCATTCTACCAAAAAGCTATACACCCTGAGTAATCACCACGCGCTCCGTAGGATCCTCCTAGCGTAGCTCCAATCAACCATTCCCATCTACATTACTATCCGTAGAGTACGAACCGGTAGGATTGTAACACCCCGTTTTTAATAGCGAGGGTGTATTTTTTTTTTCAAAAGAAATTAAAATACAACTGAGAATTAAATCAGGTAAAACCTTTGGATAAATAATTTAGTCATAATAATTTACAAACAGCGGAAAAGTTTTTCAAAATATAAATCCAAAGCATGTTCTGATGTCAACAATAGTACATGTACATCCTTCCAACTTAACATAAAAGTAGCCCAAAAGAAAGACATATGTGTCCTGGGTGACAACCTAGTCTGATCATTCTATACATAACAAAAAACTATACGCTTTGAGTAATCTCCACGCTCCCCGTGAGATTCCCCTAACGTAGCTCCAATTAAGCACTTCCATCCACATTCCCATCCGGAGGGTACGAACCGATAGGATCATCATGACTCTCATCTGAGGGCAAAGCCCAGATTTCCACAATAATTGTAAAGGGTCACCAACCGAAATTAACAATTAACACATAAATTTAAGTTTTAAAATGCACAAAATAACATTTCAACTTAGCATAAACCTTAAAAGGGTTTCTATATGCCAAACATGCATACACAAAGTTGAAAAATGAAGTTTTTAACAAAACAACACTGTTGTATTCGAATACAGCCTCTTTGTATTCGAATACAAGGCTATTTCAGCATTCAGCAGCAAAACAGCATGTTTGTATTCGACTACACAGTAAGTCAGTGGCAAAACAGCATGTCTGTATTCGACTACAACAGTCTGTATTCGACTACACAGTAAGTTAGTGGCAAAACAACATATTTGTATTCGGATACAGCTTGCTGTATTCAAATACACATCAGACAGCACTAGAAAAACAGCAAAATTCAGCATTTTTCAGCTTTTCAAAGGGTTTTCAAATCAATCAACACTTACCCACAACTCCAAACAATCAAACTTAGCAATTATAGCGCAATCACCACGACATCTTGAGTTTCGAAACAATTTTGCAATCAATCACACTTACACACAACTCCAAAACAAAACACTTAGCGACTATAACACAATTACCACGACATCTTAAGTTTCGAAATGGTTTTGCAATCAATCACGCTATCACACAATTCCCAAACATCCACACTTGGCAATTATAACACAATCACCACAACAACTTTAGTTTCAAAATAGTTTCGCAACCAAACACATTATCACACAATTCCAAAACATAACACTTAGCAAATAAACTTGAATCAAACACTCAATCATAAACTTGAATCAAACACACTGACACACAATCTGTTCCAAAACATAGCACTTAGTAATATCATCACAATCATAAATTTGAATCAAACACGACTCGTGTACCAAGCACCCTAATGCAATGCGTATATGCCAAAATGCATGGACTCGGAATTCCAAACCAAAACCCTCCTCGAAGGGCCGTAAATCATAATTGTACCGCCTATCGCAGGCCAAAGTACCAATTACCGAGGTGTCACCTATCACGGGTCAGCACGATTTACTAAAAAGCGTAAATCGTAAACGTACCACCTATCACGGGTCAATACTGTTTACCGAGGTGCCACCTATCACAGGTCAGCACGATTTACCAAATGAAATGCATGAGCATACACTAACTCCATTCACAACAATCGTTAAGTAAATGCAGATATTAAAAGATTCCCCATTTTTATTACTCATTTACTTAACCGATTTTCACACCAAAACATTAAGCAAACAGACATATTAAGAGATTCCCCATTCTTAATATACTTTTGACTTATACGATTTCCACAACAAAACATTCAGTAAACAAGTCATTAAGAGATTCCTCATTCTTAATACTCATTTAACTGAAACGATTTTCAAAAACAAACATTTAGTAACCAAGACATTAAGAGATTCCCCATTCTTAACGCTCAGTTAACTTAAACGATTTTCAAACAACATTAAGTAACTAAGACATTAAGAGATTCCCCATTCTTAACGCCCAGTTAACTTAAATGATTTTCAAAACAACATTAAGTAAACGAGACATTAAGAGATTCCACATTCTTAATTCTCATTTAGCTTAAACGATTTTCCAAACACACATTAAGTAAACAAGACATTAAGAGATTCCCCATTCTTAATACTCATTTAACTTAATGCTTTTCAAATTCCACACAAAACAAACTCAAACATACTTTCACATTCAATCCATAATTCACACCAAATCATTTTTCCACACAAACCACACAAAACACATCTCAAATTTCATCAGTATCAATTAAGAACACGTCTAAAACAACAAACACAAATAAACACAATCCACCACACAAACACACAAGTTTCATTTACTCAAAATCATACATAAATGAGTTTAAATTCATTTTCCACGAAACATTCATCAATATAACCAAAACCTAACTCTAAGATTTTACCCATAAAGCCTTAGATACATTTTTCCCCAAATCAATACTCCATCCCTAAGAAAATTCTTTTCCACACAACCACAGATAAGGCCCTAAATGCAAACTAAAAGTTTGGAAGGAGCCCTTACCTTCACTTTAGCTTTTTCGTTCGACTTCGGTACCGTGAGAAAATCCGGTAAAAATCTCCGTTTGCAACGCTGCTTCCAAAGTTAGCTCACTAGCACCGTAGTGTAGTGGTGAGCAACTTTCCCTTCTATCACTTCTTGAAATGACGCTTAGATCTAGATGAAACGGGGAGATTTGAGTTTCAATCCCTAATACCGTTTTTCTTCGTTTTCGAATCAAAGGTGAAGAGTGAAGTTGAGAAATCCTTGTCCTATCACCCACTATCAATTTCGAACTCAAAGGAAAGAAAAGGGAGCAAAAACGAACAACAATGGAGGAAGGGAGAATTTGAGGATGCATGAGGCAGAGAGAGGAAAGAGGCGGAAAATGTTTTCTGTTTTCCTTCAGTTTTCCTTTCTTCCTTTTTCTTTCCTTTCTATTTCTTTTTCTCCCATTTCCTTCCTTTCCTTTTCTTTATATATAAACATATATTAACTATTTTTAACAAATATCTCCAACTCTTTAGATATTTATTAAATTACTCTTTTACCCATAACGCATTAAACTATTCGTAAAAGATTCACCGCAGTTAATTTAATTTATTTATCGACGAGTAACTCTAATCGGGCATCAAAGTACCTTTTTGATTATATAAAATCAAAAATATTAATAACTTTGGCTAAAAAGCCTCCGAGTTCAACACCGAAATACACTAGAATACATAAAGTTTAATTTAAAAATTATGGGTCTTACAAGGATCATCCTGGCTCTCATCTGAGGGCAAAGCCCAGATTTCCACAATAGTTGTAAAGGGTCACCAATCTAAATTAACAATTAACACATAACATTTACTTTTCAATGCACAAATAACCTTTTCAACTTATCATGCATCTTAGAAGGATTTTTCATATGCGAAAAGTTCATATAATGCTTGCAAAATAAAATTGAAATCAAAATAAAGTTATCAATCCATCAAGTAATACATAACTGACCAATACATTGATAAATCAATTGAGCAATCGATTATCTAACTCAAAATAAGAATTTCCACTAAGCCAATAGATTGGGAAATCGATAGAATGGATAACTAAGCCCCTGAATTAAAGCCAATCGATTTCCAAATAGATTTCCTGAAGGTTTTTAGTGAAATTTAAACTCTGGGCTTAATTCAATCGATTGGGCAATCGATTGACAGCATAGCTGAGCCACTGACTTAATGCCAATCGATTTCCCTGCATATTCTTCCAAAAATACATAAACTAACTCAATCTCATTCATACACAACTCCAAATCTTAACACTTAGCAATTCTCACACATTCACCACGACATTACGAGTTTTCGAAATAGTATTGAAATCAAACATGCTATCACCAAATTCCAAAACATAACACTTATCACTTATAACACAATTACTACAACATTAAGAGATTCGAAATAGTATTGCAATCAAACATGTTATCACCAAATTCCAAAACATAACACTTAACACTTATAACACAATAACTACAACATCATGAGTTTTCGAAATGGTATTGCAATCAAACATGTTATCACCAAATTCCATAACATAACACTTAACTTTTTGTGAGCAACTTTCCCTTCCATCACTTCGCGAAACGAAGCTTAGATCTAGGTGAAACGGGAAGGTTTGTGTTTGAATCCCTAATACCGTTTTTCTTCGTTTTCGGATCAAAGATGAAGAGTGAAGCTGAGAAAACCTTGCTCTCTTATCCACTAATCCTTGGGTTTCTATTCTTGAAGTCAAAGAACGAAAAAGGAAGCAAAACCAACGAATGAAGAAAAAGGGAGAAGGTGGCGTGAGCGCGGGCAGAGGAAGAAGAAGAGAAATGTTTCTTTCTCTCTCCTTTGTCTTTCTTTCCTTCATATTTCCTTTCTTTCTAGTTCCTTTTCTTTCTTTTCTACCTCTTTTCCTTTTCCCTCCAAACAAACATATATATATATATATATATTAATTATAACTTAACAAATATCTAGATATTTATTAAAATTACAATTTCACCCATAACCTCTCGAAACCACTTTTTGTCAAAAATATCTACTATCGTCGCAACTCGATTGACAGATGCAATCTTTAGCAACCCAAGATATTTTTAACGAAACTCTCTAGAATTAAATTCTTCGTAAAAGATTCACAGTAGTTAATTTAATTTATTTATCGACGAACAATTTTAATCGAGGTATCAAAATATATTTTTGGGCATTTAAGCTCACAAAATATTAATAACTTGGCTAAAAAGCCTCCGAGTTCAATACCCAAAATACACTAAAATACATGAAGTGTAATTTAAAATTAGGGGTCTTACATTACTACCCCCCTAAAATTAGTTTCGTCCTCGAAACTATGCGTCGATAAATAACTCTGGGTGTTGTTCTCTCATCTTGCTCTCTAGTTCCCAGGTCGCGTCTCCAGTAATTGGGTTTCAAATCACTTTGACCAACGAAACATCCTTGGTCCTCAATCGCTTAATCTTTCTGTCATCAATTCTCAGAGGTGGTACTCCAAACGAAAAATTATCCTTTAGCTGGATTGTGTTTGGTTCGATCACATGAGATGGATCTGCAAGATATTTCCTCAATTGCGACACATGAAACACATCATGGATATTGGACAGCATCGGAGGCAATGCAATCCGATAAGCAACGGGCCCAATTCGTGCAGAAATCTTGTATGGTCCAATGAATTTTGGAGTCAACTTCTTCGATTTCAATGCTCTCCCAACTCCGGTAGTAGGTGTGACTCTTAGAAATACATGGTCACCCTGTTCGAATTCCAAAAGTCTGTGACGCTTGTCCGCGTAACTCTTCTGACGATCCCGTGAAGTCTTCATTTTCTCCATGATCTTCCTTACCTTAGCTGTAGTCTGTTGCACCATCTCTATTCCGACAATCATATTTTCACCGTCCTTATACCAACACAAAGGCGTTTGACACTTGCGCCCATATAAAGCCTCATATGGTGCCATTCCAATACTCGCGTGGAAACTATTGTTGTAGGTGAACTCAATCAACGGAAGTACATCATCCCAACTTCCTCTATCATCTAACACACATGCTCTCAACAGATCTTCAAGGGACTGATTCGTCCTTTCAGTCTGTCCGTCCGTTTGTGGATGGTAAGCTGAACTCAATTGTAGTTTCGTTCCCAACGCTTCGTGCAATGCTCCCCAAAAATGTGATGTGAACTTCGGATCCCGGTCTGATACAATACTTGATGGTACTCCGTGTAACCTCATAATTTTAGCAATGTAAATCTCTGTTAACTGATCTACCTTATAGGTGGTCTTTACTGGCAAAATGTTTGCGGATTTAGTCAATCGATCCACTATCACCCATATAGAATCATTCTTTCTCCTTGTTTTAGGCAATCCAGTTTTGAATCCATAGAAATGCTATCCCACTTCCATTCAGGTATATCTAAAGGTTGCAACATCCTAGCAGGTCGTTGATGTTCCACCTTCGCTTTATGACAAGTTAGACAAGTTGATACATACTCCGCTACATGTCTCTTCATTCCTGGCCACCAATAATTCTGTATCAAATCCTGATACATCTTTGTTGCTCCAGGATGAATACTCAACCTACTCTTATGAGCTTCTTCTAAAATTGTTTTCCTCATATCTGTAATTTCTGGTACACAAATCCTACCATTACATCGCAGAATATTATCTGCTCCAATCTTGAACTCTGTTGTCTTCCCTTGCACTATTAGGTTCCTCTTCTCCTGAATTAAGACGTCATCTTGAGAGTTTGCAATGTCTTCAAGTAGTCCACTTGAAATCTTAATCATTCCGAATCTCAAAATTCCCGGTGCAAACTCTACGTTCAAGTGTAGGTCTCTAAAAGCTTCCCACAACTCTTGTTGTCTAGACATAATTGTTGAAGACACCGATACAATTCTTCTAGCCCTCTTGACTCTGCAGCACGGATCTCTCTTTCCCTCTTTTCAAGATCACGTTGAGTCTTGGCAGCAGTCTGTGCAGCAACAGAAGCAGCCATGTTATTCATAGCCTCCGCCATTTGATCATCCCTACTGACGTTCATCCTTGCAACGTCATTCCCTCTTAGAGGTAATGATTCCGAAAAACCAATAACAAGAAGAAGTGTTAACACAACCTCGAATAATTCCAAAACATAGTTTCGAATATATCAACACATAACAACTACCCCTGATCTGATAACTCAGACCAATTACCCCGATGCATGATCAGACAACAACTCCTAACCTCCAATCTAGAACCTAAGGATCCACAGCCCCCAAAGAAAACCAAACCAAAGCTCTGATACCACAATGTAACACCCCGTTTTTCAAAGCGAGGGTGTATTTTTTTTTCAAAAGAAATTAAAATAACGCAGAGAAATAAATGAGGTAATACATTTGGATAAATAATTAAGTCCTTAAAATTTACAAGCAGCGGAAAAAGTTTCTCGAATCATCAATCCAAAATATTTACATATCAAAATGCGGCACAGTTTTCCAGTTTAAAAATAAACACAAATCAAAAGAGAGACATATGATCCCTCTATGTCAACCTAATCTGATCATTCTACCAAAAAGCTATACACCCTGAGTAATCACCACGCGCCCCGTAGGATCCTCCTAGCGTAGCTCCAATCAAGCATTCCCATCTACATTCTTATCCGTAGAGTACGAACCGGTAGGATCATCCTGGCTCTCATCTGAGGGCAAAGCCCAGATTTTCACAATAGTTGTAAAGGGTCACCAACCAAAATTAACAATTAACCCATAACATTTACTTTTGAATGCACAAATAACCTTTTCAACTTATCATGCATCTTAGAAGGATTTTTCATATGCGAAAATTTCATATAATGCTTGCCAAATAAAATTGAAATCACAATAAAGTTATCAATCCATCCAGTAATACATAACTGACCAAAACATTGATAAATCAATTGAGCAATTGATTATCTAACTCAAAATAAGAATTTCCACTAAGCCAATCGATTGGGAAATCAATTGAATGGATAACTAAGCCCCTGTATTAAAGCCAATCGATTTCCAAATTGATTTCCTGAAGGTTTTTAGTGAAATTTGAACTCTGGGCTTAATTCAATCGATTGGGCAATCGATTGACAGCATAGCTGAGCCATTGACTTAATGCCAATCGATTGGGAAATCGATTTCCCTGCATATTCTTCCAAAAACACATAAACTAACTCAATCACATTCATACACAACTCCAAATCTTAACACTTAGCAATTCTCACACATTCACCACGACATTATGAGTTTTCGAAATAGTATTGAAATCAAACATGCTATCACCAAATTCCAAAACATAACACTTATCACTTATAACACAATTACTACAACATTAAGAGATTCGAAATGGTATTGCAATCAAACATGTTATCACCAAATTCCAAAACATAACACTTAAAACATATAACACAATTACTACAACATCATGAGTTTTCGAAATGGTATTGCAATCAAACATGTTATCACCAAATTCCAAAACATAACAGTTAACACTTATAACACAATACCCACACGGACAAAATGAACCAACGATTCACAATTTAACAGGGTGTAGTCTCTCACGGACAAACACCTGTGCAGTCTCTCACGGACAAACACAATTCACCAGGGCGTAGTCTCTCACGGACAAACCCCTGTGCAGTCTCTCACGGACAAACACAATTCACCAGAAACATAAGTCGTAAACATACTGCCTATCACGGGCCCATACCGTTTACCAAGGTGCCACCTATCACGGGTCTGCACAACTTACCAAAAATCGAAACCATAAACGTACTGCCAATCCCGGGCCCGTACCGTTTACCAAGAAACGTAAGCCGTAAATGTACTGCCTATCACGGGCCCATACCGTTTACCAAGGTGCCACCTATCACGGGTCTGCACAACTTACCAAAAATCGTAAACCATAAACGTACTGCCTATCACGGGCCCGTACCGTTTACCATGGTGCCACCTATCACGGGTTTGCACGGTTTACTAAAACAAACATTAAGTAAACGAGACATTAAGAGATTCCCCATTCTTATTACTCATTTAACTTAAGCGATTTTCAAAACAAACATTAAGTAACCAAGACATTAAGAGATTCCCCATTCTTAACACCCAGTTAACTTAAACGATTTTCCAAAATAACATTAAGTAAATAAGTCATTAAGAGATTCCCCATTCTTAATACTTATTTAAATTAAACGATTTTCAAAACAAATATTAATTAAACGAGACATTAAGAGATTCCCCATTCTTAATTCTCATTTAACTTAAACGATTTTCCAAAACAAACATTAAGTAACCAAGACATTAAGAGATTCCCCATTCTTAACGCCCAGTTAACTTAAACGATTTTTCAAAACAAATATTAAGTAAACGAGACATTAAGAGATTCCCCATTCTTAATTCTCATTTAACTTAAACGATTTTCCAAAACAAACATTAAGTAACCTAGACATTAAGAGATTCCCCATTCTTAACGCTCAGTTAACTTAAACGATTTTCTCAAACACACATTAAGTAAACAAGATATTAAGAGATTCCCCATTCTTAATACTCATTTAACTTAATGGTTTTAAAATTCCACACAAAAACGAACTCAAACATATTATCAAATTCAATCCACAATTCCCACCCAAAACACATCAAATCATTTCTCAACCAAATCGTTTTCACGACAACATTAAGTAAATAAGTCATTAAGAGATTCCCCATTCTTAATACTCATTTAACTTAAACGATTTTCACAAACTCACATTAAGTAAACGAGACGTTAAGAGATTCCCCATTCTTAATAATCGTTTAACTTAATGGTTTTCAAATTCCAAACAAAACAAACTCAAACATACTTTCACATTCAATCCATAAACCACACCAACACATCAATCAACAAACATCAAGTATGAACATGCCGAATACGACGACACAAATCAACACAATCCATCACTCAAACACAACAAGTTTCATATACTCAAAATCATACATAAATGGGTTTAAAATTCATTCTCCATAAAACATTACTTTAACCCTAACCAAATTCTTTTCCACACAACCACAAGTAAGTCCCTAAATGCAAACTAAATGTTTGGAAGGAGCCCTTACCTTAACGTTAGCTTTAATGTCGATTTACAGCATCGCGAGCAAATCCGGTAAAATCTCCGCACGCAAAGCCGCTGCCAAAGTTGGTCCCGTAGCACCGTAGCATGGTAGTGAGCAACTTTCCCTTCTATCACTTCGCGAAACGAAGCTTAAATCTAGGTGAAACGGGAAGGTTTGTGTTTGAATTCCTAATACCGTTTTTCTTCGTTTTCGGATCAAAGAGGAAGAGTGAAGCTGAGAAAACCTTGCTCTCTTATCCACTAATCCTTGGGTTTCTATTCTTGAAGTCAAAGAACGAAAAAGGAAGCAAAACTAGCGAATGAAGAAAAAGGGAGAAGGTGGCGTGAGCGCGGGCAGAGGAAGAAGAAGAGAAATGTTTCTTTCTCTCTCCTTTGTCTTTCTTTCCTTCTTATTTCCTTTCTTTCTAGTTCCTTTTCTTTCTTTTCTACCTCTTTTCCTTTTCCCTCCAAACAAACATATATATATATATATATATTAATTATAACTTAACAAATATCTAGATATTTATTAAAATTACAATTTCACCCATAACCTCTCCAAACCACTTTTTGTCAAAAATATCTACTATCGTCGCTACTCGATTGACAGATGCAATTTTTAGCAACCCAAGATATTTTTAACGAAACTCTCTAGAATTAAATTCTTCGTAAAAGATCCACAGCAGTTAATTTAATTCATTTATCGACGAACAATTTTAATCAAGGTATCAAAATATATTTTTGGGCATTTAAGCTCACAAAATATTAATAACTTGGCTAAAAAGCCTCCGAGTTCAATACCCAAAATACACTAAAATACATAAAGTGTAATTTAAAATTATGGGTCTTACAGTTATCACTCAAAATGATATTGTCGTACGTAGCAAGCTCGAGATGAAGCATTGGGAAATATGGTTTTCCCGATCATCTCACAATTTATTATACTCATGACTTCAAACGCTCTCTCACCCCTTACCTTATTTTGACGCTTTCAAACACGAGTATGATTCAACGAGCAAACTGTTAGACATAAGTCCATTTTGATATCATTGACAAACATACATCATTTGATAAATCTAACATTTTAAACTGAGTTAAATTTCAGGAACAACAACTCAACCCTACACACTTGAGACAATAGCTTGGAACTCAAGGAATCAACCAAAGTTGGAAGAATTACTGAGAAAATCGATTAGACAATCGATTTAGTAAAGGGTTGTATGAAAATGTGTACTCTGGGATTATAACAATCGATTAGGCAAATCGATTGGCACATCCATTGATAAGTCGATTTTGGAAATCACAAAACAAAGTCTTTAGTGACCCAATCGATTGACATATCGATTGTTCAAATCACAGAACCAAGCTAATAATTAGAATAATCGATTAGCACATCGATTGTTCAAATCTATAACTAAACTGGTAGTAAAATAATCGATTAGCACATTGATTGTGAAAATCACATAACCAAGGCTTTTAGTAAGCTAATCTATTGGCTAATCATTTTCGAAAATAAGATTTCAATAGGAACACGGTTTGTGATAAACACAATCGATTTGACAATCCATTGAAACAAATTTCTTTTGTAACAAGTTTGGTATCAATCGATTAAGCAATCGATTGAATGAACCAACTGGTAAATAATTTTTCAGGAACATAATACATGATCGATTGTCACATTGATTTGCTTGAAATAAGCTAACTCTCTGTAATAATCCAAATCGATTGTCAAATCGATTTGATGAAAACAACTAAGTCCCTGTGACCAGTGAAATCGATTGGCAAAATGATTACAACAAAATGTTAAGTTACAGAGAAAACTTAGCCTATGACCAAATCGATTACATGAATTAATGAATCGATTATGTGAATTAATGAATCGACTGAGTAATCGATTATTTTGATCTCGTTGTTTGAACTGCATGTTATTTTCTGAAAAGTGCATTAAAATAAACGATTAGGTAATCGATTATTTTATGTAGTTTCAAGATTCAAGAAAAACAAGATTCGCGATAATTGATTGGGAAATCGGTTGAGCCCATTTTAATACATTAATGAATCGATTGGTAAATCGATTTATATGTTATTTTTCAGAAACTATATAAACGATTTCAATCACTTTTTCCAAAAAAAAAAAACAAAATAATGAACTCTCAGAACCTTTTGCTCATATTTTGAATAACCTTTGATATTACTTTTTCAGACCTGAACCAAATACTCTTCATGATCTTAGAGAGCTGAAAATGACCACTTGAGAGAAGAAGAAATATCTCACAAACACTCAATTGGAAAAGTACTTCTTGTGTGAGATACATTGTAGTGATTGAGTCAACTTCTTTATACATTTTATCTTTTCTGTAACAACGTTTTTGTAAAGAAAGAACTGAGAAAAATTCAGTAAAGAAACTGGTAACTATCTTCTTTGTTTAGAGGGCTCAAGAAGAAGAAGTTTCATTGTGATCTTGGGAGAGTCTGCTGAGTGACTTGAGGGATACAGTGGGTGCACAATAGAAGAGAGAGAGAGAGAGAGAGAGAGAGAGAGAGAGAGAGTTTTAAGATTGATAGGCAGGGAGTGTTGGACAATCTGTAAAACACTCTAGAAGGTTCTATTGGAAGTAAGGCCGTAATCGGTTCGATTTCGGGACTAGATGTAGGCGGTGATATTGACAGCTGGACTAGGTTAAATCTTTGTGTATCATCCTCTTACCCTTTCTCTTTTATTACTGTATTGCTTGTTTGATTAATCTTGATTGCATGCGATAGCATAATTCTGTATTGATTGATATGTTACATGTTTGTATGTTAATCTTTATATTGCTAAGACCTTGAATTCATAACTGTTGAAATTGGTATAATATTGATCACGTTGGTTTCGATATTAATTTTAATACTTAGAAACTGTATATGTTAACCTGATTAATTAGACTGTCATATAAGTTTTTAATAAACAAAGGGCATAATAACTAACAATTGGCATCAAGAGCTTGGCTTTTTAGATAAATTCTTTAAAGAAAATGTCCTCAGTTGAATTACTAGGACAAGGTGCTTCATTGGCTGCCCACATGTACTGGAAACATAGGATGTTAATATTTCTAGAAGCTAGTGGTATTGATATTCTAGATGCTGTAGAAAATGGACCCTACATACCTACTATAGCTGGGACTAGTGATTCACTAATCCCTAAACCCAGATCTGACTGGTCTGAGGATGATAAGAAGAAAGTAGGATATAATGCTAAGGCTAAGAACATAATAACCTCTGCATTATTAGTTGATGAATTTTTCAGGGTCTCAAACTGCAAGACTGCCAAGGAAATGTGGGACATTCTTCAACAAACACATGAAAGAACTACTGACGTGAAAACGGGCCCGAGTAAACACATTAATGCATGAGTACGAACTATTCAATAAGAAGAAAGATGAATCGGTCAATGACATGCAAACGAGATTCACACATATAGTCAACAACCTGAATGCACTTGGCAAAGTAATTGACAATGAACAACAGATCAACAAAGTCATGAGATGCTTAAAAATAGAATGGCAGCCAAAGATTACTGCCGTAGAATAATCAAATGATCTTGGAAGTATGGCAATTGCTACGCTTTTTAGTAAACTAAGAGAGCACGAAATGGAGCTGCACAGACTAAATGAGGTTGAACAAATTGACAGAAAAAGAAAAGGACTGTATTTGAAAGCCCAAATGCACCAATCAAAATCAGAACAAGAGAGCTGCTCGGATGAGTCAAGTAGTGAGACTGCTGAAGAATCTAAGATTGGTTTACTTGTCAAAAAGTTCAAAAAGTTTTCGAAAAAGAAAGACAACAAGTTCAGAAAGCCATCAAGTTCTAAGACAAATGACAGCAAGACAATCACCTGTAATGAGTGTGGAAAAATAGGCCATATAAAGTCTGAGTGTTACAAGTTGCAAAACAAAAATAGGACTGCAAAGACTAAAAGCAAGGAACCAGCTCCCAAAACCAAAAAGCATATGTTGAATGGAATGACAACGAAGAATCCTCTGCCTCTTCAGAAGAAGAAGAAGCAAATCTATGTCTTATGGCCAACACAGATTCAGAATCTGAAAGTGAGGTAAGTTCTCAATCTAACCCCTCTTATGATGAACTACATGAAGCATTCAATGAACTGCATGATGAGTATGTTAATTCTATCAAACAGTTAATGAGTACAAAGAAAATGCTTGCACAACAATGTATGATTTGTGAACAAATGAAAAAAGATCATAAGGAGATTGAGGACTTGTATGAACAATTAAAAAAGGATTCACATGATAAATCTACAAGATGCATTGAACTTGAAAAAACTGTTGCATCATTAAAGTCTGATTTATTGAAGTTTACTAGTAGTAAAAATCAACTGAATGTCATACTTAGCAACCAGAGACATGTTAATGAAAAATCTGGACTTGGATATAAACCAAATATGCATGTTAAAAGGAATAACACTAGATGTGGTATTGGTTATTTGCAAAACAGGAATGTCAAACATAGTCAGAAAACTGTTAGATCAAGGAATATGTATGACGTCTTTACTAAATCAAATCAACATTCATCCTTTGCTGGTTCATGTCACTTTTGTTGGAGAAAGGGACATTTTTTTCTGATTGTAAACTTTAAAAACTAGCCAACAGAGGATGGAAACAAATTTGGATAGCAAAGACACAAATGTATGAAACTAACCCCCAGGATCCAATTTAAATTGTGTACCTAAAATCAAATTTTGATTTTGTGTTGCAGGTGTGCTTGACATCCAATAGGCACTCTTGGTACCTAGATAGCGGATGCTCAAAGCATATGACAGGAGACAAGTCTAAGTCTTTGTCTCTAACTTTAAAGGATGGAGGATTTGTTAAATATGGTGACAATAATAAAGGTAAGATATGTGGTGTGGGTGACATAGGCAATGAGTCAACTGCAGTGACAAAAATGTCTTATACGTAGAAGGATTAAAACACAATCTGCTAAGTATAAGTCAACTTTGTGATAAAGCGTTCCAGGTAAGTTTTTCATCTCAGTCTTGTATAATTGAGCATAAGGATTGTTGGTTAACTATGACTTCTTTTTGATTAACAACAAGAGAATTAAGATCAACTCCAACTAGTTAGACATAATTCCCAATTTCAAATATGCACCAATCATACAATTTACAAACACAGCGGAAACTTAAAATCACATACAAGATTTATTCAAGGAGCATGCAAAACAAGCAATTAAAAAATGCTGAAAATTAAAGAAGAGGGATAGGAAAGATTGCACCAAGATTTATCCTGGTTCAGCCGTTGATCCAACGGCCTACATCCAGTCCTGTAATCATAATCATGATTCCAGCCTTTTTCACTATAGAATGAATTCGAGTACTTTTACAGATTATCCAGTCTTCTACACGACCTATCAATCTAACTCCCTTCACTTCTATCTTGTCACCCCTTTGATCCTTGTAGTTTATCCCCAAACTCACACATGATCAAAGTAGACTTCCTCTTGATGATCCCACACCAACAAGGATAGCCACCAGTTTCTAAACTGGATTTGTTACAGCTTCAATTACAAAGAATTGTCTTTGTCACGAACAAAGAAGAATAGTATCAAGAAATGTGTTCAATCATTCTAGCACCACACAAAAGATTTGATATGCCAATGAATATTTTTGTGTGTTGGAAAAACTTTTCTTTCAAAATGTTTTCAGAGATATGCAAGATTTAGAGCAAGAGGTTCTGAAATTGTGAAAAGTTTTTATGCAAGTTTTCTCTCTTTGTTTTTGGTTGTATTTCTGTTATTTAAAATATTTGAGGCACCACCTATATATATTCAAGACAGACACCAGGACAATCGATTGCCCAATCGAATTTGTAAGGATACAATCGATTGCTGCATCGAGTGTCGTATATTCTGGGTTTCTGGAATCTTGAATTATATAGGCTTCACTTGATTGGTCAATCGATTGATCAAGTTACTGAATCAAACCTGATGCTTTGAAAACCTTTCAATCGAGTGAGCAATCGAGTTGGCCAAAACTGGGTGCTCACTGTGATATGAAATGTTGCATCAATCGATTGTTCAATCGATTGTCGTGATCCAATGATTCATACCTGATGCCATAATTTCCTTTCAATCGAGTGAGCAATCGAGTTGTTCAAAACTGGGTGCTCACTGTGATATGAAATATTGCATCAATCGATTGATCAATCGAGTATCGTGGTCAAAATGACTCAGATACTGCAGACAATCAAGTTGCCAATCGAGTGAACAATCGAGTGGTCAATCGAGTGGGCACAGACTGAGTGCTCTCTGTAACTTGAATTTGAGCATCAATCGAGTTGTCAGTCTATTGTGCAATCGACTGGACAATCGACTGATCTTGTTACAGACCTCAGTTGTTTAAGACAGTTTATGTGCCATTCGATTGATAACCCATTCAATCGATTGTTCAATCGAGTGTTTACAGTTTTAAGTTTCATAACACATGAATGAATGACAAAAACTCATTGGCATGTCTTGTGTGAGACTCTAGTGATTGATTACTTAACTTTGATACCTAGACACTTAATACAACTATTCAAAAACTGAATCTTCCTCAAGTGCATCCTACAACTATGGTTGATTCCTCGAGTTGCAAACTATTGTTCCAAGTGTTGTAGTGTCTTCATGTATGCCTGAAATGTTTCTTGATTCAAAACATTAGATCAAGCAACTATTTAATGTGCACTTGTATGTTTGGTACATAAATCAAAAACTAGATCAGGGAAGCTTATTGCTTACAATCTCCCCGTTATTGATTTAATGACAAACATACAATTAATATTGAGATTATATATATAAAAAAAATCTCCCCCTGAGTTTTGGGATGCATGATGCAAACAATTTAGTGCATGACCAGGGAGTGAACAAATTTGTGTAACATGTATTAGATTCAGATGAAAATAAAGCATCAGAGCTTAGTATGTATCAGATGATGAATGTGCATTAATCAGGACATGTGTAATGCAATATCAGCAATAATGCAGCAGTACAATATCAGCATTTTGCACAAAATCAATATCAGATCATCAGAGTTATACCATCAGTATTTCATCAGAATGTTAATCCAACATATACATCATCAGATACAAACCGGCACAGAATCACATACAACGAATCAAATACAACTTAATCTCAGATATTATAATCTCATATTAATCAAAATAATCTCCCCCTTTTTGTCATTAATACAAAAAGACATACGACAAAAAAATACAAGAGGAAATTAATGGGCAACACATGTAAGAACAAGTAAGCAACCAAAGACAATCAAACAACATCAAAATAAACCTAGACCACTAAAATCTTAGGCTTGATCCTCATTATCACCAGCAAGAGGAGGAGAGACCGCTGTATTACCCTCAGCAGGTGTCTTCTCCCCATGAGAATCAGAACCAATCTCAATGTTCTGGTTTGGTTCAGCAGTTGATTGCCTCCCAATCTCTGCAATGTCTTCGAAAGACATCTTGAGACCCAAGTGCTCCTGGATGTCTGAAACATCCTTCTGAACTGATTCCAAGGCTGTTTGAAGCTTTAGAAGAGAAGCTTCTACCCTTTCACTGTGTTCAGTCTGGTGTTGCAGAATCTCCATCAGCTTTGCCATGATCTCAGAAGATCCTTCAGCTGATGTAGGTGCTTGGGCACTTGTCTGGGCTTGATCAGCACTTGGTTGTGCATGATCAGCAGGTGTTGGAGTCCTTGTCCAAACATTGTTGATCCTTCTTATCTGCATTTGGTTGACAATAGCTTCACCAAATGTATGAGTGGTTGTGAGTGATTCTTCATTGGCTAGAGACACCTTGAAATGCCTCAGAATCCTCATAACCAATTGGGGATAGGGCAGGATGTGTTTCCCTTGTGCTGATTCATGCATGTTCAGCAGCACAATCCAAGCCCAACTCATTTTCAGTTCCTTGTACAGTCCCCATAGCAAGACAACGTCTAGCCGCTGTACAACTGCATGATTTCCGGCTCTAGGTACTAACATTCGTGTTAGCACATACATGAGCAGCCTGTGCTCAACCTTCATTTGACCAGCTTGAATGGTTCCTTTTTCAACAAATCCTTCCATCATCAACTCTTGTAAGGCAGCATGTTTGTTGATGGAGTTTTCCCAACCTTCATCTTCAGGAGCGTCCTGTGCTCGGCCATCGATAGTATATCCATAGAACGGCAAACCAGATAACTTTGAAAACTCTTCAAAGGTCATTGCCATTCTTTTGCCTTTCACTTCAGCAGCAAAACCAGTCTTGGTGAGGATGAAAGTAGAATAGAAGGCTCTTACCAGTTTTGGATAGACATCCAAAGAACAGGTAAGGAGGTTTTCCAAACCATGGAACCTTAAATGGTTTTGAAAGGAAAAACCATTTTGATCAAAATAAGGAAAATCCAGAGTTCTGGCATCTTGGATTTTTCTTTTGGCAAATGAATCTGGGACAACCTTCCCTTCAGTAGCCTTCTCTTGTGAAGGCTTAGCCTTTTTAGGTGGAGATGAAGGCTTCTTCTTCTTCTTCTTTAGCTCTTTCATTGCGTCTCCCAACAGTTTTTCAGATGGAGGAACCTTCCTCTTTTTGCTAGCTTCAGGAGTAGTGGCAATACCTTTGCCTTTGTCCTTCGCTTGTACCTTATGAGTAGGGATTGAAACCCTTTTTGCTGGAGGTGAAGGAGGTGGAGGAGGAGAAGGTGAGGGAGTTCTTCCACTAGAGGTAGAAGAATAAGAAGATGAGCTGGATGGTTGAACATTTCTGGATGAAGGGACAGCAGAGGTAACAGCTGGTTTCCTACCCATTTGTTTAACTCTAGCCATTGAGTAATATGAATTTGAGGTTGATTGGATGAAGAACAGATTGTAGTTTGATGAAGAAGATGATATCAGAATGCAGTATTGGATTGAGAAATCGAGTAGTGAAGTCCAGATTTATATAGTACTGTTGACATTCGATTGCCCAATCGACTGTCTGCATTTCTGGGTTAAAAATATGACCGTTACACTCATCCAACGGCTATAATTTTCTCAACGGATACCTGTCAATCGATTACCCAATCGATGCCCGGGTTTTTGATTTCCAAATGTCCTCTGACTTGTGGTTCACTTAATCCAAACAGTCGCGTGTCCAATCGAGTTTTAACCAACTTTCAGTGCATCACTCGATTACCCAATCGAATATCGAAACAAAAAAATCAGAAAAACTGGTTCCAGATACATGAACACTCGATTTGCCATCCGATTGACATGATGAGAACTTCAACAGACATGCTTCTGAGAAACTAGCAATCGAATGCCCATTCGATTGAAGCAAACATAAAATAGAACAGACATAAACAAAATAAAACTGAGACCCATCCATTTGATTGTGCAATCGAATATCGAATTTCCAAATTGACAAAATAAGGCAGTTTTCATCAATCAGTCGATTTCACAATCGACTATTGAGTGAATTAATGCCAATTTGGCCACAGGACACTCGATTGTGCAGTCGAATTGGGTATAAGGATCAGATTTCATTGGGATCAATGATGCCCAGTTTCATTCTTATAAAGAAGAAACTGTCCTTAGGCAAGGCCTTGGTGAAAATGTCAGCCAACTGCTCAGTTGTATTGACATATTCCAACTTAATCTTGCCCTGTTGATATTGATCTCGAATGAAGTGATGCCTTATTTCAATGTGCTTGGTTCTAGAATGCATGACAGGATTCTTAGTAATGTTAATAGCACTAGTATTATCACACAAAATAGACACAGTCCCTAGGTCCACCCCAAAATCAGAGAGGTGTTGCTGCATCCAAAGAATTTGAGCGCAACAACTACCAGCAGCAACATACTCAGCTTCAGCAGTTGAGAGTGCTACACTGTTTTGTTTCTTGCTATGCCAAGAAACAAGAGAGTTACCTAGAAGTTGGCAAGTACCTGAGGTACTCTTTCTGTCCAATTTGCATCCAGCAAAGTCAGAATCAGAGTAACCAACTAGAGTGCAAGTGGATCCCTTAGGATACCATAAACCAAGATCTTTGGTTCCCAAGAGATATCTGAAGATTCTCTTGACAGCACTGAGGTGAGATTCCTTAGGATTGGCCTGGTATCTAGCACACATACACACACTAAACATGATGTCCGGTCTGCTAGCGGTTAGGTAGAGAAGAGATCCTATTAGGCTTCTAAACACAGTCACATCTACAGCTTTACCCGATTCATCCTTATCTAAGTAGCAGGATTGACTCATAGGCGATGGATTTAAATTTTTCAAAATTAAATTTCTTTAAAAGATCACTGCAATATTTTGATTGACTAAGGAAGATTCCATTTTTGCTTTGTTTGATTTGAAATCCCAGGAAGTAAGTCAATTCTCCCATCATGGACATTTCAAATCTGCCTTTCATAGTATTTTCAAAATCTTTACAAAGCTTGTCATTTGTTGATCCAAATATTATGTCATCAACATAAATTTGTACCAACAAAATGTCTTTTCCTTGTCTTTTGATAAAAAGTGTTTTATCTACATTTCCCCTTGAAAAATTTTCTTGTAAAAGGAAATTGCTTAGCTTATCATACCAAGCTCTTGGAGCTTGTTTCAAGCCATAGAGGGCTTTTGTAAGTTTAAACACATGATTTGGAAGCTTAGGATCTTCAAAACCAGGAGTTTGACTTACAAAGACTTCCTCCTTAATGTATCCATTTAAAAAAGCACTTTTAACATCCATTTGAAATAATTTGAAATCCATTATATAAGCATATGCCAATAAAATCCTGATAGCTTCTAGTCTGGCTACTGGGGCATAAGTCTCATCATAGTCTATACCTTCTTCTTGGTTGTAACCTTTAGCCACTAACCTAGCCTTGTTCCTGGTAATCACACCATTCTCATCCATTTTGTTTCTGAAAACCCACCTAGTTCCTATGACATGTTTACCCTCTGGTCTAGGAACAAGAGTCCACACTTGGTTTCTCTCAAACTGATTTAGCTCTTCTTGCATGGCTACTATCCAGTCAGGTTCCATAAGAGCTTCCTTAATGTTTTTGGGTTCTACTTGTGAAACAAAAGTTGTAAGGTTGCAAAACTCTCTAAGGGATTTTCTGGTTGAAACATCTTTTGAAATCTCTCCAATAATGTTATCTAAGGGATGGTTTTTGGCAAACTTCCACTCTTTGGGTAGGTCAACTTCCCTAATAGGTTCCACACAGTCAAGGTTGGTTGGAGGTTCAGGCTCACTGGTTTCTATGGATTCAGAATCCACAACATCATCCAACGACTTGTCAACTATAGAAAGAGTGCTGTTCAAGTTTTCATCAAATTTGACATGTACAGACTCCTCTATAGTTTTGGTCCTTTTATTGTAGATTCTATAGGCCTTACTAACTTGGGAATACCCTAGAAAGATACCCTCATCTGCCTTAGGATCAAATTTACCTAAAGTTCCCTTGCCATTGTTTAACACAAAGCACTTACACCCAAAAATCCTAAAGTAGGAGATGTTAGGCTTTCTCCCTTTGTATAACTCATAGGGAGTCTTTCTAAGAAAAGGTCTAATGAGAAGCCTATTCACTACATGAGCTGCAGTGTTAATGGCATCAGCCCAAAAGTACTTGGGAAGATTAGAATCTTTGAGCATTGTCCTAGCAAGCTCTTCTAAGGATCTATTCTTCCTTTCTACTACTCCATTCTACTGTGGAGTTCTAGGGGCTGAGAAGATATGTTTGATACCATGATTTTCACAGAAGGTTTGAAAAGCATCATTTTGGAATTCACCTCCATGATCACTTTTTATGGATATGATTTTCGTATTATTCTCATTTTGAGTCAAAGCAGCAAATTTTTTGAAAGTTGAGAATGCCTCATTCTTGTGAGTTAGAAAATATGTCCATGTGAACCTTGTGTAATCATCTACCAAAACATAGCCATATAGGTTTCCTCCAAAACTTCTAACCTGAGATGGACCAAAGAGGTCCATATGCACCAACTCTAAAACTTTCTTGGTTTGAACCAAGTCTATAGGGGGGAAAGAGGATTTGACTAGCTTACTCCTCTCGCAGGAGTCACACAGTCTGTCCTTAGAGAACTTCCTATTTGGGAGACCTAGGACTAGCTGCTTGCTGACAAGCCTATTCAAGTGGTCCATATGAATATGAGCCACTCGTTTGTGCCACAGCCAGCTCTCATCAGCACTAGACAACAAGCAACTGAAATCATTTGCAGGCAACGAATCAAAATCTATCATGTAAATATTATTAATTCTTTTACCTGTCAGTTTCATACCTTCAACTTCCTTATGCTCAAGTGTGCAGGATGTGGAAGTAAAGTTTACCTTAAACCCTTTGTCACACAGCTGACTAATGCTTAGTAAGTTGTGTTTCAGGCCTTCAACAAATAAAACATCCTTGATAATAGCAGTTGAGTTATTTCCTATATCTCCAATGCCAAGGATCTTTCCTTTGTTGTTGTCTCCGTATTTGACAAAGCCACCACTTTTTAAGTTCAGAGACAAGAATTTGGACTTGTCTCCAGTCATATGCCTGGAGCATCCACTGTCCAGATACCAAGACTGATTTCTGGATGCCAAGCATATCTGCATAAAATAATCAGGTTTTGGATTTAGGTACCCAATTCAAATTGGGTCCTGGGGGGTTAGTTTCAAATGATGATTCCTTAACTTTCCAGATTTGTTTCCATCCTCTGTTGGCACGTTTTTTCAGTTTGCAATTGAACACTTTATATCCTTTTTTGCAGCAAAAGTGACATGTAACAGCAGGGGATGGCTTCTGATTTGGTCTAGTAAAGTTATCATACATTTGTTTAGAATGAACAAATTTCTGATGCCTTTTCATATGCATGTTTTGTTTATAACCAAGTCCAGTTTTAACATCTAGATTTCTCTGATTTCTAAGAAGTCTTTCTAAGTTGTTTTTACCACTGTTGAACTTAGCTACATCACATTTCAGTTCATGAGTTTCTCTTTTCAGTTTTTCATTTATATCAATAAGAGATTCAAGTTTCAAATTAACTTCATCAAATTGTATGCATTTTTCTTCTAGCCGTTTCTTAGTACTAATCAGTTGTTTAAGTACACTAACATGTTCAGAATGCAGTTCATTAAAGGCATCATGAAGTTCATCATAAGATGGATTAGATGTAGTACTTACCTCATTGTCAGATTCTGAATCAGTATTAGCCATGAGACACAAGTTAGCTTCTTCATTTTCCGATTCTTCAGATGAATCTTCATCATTGTCATTCCAGGCAATGTATGCTTTCCTGTTTGAAGGTTGCTGATCTTTGCCCTTAGTCTTAGTAGGCTTGTTTCTATTTTGCAGCTTGTAACACTCAAATCTGATGTGGCCTATTTTCCCACATTCATAGCAAGTTATAACATTGCTATCACTGGTGTCACCCTTGCTGGAGCTTTTTGTTTTGGAATTCGGTGGTTTCCTTGACTGTCCTCCTTTCTTTTTCAGAAACTTCTTAAATTTTCTGACCAACATACCTATCTCAGGTTCTTCACTTGACTCACTTTCTGAGCTCTCTGAATCTTGTTCAGTTTTTGCTTTTTGAGTTTGAGCTTTCAGTGCAATTCCTTTGTTTTTTCTGTTTGATTGCTCTGTCTCATTTAATCTATGTAGTTCCATCTCATGTTCACGAAGCTTTCCAAATAGTGTTGCTATAGTCATGTTGGCAAGATCTTTAGACTCAGCAATGGCAGTTATTTTGGGTTGCCATTCTCTTGACAAACACCTCATGACTTTTCCTATCTGCTGTTCATTATCCATAATTTTTCCCAAGGCATGTAGATTGTTGATAATGTGGGTGAATCTGGTTTGTAGATCATCTATGGATTCATCTTTCTTCTTGCAGAAAAGTTCATACTCGTGCATAAGTGTATTTGTTCTTGCCCGTTTGACATCTGTAGTACCTTCATGTGTTTCTTGCAAAGTGTCCCACATTTCCTTTGCAGTCTTGCAGTTTGACACTCTGAAGAATTCTTATGCACTTAAAGCTGATGTTATGATATTCTTTGCTTTAGCATTGTAACCAACTTTCTTTTTGTCATCATCAGACCAGTCAACTCTTGGTTTGATAATGCATGATGATCCATCAATACCTGCAATTTTAGGAATGTAAGGACCATTTTCCACTGCATCTAAAATGTCCAGCCCACATGCTTCTAGAAAGATACGCATTCTTTCTTTCCAGTACATGTATGCTGTACCATTAAAGGCAGGGGGTCTGGTTAGAGATGCTCCTTCTCCTAGGAAATCCAAAGAAGTCATTTTCTTTTATGAGTTTTTCTCTAAAAAAGTTAGGCTCTAGATGCCAATTGTTGGTTAACTATGACTTCTTTTTGATTAACAATAAGATAATTAAGATCAACTCCAACTAGTTAGACATAATTCCCAATTTCAAATATGCACCAATCATACAATTTACAAACACAGCGGAAACTTAAAATCACATACAAGATTTATTCAAGGAGCATGCAAAACAAGCAATTAAACAATGCTGAAAATTAAAGAAGAGGGATAGGAAAGATTGCACCAAGATTTATCCTGGTTCAGCCGTTGATCCAACGGCCTACATCCAGTCCTGTAATCATAATCATGATTCCAGCCTTTTTCACTATAGAATGAATTCGAGTACTTTTACAGATTTTCCAGTCTTCTACACGACCTATCAATCTAACTCCCTTCACTTCTATCTTGTCACCCCTTTGATCCTTGTAGTTTATCCCCAAACTCACACAAGATCAAAGTAGACTTCCTCTTGATGATCCCACACCAACAAGGATAGCCACCTGTTTCTAAACTGGATTTGTTACAGCTTCAATTACAAAGAATTGTCTTTGTCACAAACAAAGAAGAATAGTATCAAGAAATGTGATCAATCATTCTAGCACCACACAAAAGATTTGATATGCTAATGAATATTTTTGTGTGTTGGAAAAACTTTTCTTTCAAAATGTTTTCAGAGATATGCAAGATTGAGAGCAAGAGGTTCTGAAATTGTGAAAAGTTTTTATGCAAGTTTTCTCTCTTTGTTTTTGGTTGTATTTCTGTTATTTAAAATATTTGAGGCACCACCTATATATATTCAAGACAGACACCAGGACAATCGATTGCCCAATCGAATTTGTAAGGATACAATCGATTGCTGCATCGAGTGTCGTATATTCTGGGTTTCTGGAATCTTGAATTATATAGGCTTCACTTGATTGGTCAATCGATTGATCAAGTTACTGAATCAGACCTGATGCTTTGAAAACCTTTCAATCGAGTGAGCAATCGAGTTGGCCAAAACTGGGTGCTCACTGTGATATGAAATGTTGCATCAATCGATTGTTCAATCGATTGTCGGGATCCAATGATTCAGACCTGATGCCATAATTTCCTTTCAATCGAGTGAGCAATCGAGTTGTTCAAAACTGGGTGCTCACTGTGATATGAAATATTGCATCAATCGATTGATCAATCGAGTATCGTGGTCATAATGACTCAGATACTGCAGACAATCAAGTTGCCAATCGAGTGAACAATCGAGTGGGCACAGACTGAGTGCTCTCTGTAACTTGAATTTGAGCATCAATCGAGTTGTCAGTCTATTGTGCAATCGACTGGACAATCGACTGATCTTGTTACAGACCTCAGTTGTTTAAGACAGTTTATGTGCCATTCGATTGATAACCCATTCAATCGATTGTTCAATCGAGTGTTTACAGTTTTAAGTTTCATAACACATGAATGAATGACAAAAACTCATTGGCATGTCTTGTGTGAGACTCTAGTGATTGATTACTTAACTTTGATACCTAGACACTTAATACAACTATTCAAAAACTGCTTCTTCCTCAAGTGCATCCTCCAACTATGGTTGATTCCTTGAGTTGCAAACTATTGTTCCAAGTGTTGTAGTGTCTTCATGTATGCCTGAAATATTTCTTGAATCAAAACATTAGATCAAGCAACTATTTAATGTGCACTTGTATGTTTGGTACATAAATCAAAAACTAGATCAGGGAAGCTTATTGCTTACAAGGATAACAAAGAGATAAGGTTAGTTGGTGAAAGAATTAATAACATTTATATGCTTGACTTTGATTCTTTGCCTAGTACTATCTGCTGTTTGTTATCTAATTAAGATGAAAATTGGTTATGGCATAAACGTCTAGCTCATATACATATAGATCATCAAAATAAACTAGTTAGTAAACAGTTAGTTATAGGACTCCCTAACAGGAAATTTACTAAGGATAGGCTTTGTGATTCCTGTGAGAAAAGTAAGCTAGTTAAATCAACTTTTCCCCCAATAGATATGGTTAAAACCAATAGGGTTTTGCAGTTAATACATATGGACCTTTTTATTCCTTCTCAAGTGAAATGCTTTGGAGGAAACCTGTATGGATATGTATTATACAATTTTAGGGTATTTTGTATGGAATTCTTAAGTTGTAAGCCCAGTTGTTGGTATTGAGTGGGTTAAATGCCAAAAATATATTTTTGGAAATTGGATTAAAATTATTTGTCGGAAAATAATTTATTTCTGTTACGAAGGATTTAATACCAGGCAATTTTGTTAAAAATATCTCGGGTTGCTAAAAATTGTACCGGACAATTGAGGTGCGACGAGAGTAGATATTTTTATTAAATTAGATTAAAAGGGGAATGAAATGATGGGTGTAAGAGTTGTTAGATATTTGTTGGTTTGGTTTTAATTATAATATATTAATATATATAAATATGCATGTATATAGTATGTAATATATATGTATATATGAAAGCTATAAAAAAAAAAAGAAGCAGAGAACGTAAACAGAGGAAGCTCACGCTTTCCACCTTCGCCCTTCTTCCTTCTTTCTTTTTCCATTTTTCTTCTTCTTCATCTTTCTTTGGCTTCAAGAATAGAAACGCAAGGATTAGTGGGTAAGAAAGCAAGGATTTCTCAGCTTCATACTTCCTCATTGTTTCGAAAACAAAGAAAAACGGTATTAGGGATTCAAACACAAATCTCCCCGTTTCATCTAGATCTAAGCGTCGTTTCAAGAAGTGATAGAAGGGAAACTTGCTCACCACTACACTACGGTGCTAGAGGACCAACTTTGGAAGCGGCATTGCAAGCGGAAAATTTACCGGATTTACTCACGGTGCCGTAATCGCACGTTAAAGCTAACGCGAAGGTAAGCGCTCCTTCCAAACATCTAGTTTGCATTTAGGGACTTACCTGAGGTTGTGTGGAAAAGGATTTTGTTAGGGTTAAAGTGTTGATTTGGGGGAAAATGAATTTAACTCATTTGAGTATGATTTTAAGTTAAATGAAATGTGACGTGTTTGAGTGGTATGTTGTGTTGATTTGTGTTTGTTGTATTTGACGTGTTCTTAATTAACACTTATGAGATTTGATTGATTTGGATGGAATTTGATAACATGTTTGAGATATGTTTTGTGTGGCTTGTGTGGAAAAATGATTTTGTGTAAGTTACGGATTGAATATGAATGTACGTTTGAGTTTGTTTTGTGTGGGATTTGAAAACCATTAAGTTAAACGAGTATTAAGAATGGGGAATCTCTTAATGTCTTGCATACTTAATGAGAGTTTTGGAAAATCGTTTAAGTTAAATGAGAATTAAGAATGGGGAATCTCTTAATGTCTTATTTACTTGAAGTTTGTTTTGAAAATCGTTTAAGTTAACTAGGCGTTAAGAATGGGGAATCTCTTAATGTCTCGGTTAGTTAATGTTGTTTTGAAAATCGTTAAAGTTAAATGAGAATTAAGAATGGGGAATCTCTTAATGTCTTGTTTACTTAATGTTTGTTTTTGAAAAATCGTTTCAGTTAAATGAGTATTAAGAATGGGGAATCTCTTAATGTCTTATTTACTGAATGTTTTGTTGTGGAAATCATTTAAGTCAAAAGTACATTAAGAATGGGGAATCTCTTAATATGTCTGTTTGCTTAATGTTTGGCGTGAAAATCGTTTAAGTCAAATGAGTGTTAAAAATGGGGAATCTTTTAATAATTGCATTTGCTTAACGATTGTTGTGAATGGAGTCAGTATACGCTCATTCATTTTCATGCTTTTTGTAAGTTGTGCAGACCCGTGATAGGTGGCACCTGGGTAAATTGTACATTGGCCCGTGATAGGCGGTACATTTACGAATTACGTTTTTTTGTAAATTGTGCAGATCCATGATAGGTGGCACCTCGGTAAAGAGTACTTTGGCCTGTGATAGGCGGTACCTTTACAATTTACGTTCTTTTTAGTAAGCCGTGCAGACCCGTGATAGGTGGCACCTTGATAAACGATACGGGCCCGTGATAGGCAGTACATTTATGGTTTACGCTTTTTAGTAAATCGTGCAGACCCGTGATAGGTGGCACCTCGGTAATTGGTACTTTGGCCTACGATAGGCGGTACAGTTGTGATTTACGGCCCTTCGAGGAGGGTTTTGGTTTGGAATTTCGAGTCCATGCATTTTGGCATAAACGCATTGCATTAGGGTGCTCGGCACACGAGTCGTGTTTGATTCAAATTTATGATTGTGATGATATTACTAAGTGCTATGTTTTGGAACAGATTGTGTGTAAGTTTGTTTGATTCAAGTTTATGATTGAGTGTTTGAACTTAAGTTGTGGTGGTAAATGGGGTTTTATTTGCTAAGTGTTATGTTTTGGAATTTTGTGATAGTGTGTTTGGTTGCAAAACTATTTTGAAACTAAGGTTTTTGTGGTGATTGTGTTATAATTGCCAAGTGTGGATGTTTGGGAATTGTGTGATATCATGATTGATTGCAAAACCATTTTAAAACTTAAGATGTCGTCGTAATTGTGGTATTTGCTAAGTGTTATGTTTTGGAATTGTGTGATAGTGTGTTTGGTTGCTAAACTATTTTGAAACTAAAGTTGTTGTGGTGATTGTGTTATAATTGCCAAGTGTGGATGTTTGGGAATTGTGTGATAGCGTGATTGATTGCATAACCATTTCGAAACTTAAGATGTCGTGGTAATTGTGTTATAATCGCTAAGTGTTTTGTTTTGGAGTTGTGTGTAAGTGTGATTGATTGCAAAATTGTTTCGAAACTCAAGATGTCGTGGTGATTGCGCTATAATTGCTAAGTTTGATTGTTTGGAGTTGTGGGTAAGTGTTGATTGATTTCGAAACCCTTTGAAAAGCTGAAAAATGCTGAATTTTGCTGTTTTTCTGTTGCTGTCTGATGTGTATTCGAATACAGCAAGCTGTATTCGAATACTGACATGCTGTTTTGCCACGGACTTACTGTGTAGTCGAATACAGACTGTCGTAGTCGAATACAGACATGTTGTTTTGCTGCTGAATGCTGAAATAGCCTTGTATTCGAATACCAAGATGCTGTATTCGAATACAATAGTGTTGTTTTGTTAAAAACTTCATTTTTCAACTTTGTTTATGCATGTTTGGCATATAGAAACCCTTTTAAGGTGTATGCTAAGTTGAAATGTTATTTTGTGCATTTAAAAACTTAAATGTTATGTGTTAACTGTTAATTTCGGTTGGTGACCCTTTACAACTATTGTGGAAATCTGGGCTTTGCCCTCAGATGAGAACCAGGACCATCCTACCGATTCGTACCTTGTGGATGGAAATGTAGTAGGGAACACCTGATTGGAGCTATGTTAGGAGGATCTTGCGGGGCGCGTGAAGATCACTCAGGATGTATAGTTTTTGTTGAATGATCAGATTAGGTTGACATATAGGGAGTAGATGTCTTTCTTTTGAATTGCGTTTATTTTAAATTGGAAGACTGTGCAGCTTTTTTATGTTTAAATATTTTGAATTCATATTTCGAGAACTTTTTCCGCTGCTTGTAAATTATAATGACTTAATTATTTAACCAAATGTATTACCTCATTTATTTCTCTGTTTTATTTTAATTTCTTTTGAAAAAAAAAATACACCCTTGCTTTGAAAAACGGGGTGTTACATTGTGGTATCAGAGCTTTGGTTTGTTTTCTTTGGGGGCTGTGGAACCTTTTGTTATAGATTGTAAGTCAACCTGTAGGTTGTGAGTCGTTATCTGATCATGCATCGGGAAATTGGTCTGAGTTGTCAGATCAGGGGTAGTTATTATGTGTTGATATATTCGAAACTTAGTTTTGGAATTTTTCGACGTGGTGTTAACACTTCTTCTGGATGTTGGTTTTTCGGAAACACTACCTCCAAGAGGGAACGACGTTGCAAGGATGAACGTCAGTAGGAATGATCAAATGGCTGAAGCTACAAATAACATGGATGTTTGGTTGTTGCACGAACTGCTGCAAAGACTCGACAGGATCTGGAGAAGAGGGAAAAAGGGACTTATGCTATTAAGTCAAGAGGATTGAAAGATTTTCGTCATTGCCATTCTCCAAAGTTCAAGGGTGATGACAACTAAGGAAACAGATGATTAGTGGATTCAAGAAATGGAAAAGATCTTCGAGATAACGAATTGTCCAGCAGACCTGAAGCAAATCATGACGGCATGGAATTATCAAATTGTTCCAAGGACACAGAAGCTATGCATTGGTGTAAACTCGAAGATGATGAGTATGGATGGATTAACATTAGACTAATAAGGGATTTCAAGTAAAGATCTAAGTTGAGGACTCTTGTTAAGAAAAGTATTAGATGTTTTCTTGGTAGATTTCAGGATGAAACTGGATGAAGTTTGACAACTGTCAAGGAGATGTGAACATCATGTAATTGTTGAGAAGATAAGGCTTTCTTTTGGAATAACATTTGGTGCTTAGGTGTCAATGAAAGAGACTGGTATTGAAGTTAAGGGAGCGTTGAACATTAGGAGTAAATACTCCCTTGGTTAGATAAAATACGCTTGAGGAATAGTTGATACCTTGAGGGATAAAGTCGAGCATTCGAGTTAGACTGGATTCGCAACTTGGATTATTAAGAATGGATAGTAATATTGGATGAATCTATAGACACGTAAGTGTGAATTTTGATCGATGTTCGGAAAAACAAAATGAATTAAGCCTTGATGTATTGAACTCTATGTTACCATTAAGTGGAATTTGAAGTATCGAGTACGAGAATACTTGAGATTGCGGTAATATAAGTTGGAGAGTCTATTAAAGGATGGAAATTACTAAGAGGACGTTAATATTTTGATAGGTTGAGAAGGAATAGGAATCCAGCGAGTGAACCAAATATTGGAAAATGTGCCAAGAAATTTGTGGGAGCAGCACATAGAGATGCAGCTTATGACGATTAAAGATTCAGGAAAGGAATTATCTCACCTATAATTCAGACATTATTATTATAAAGGTATGTCAAGATATAAAGACATTACTTGAGTGCATGTCATGGGGATTGTTATTGTGTTCGTCAATCAAAGGAGTTAAATGTTTACTTGATAGGAAACAATTGAACATGAAATGGAAAAGTTTGGTGGGAATTAGTAAGCCTGGATTTATTGGAATCACTATAATGAAGATGTATCAAGGTTTGAGGTAGAAATTTAAGGTTTGTATAAATGGAAAAGTGATGGAGTGAATACAATGCGGTTGACCGGTCATAACGAATGGATAATCATCAAGTTGCAAATGAAGGACACAGTGAAATTAAGAAGTATCAGAAGTAGAGGTAGGAGGATTATTGTCGAGTTGTGCATAATTGCGAAGTATGTAAGAAATTTTCTAGTGAAGTGTGAATTTGAGGTGTTAGGCATGAGACAAATGTAAACCTTGATTGGTGAATTAAATTCAAGTTAGATTGTAATGGAAAACATGACTCCTGAAATGAAGTACTAAACTGAAAGGAAGTTTGTGTGTCCCAAGTGGTATAGTCTTGAGCATGATTTCGAAAATATTTGAGGAAGCTTTGATCACCAAGCATATGTGGGGATGGAATTATTAAATTTATAACTGTAATAACATACTGATAAGAACACTACAGTTTGACATAGTTGTGCGACTTAAGAAAAATCGAGGATTTGTGGACAAGGGAGAAATTTAGGAGTTCTCGAATGTAGTGATTGTTTTGTGCTCAGTGTGTTGGGGTCATTCTAAGTGTTTCAGTTTGGTACCAAATGGATGTTTTGTACCAAGTGGATGCAAATGAGACTACGTGACATAGTTATGGGATATTTTACTTCGTCGACAGGATCAAAGTTGTAGGAAATTAAGGGAAACTCAATGGACTTTGAGAAGATTGTTGACTGCTTGTACATTGAGATAACCTCAGTTGTAAGTTGCAAGGAGAGCTATTACAGTTTGGTTAAGATAGTCTAAGCCACTATCATGGTTGTTGGTTATTTATTGACAAATTGAGGGACTGATCATCCTTAATCTCTTGTTGATAGTAGACAAAATCATGTTGAATGGAACGGACGAGCCTTACCGACTATGGACGTGTGTGAAGTTATTAAGCACCCTATGAAAAGGGGTAGGAACATTTATTTTCGAAAAGGCCGGGTGAAACAAGTTGTGACTTGTATGTTGAATTCGGGTACAAACCAAGTGTGGACTGTTACTCGTACTTCAAGTTTCGAGGACGAAACTAATTTTAGGGGGTTAGTAATGTAAGACCCATAATTTTAAATCCAAAATTATACAATTTTAGGGTATTTTGTATGGAATTCTTAGGCTGTTAGCCCAGTTGTTGGTATTAAGTGGGTTAAATGCCAAAAATATATTTTTGGAAATTGGATTAAAATTATTTGTCGGAAAATAATTTATTTCCGTTACGAAGGATTTAATACCGGACAATTGAGTTGCGACGAGAGTAGATATTTTTATTAAATTAGATTAAAAGGGGAATGAAATGATGGGTGTAAGAGTTGTTAGATATTTGTTGGTTTGGTTTTAATTATAATATATTAATATATATAAATATACATGTATATAGTATGTAATATATATGTATATATGAAAGCTATAAAAAAAAAGAAGCAGAGAACGTAAATAGAGGAAGCTCACGCTTTCCACCTTCGCCCTTCTTCCTTCTTTCTTTTTCCATTTTTTTCTTCTTCTTCTTTCTTTGGCTTCAAGAATAGAAACCCAAGGATTAGTGGGTAAGAAAGCAAGGATTTCTCAGCTTCATACTTCCTCGTTGTTTCGAAAACGAAGAAAAACGGTATTAGGGATTCAAACACAAATCTCCTCGTTTCATCTAGATCTAAGTGTCGTTTCAAGAAGTGATAGAAGGGAAAGTTGCTCACCACTACACTACGGTGCTAGAGGACCAACTTTGGAAGCAGCGTTGCAAGCGGAAAATTTATCGGATTTACTCACGGTGCCGTAATCGCACGTTAAAGCTAACGCGAAGGTAAGGGCTCCTTCCAAACTTCTAGTTTGCATTTAGGGACTTACCTGAGGTTGTGTGGAAAATGATTTTGTTAGGGTTAAAGTGTTGATTTGGGGGAAAATGAATTCAACTCATTTGAGTATGATTTTAAGTTAAATGAAATGTGAAGTGTTTGAGTGGTATGTTGTGTTGATTTGTGTTTGTTGTATTTGACGTGTTCTTAATTAACACTGATGAGATTTGATTGATTTGGATGGAATTTGATAACATGTTTGAGATGTGTTTTGTGTGGCTTGTGTGGAAAAATGATTTTGTGTAAGTTATGGATTGAATGTGATTGTACGTTTGAGTTTGTTTTGTGTGGGATTTGAAAACCATTAAGTTAAACGAGTATTAAGAATGGGGAATCTCTTAATGTCTTGCATACTTAATGAGAGTTTTGGAAAATCGTTTAAGTTAAATGAGAATTAAGAATGGGGAATCTCTTAATGTCTTATTTACTTGAAGTTTGTTTTGAAAATCGTTTAAGTTAACTGGGCGTTAAGAATGGGGAATCTCTTAATGTCTCGGTTACTTAATGTTGTTTTGAAAATCGTTTAAGTTAAATGAGAATTAAGAATGGGGAATCTCTTAATGTCTTGTTTACTTAATGTTTGTTTTTGAAAAATCGTTTCAGTTAAATGAGTATTAAGAATGGGGAATCTCTTAATGTCTTCTTTACTGAATGTTTTGTTGTGGAAATCGTTTAAGTCAAAAGTATATTAAGAATGGGGAATCTCTTAATATGTCTGTTTGCTTAATGTTTGGCGTGAAAATCGTTTAAGTCAAATGAGTGTTAAAAATGGGGAATCTTTTAATAACTGCATTTGCTTAACGATTGTTGTGAATGGAGTCAGTATACACTCATGCATTTTCATACTTTTTGTAAATCGTGCAGACCCGTGATAAGTGGCACCTTGATAAATAGTACTTTGCCCTGTGATAGGCGGTACATTTATGATTTACGTTTTTGTAAGTTGTGCAGACCCGTGATAGGTGGCACCTGGGTAAATTGTACTTTGGCCCGTAATAGGCGGTACATTTACGACTTACGGTTTTTTTGTAAATTGTGCAGATCCATGATAGGTGGCACCTCGGTAAAGAGTACTTTGGCCTGTGATAGGCGGTACCTTTACAATTTACGTTCTTTTTAGTAAGCCGTGCAGACCCGTGATAGGTGGCACCTTGGTAAACGATACGGGCCCATGATAGGCAGTACATTTATGGTTTACGCTTTTTAGTAAATCGTGCAGACCCGTGATAGGTGGCACCTCGGTAATTGGTACTTTGGCCTGCGATAGGCGGTACAATTATGATTTACGGCCCTTCGAGGAGGGTTTTGGTTTGGAATTCCGAGTCCATGCATTTTGGCATATACGCATTGCAATAGGGTGCTCGGCACACGAGTCGTGTTTGATTCAAATTTATGATTGTGATGATATTACTAAGTGCTATGTTTTGGAACAGATTGTGTGTAAGTGTGTTTGATTCAAGTTTATGATTGAGTGTTTGAACTTAAGTTGTGGTGGTAAATCGGGTTTTATTTGCTAAGTGTTATGTATTGGAATTGTGTGATAGTGTGTTTGGTTGCAAAACTAATTTGAAACTAAGGTTGTTGCGGTGATTGTGTTATAATTGCCAAGTGTGGATGTTTGGGAATTGTGTGATATCATGATTGATTGCAAAACCATTTTGAAACTTAAGATGTCGTCGTATAGTGGTATTTGCTAAGTGTTATGTTTTGGAATTGTGTGATAGTGTGTTTGGTTGCAAAACTATTTTGAAACTAAAGTTGTTGTGGTGACTGTGTTATAATTGCCAAGTGTGGATGTTTGGGAATTGTGTGATAGCGTGATTGATTGCAAAACCATTTCGAAACTTAAGATGTCGTGGTAATTGTGTTATAATCGCTAAGTGTTTTGTTTTGGAGTTGTGTGTAAGTGTGATTGATTGCAAAATTGTTTCGAAACTCAAGATGTCGTGGTGATTGCGCTATAATTGCTAAGTTTGATTGTTTGGAGTTGTTGTGGGTAAGTGTTGATTGATTTTGAAAAGCTGAAAAATGATGAATTTTGCTGTTTTTCTGCTGCTGTCTGATGTGTATTCGAATACAGCAAGCTGTATTCGAATACAGACATGTTGTTTTGCCACTGACTTATTGTGCAGTCGAATACAGACTGTTGTAGTCGAATACAGACATGCTGTTTTGCTGCTGAATGCTGAAATAGCCTTGTATTCGAATACAAAGATGTTGTATTCGAATACAACAGTGCTGTTTTGTTAAAAACTTCATTTTTCAACTTTGTTTATGCATGTTTGGCATATAGAAACCCTTTTAAGGTGTATGCTAAGTTGAAATGTTATTTTGTGCATTTAAAAACTTAAATGTTATGTGTTAACTGTTAATTTCGGTTGGTGACCCTTTACCACTATTGTGGAAATCTGGGCTTTGCCCTCAGATGAGAACCAGGACCATCCTACCGATTCATACCCTGTGGATGGAAATGTAGTAGGGAACACCTGACTGGAGCTCTGTTAGGAGGATCTTGCGGGGCGTGTGAAGATCACTCAAGATGTATAGGTTTTGTGGAATGATCAGATTAGGTTGACGTATAGGGAGTAGATGTCTTTCTTTTGAATTGTGTTTATTTTAAATTGGAAGACTATGCAGCTTTTTGATGTTTAAATATTTTGAATTCATATTTCGAGAACTTTTTCCGCTGCTTGTAAATTATAATGACTTAATTATTTATCCAAATGTATTACCTCATTTATTTCTCTGTTTTATTTTAATTTCTTTTGAAAAAAAAATACACCCTTTCTTTGAAAAACGGGGTGTTACAGACTCCCTAACAGGAAATTTACTAAGGATAGGCTTTGTGATTCCTGTGAGAAAAGTAAGCTAGTTAAATCAACTTTTCCCCCAATAGATATGGTTAAAACCAATAGGGTTTTGCAGTTAATACATATGGACCTTTTTATTCCTTCTCAAGTGAAATGCTTTGGAGGAAACCTGTATGGATATGTGTTGGTAGATGATTACTCTAGGTTTACTTGGACTTATTTTCTGACTTACAAGAGTGAGGCATTCTCTACTTTCAAGAAATTTTCTGTATAATTTTCTTGCTCCGTGTACTGTTTTTTGAAATATATGACAAATGAGGATGCTTACCAAATTTAATTGTGCTTAAGTTCAATTGTACTTTGATCTATATTGCTATATTATGCTATAATCTGCTATATCTTTTTATGCTCTGAAGCCATAATCACTAGTGCTCATTTTTTTTTACTGACATAGGGGGAGAAAATTCTGCTAATGTTCTCTACTTTGACTACTTTTTGCATTAACTAACAAAAGGGGGAGAGTATTTATAACTTGTGTTACATATTACTTGTTACTTGTGTTGCTACTATACTGAAATTAAATTTTACATGCTATTACTGATGCTACAAATTAGCAAATTGCTGCTCTGATGACTACTTAGATTACACTGATATTGGTAAATAGTGTTGCTCTGATACTGGTACTTATATTGCTCTGATACTGATAAACAGTGTTGTTGCCAATTTCTCTGATGATTGTTTAAATAGCAATGCTAATGCATGATAATTTTGATCATGATAACTCTGATACTACATGTAGTGCTAACCTTTTTTTGTTGTTGTTAAGCTCTAACCCTGATAACAAAATTGTAAACAACATGCTATGATAATATAATATGTTGTTGTGTTACTTAAATGAATCATGACTGCTTAAATTTATGGGGAGCTTGTTTTTAAATGGTAATTGTAATGTTATACCTTGAAATGTAAAACTCAAGTTAAAATTGTATGTTTGTCACTTAATCAAAAAGGGGGAGATTGTTAGACATAAGTCCATTTTGATATCATTGACAAACATACATCATTTGATAAATCTAACATTTTAAACTGAGTGAAATTTCAGGAACAACAACTCAACCCTACACACTTGAGACAATAGCTTGGAACTCAAGGAATCAACCAAAGTAGGAAGAATTACTGAGAAAATCGATTAGACAATCGATTCAGTAAAGGGTTGTATGAAAATGTGTACTCTAGGATTATAACAATCGATTAGGCAAATCGATTGGCACATCCATTGATAAGTCGATTTTGGAAATCACAAAACAAAGTCTTTAGTGACCCAATCAATTGACAAATCGATTGTTCAAATCACAGAACTAAGCTGATAATTAGAATAATCGATTAGCACATCGATTGTTCAAATCTAGAACTAAACTGGTAGTAAAATAATCGATTAGCACATCGATTGTGAAAATCACAGAACCAAGACTTTTAGTAAGCTGATCGATTGGCTAATCGATTTCGAAAATAAGATTTCAAAAGGAACATGTTCTGTGATAAACACAATCGATTTGACAATCCATTGTAACAAATTTCTTTTGTAACAAGTTTGGTATCAATCGATTGAATGAACCAACTGGTAAATCCTTTTTCAGGAACATAGTACATGATCGATTGGCACATCAATTTGCTTGAAATAAGATAACTCTCTATAATAATCCAAATCGATTATCAAATCGATTTGATGAAAACAACTGAGTCCCTGTGACCAGTGAAATCGATTGGCAAAAAGATTAGAACAAAATGTTAAGTTACAGAGAAAACATAACCTATGACCAAATCGATTACATGAATTAATGAATCGATTATGTGAATTAATGAATCGACTGAGTAATCGATTGTTTTGATCTCGTTGTTGGAAAAAAACACTTTTAATCGATTATTCAATCAATTCCAATTTGAACAGCATGTTATTTTCTAAAAAGTGCATTAAAATAATCGATTAGGTAATCGATTAGTTTATGTAGTTTCAAGATTCAAGGAAAACAAGATTCGCGATAATCGTTTGGGAAATCGATTGAGCCTATTTTAATACATTAATGAATCGATTGGTAAATCGATTTATATGTTGTTTTTCAGAAACTATATAAACGATTTCAATCACTTTTTCCAAAAAAAATAACGAAATAACGAACTCTCAGAACCTTTTGCTCATATTTTGAATAACCTTTGATATTACTTTTTCAGACCTGAACCAAATACTGTTCATGATCTTAGAGAGCTGAAAAAGACAACTTGAGAGAAGAAGAAATATCTCACAAACACTCAATTGGAAAAGTACTTCTTGTGTGAGATACATTGTAGTGATTGAGTCAACTTCTGTATACATTTTATCTTTTCTGTAACAATGTTTTTGTAAAGAAAGAACTGAGAAAAATCCAGTAAAGAAACTGGTAACTATCTTCTTTGTTGAGAGGGCTCAAGAAGAAGAAGTTTCACTGTGTTCTTGGGAGAGTCTGCTGAGTGACTTGAGGGATATAGTGGGTGCACAATAGAAGAGAGAGAGAGAGAGAGAGAAAGTTTTAAGATAGATAGGCAGGGAGTGCTGGACAATCTGTAAAACACTCTAGAAGATTCTATTGGAAGTAAGGCCGAAATCAGTTCGATTCCGGGACTGGATGTAGGCTGTCATATTGGTAGTTGAACCAGGACAAATCTCTGCGTATCATCCTCTTACCCTTTCTTTTTTATTTCTGTATTGCTTGTTTGATTAATCTTGATTGCATGTGATAGCATAATTCTGTATTGATTGATATGTTAAATGTTTGTATGTGAATCTTTATATTGCTAAGACCTTGAATTCATAACAGTTGGAATTGGAATAATATTGATCACGTTGGTTTCAATAATAATTTCAATACTTAGAAACTGTATATGTTAACCTGATTAATTAGGCTGTCATATAAGTTTTTAATAAACAGAGGGCATAATAACTAACACAAACAATCATTGTTGGTTTACTTTAGTCCTTCAATCGATCTAACTTGACAGATTATGGGTAAACATAAAAAATAAATTATGAGAAAATACTCTATAAACTAAATTTCAAAATTTTGTCAAGGAAAATTACCATACATCAGAAAACCAATCGTTTGGCGTCGATTTCACTCAAATTGGACTTACGATGAAGAAGAATGGTGCAAAATAACGAATTCTTAAAACAGAGAAATTGGTTATTTTAGAAAGAAATTCGAGTTGTTAAAAATATGGAAAATTATGTTTAATTGAATAGCTAAATGAATAAAATGACATACTAAAATTTGGACGAAAATGGAGAAATTTTTTTGGGACAGTCATCGTTGAACGGTGTCAATCTTCTTCTTTTTTTCTCAATGTGCGGCTACCCTATTTTGTGTTGAGGTTACTCTCTTACTCATGCCCTTCATTCTTCTTATTTTCAATAAATATTTTTTTATTATTTAATTAGATTTTACTCTTAAATATGTGTCTAATCCATAAAACGAAATTTACTTCTTTCTTCTATTTATTTTTGTTTTTTAAATAAAACAAACAATTATCAAAACAATTTTTTTTAACACTTTATTTCTTTCAAATATAATTTAATTACCTACGTATTACTTACATTTCAGAAGCAATATTTTATAAAATGAAGTAATTAAACTAATTAAGCTTTGAAAATATATTAATAATCAAGATCCTCATATTCAAATAATACTTTTTTCTCAAATACTAAAATTAAAATATTACCATAATTAAAGAATAGTCGAAATTACAAAATAAATAAATATTACACCAACACTTTATATTAATTACTAAATCATAATAAATATATATAAAATCACAATGTGATAACAAGTATATAAAAATAAATGAAATAAAAAACAATATCAATTCTATCTTAAGATATTATTTATAAAAAAATAACTAAAAATAGAAAATAGTTATAAATAATTGAAATATAATTGCATGCATACCTAACATCAGTCAAGCGCACAGAAAAATATTATATTAATTGGGTACACGTATATACATATAAAATCGCATAAAAAAAATTTTCTTTAAAATATTATACTAAAATACCATTATTTTTTTAAAAAAATATTAAATAATAAAATAAAATATTTATTATTTTTATCACTCATTTAATCTAATATTTATAAAACTAGGACATAATAGAAAGCACCCATATAACGAAAATTGTCCCAAAATTTGTCAACATATGTTATAAAATAATTTTAACATCAAATTAATTATTTAAAATCATCTTTATTTAATAAAATAATTTATTATAATATTTGGGGTGTTACATTTTTCGTAGTTTTGCGTTGTTACATTGTTTTAGTGCAGTGCTGAATTTTGGTGAGAAATCAACATGACCTATATGGAGTGTGGAGTATTTCAGCCATATCTAGAGTTTTAGATGACCAATTAGAGTCAAAGAAAGTGCAAATGAAAGATAAAATTCATAACTACAACTATCATGAAGATACTAGAGCCCAATTCGGACTAACATGAGGCGACAAAGGCATAAAACATCAAACAAAAGAGGCTCTACGCCTGAAGCGCATTTCTGGACCAGTGACATTGTCCAGTCGCGTTACTATTGGGAAGTTGGGAGACTTCTTCCCTAGCAGAGAAATTTAATGACAGTCGTTTCTAATATCATTGGAGCAGTTTTATCAAGAATCATTCATGAATAAATCTTGTAATTCTTCTTTAATCCCCCTTTCTTTTGTATCTCTGTCATGAGTAACTAAACCCTATTTGTTATGGATGAGTCTAACAAGATGAAACCCTCATTTTTCTGATTTGATTTTTGGTTATAAGAATGTGTTTATTGAATTTTTTTTTCTCATCTCTAAGCTTAATGCTTTTTACTACTTGATCAACATTAAAATGTTCTATGATTCATATATTAGTGCAAGAATAATAAAGAGAATTTGGTAATAATTCAATAAAGGAATTCAATAACTAGGATCAAATTAGACACCAAGGTTGGATTCGAAGTGAAACTCATCCCTAACATTTTTCTTTTTATAAAGGATCAATTTTATTATTGTTGTTAATTTTAAATATTATTTCAATCAATTTGGGAAGCTTTTGTTCAATTGTAGTAATTAAATATAATTCAATAGTAAAACGCAATCCTTGAGTTCGACACTCGTTACCCCCGTTTTATTATTACTTCCAACGATTCAGTACACTTGCTGAAACACTATCAAATCCCTAAAAAATGCAAAAATGGAGTATAGCAAATTTGTACTTTGTACTTGGACTGGACGAAGTATCCAAAATAAAGAAAACACGCATTGGCCTAAGATGAGAGTGTCTGGATTGAGCCCATTTCATTCTAGATTGCTCCAATCCAATACATATAAAAGTGTGATAATCAGTTCATACAACTTGTCTTGGTATGGGTGATAGAGTGGCGTATGTGCATCCAGTTCTCCAGAAAAGGTGGTTCATTCGTGAACCTAGTAAGCCATAAAAACCACTAAAGCCCCACAAATACTTGCGATGGAGTAAATGGATCTTGATTGGGATGCTCATTTCCCTAGGAAGATTCGACTATAAAAGGAGAGGATACAATTAGGGTTAGATTTCTTTGAGCATATTCTTGAATAGTGCATTATTCTCTCCTAGGGTGTGGAACAACTTTATTTGTTGGGTGATCATAGCATTTAGGCACATGTTTCAACATTTTTAGTTTGGTATCTTAAAACCACTTTATAGCTTAGATTAATATTCTTAGCTAGTTTCTATGGGTTGAATTTGCATTATAATTTTATTATTTCTATTTTCACTCTTTCTCGCTCTGTAGGTCATACCTTGAGCTATAGATATTGGATTGACGCATATGAGGAGGAATTGGAAAGCTAAAAATCCGAGCTACAACATTAGGGTTGGAAGAAAAGACCAATTACGAACTTTATTGGGTTGAAATTGCAGATTTCATAATCTGGAGTTTTGTAATAATTTTAATTAGCGGGTCACTTGTTTTTAAATCTTAAAGCCCAATATCAAGTACTATATATTGACAGTGTAGTTTCTTTTCTAAAAGGGAAAAATTAGGATTCAAATTGCTACAAGAAATAAATAGTTTTTTTTTTTAATTTGATGAAAGGCTAATTTTATAAGATTAATTCACGAGTTCACAGTTTCATCAACACCTTGAGATTCAGGTTACACTTTCAATTTCGATTCATGATTCTATTCTTTTTTATTTGATTATTGTAAGACCCGTAATTTTAAATTATACCCTATGTATATTAATGGATTTCGGTATTGAACTCAGGGGCTTTTTAGTCAAGTTATTAATATTTTGGGAGTTTATATAAACAAAAAGGTATTTTGATACCCGATTAGAATTACTTGTCGATAAATAAATTAAATTAACTGCGGTGAATCTTTTACGAATAGTTTAATGCATTATGGGTAAAAGAGTAATTTAATAAATATCTAAAGAGTTGGTGATGTTTGTTAAAAATAGTGAATATATGTTTGGGAGGAAAGGAAAAAGAAAGGAAAAAGAAAGAAAAGAAAAACAAAGGAAAGAAAGAGAAAGGAGAGAAAACAAAATTTTCCATCTTCCTCCTTCAACCTCGCGTGAACCCCTTTCCCCCCTTCTTACATTTTCGCTTTTCTTTGCTTCCTTTTACTCAAGAATAGAAACCCAAGGCTTAGTGGGTGATAGGACAAGGACTACTCAACTTCACTCTTCCTCTTTAATCCGAAAACGAAGAAAAACGGTTTATGGATTTCAAAACCGTCAAACACAAATCTCGCCGTTTCTTCTAGATCCAAGCTTCATTTCGCGAAGGGATAGAAGGGAAAGTTACTCACCACTACACTACGGTGCTAGTGAGCTAATTTTGGAAACGACGTCGCGAGCAAAGTTTTTACCTGAATTGATCGCGGTGCCGTAAATCGACGTTAAAGCTAACGATAAGGTAAGGGCTCCTTCCAAACTTTTAGTTTGCATTTAGGGCCTTATCTTTAGTTGTGTGGAAACGAATTTGATTAGGGATGGTGTAATGAATTGGGGAAAATGAATTTAACTCATTTATGTATAATTTTGAGTAAAGGAAAATTGATGTATTTGAGTGTTATGATTGCGTGATTTGTGTTCATCGTACTTGGTGTGTTCATACTTGATGTTTGTTGATTGATGTGATTTTGGGTGAATTGTTGATTGATTTGGATATTATGTTTGAGTTTGTTCTGTGTGGGATTTGAAAACCATTAGAGTTAAACGAGTATTAAGAATGGGGAATCTCTTAATGTCTCGTTTACTTAATGTGTGTTTGGAAAATCGTTTAAGTTAAGTGAGAATCAAGAATGGGGACTCTATTAATGTCTCGTTTACTTAATGTTGTTTTGAAAATCGTTTAAGTTAACTGGGCATTAAGAATGGGGAATCTCTTAATGTATGGGTTACTTAATGTTGTTTTGAAAATCGTTTAAGTTAACTGGGCATTAAGAATGGGGAATCTCTTAATGTCTCGGTTACTTAATGTTTGTTTTTATGAAAATCGTTTTAGTAAATGAGTATTAAGAATGGGGAATCTCTTAATGACCTGTTTACTGAATGTTTTGTTGTGAAAATCGTTTAAGTCAAAAGTATATTAAGAATGGGGAATCTCTTAATATGTCTGTTTGCTTAATATTTGGTGAGAAAATCAGTTAAGTAAATCAGTATTAAAAATGGGGAATCTTTTAATATCTCCATTTACTTAATGATTGTTGTGAATGGAGTTAGTGTATGCTCATGCATTTCATTTGGTAAATTGTGCTGACCTGTGATAGGTGGCACCTTGGTAAACTGTACTGACCCGTGATAGGTGGTACGTTTATGATTTACTTTTTGGTAAGTTGTGATGACCCGTGATAGGCGACACCTCGGTAAGTAGTACTTTGGCCTGTGATAGGCGGTACACTTACAACTTACGCTTTTTCTTTTGGTAAATCGTGCTGACCCGTGATAAGTGGCACCTCGGTAAACTGTACTGACCCGTGATACGTGGTACGTTTATGATTTACGTGTTTTTAGTAAATCGTGCTGACCCGTGATAGGTGGCACCTCGGTAATTGGTATTTTGGCATGCGATAGGCGGTACAATTATGATTTACGGCCCTTCGAGGAGGGTTTTGGTTTGGAATTCCGAGTCCATGCATTTTGGCATATGCGCATTGCATTAGGGTGCTTGGCACACGAGTCGTGGTTGATTCAAATTATGATTGTGTTGATTTTGCTAAGTGTTATATTTTGAAACTATGTGTAAATGTGTTTGATTCTACTAAGAGTTATGTTTTGGAATTGTGTGATAGTATGTTAGATTGTAAAACGATTTCGGAACTCATAATGTCGTAATGATTGTATGTGTATTGCTAAGTTTTAAGGTTTGGAGTGGTGTTTGAATGTGATTAAGTTAGTTTATGAATTTTTGAAAGAATATATAGGGAAATCGATTTACCCAATCGATTTGATGAGTTACAGGGGCCCTGTCTTTCACGAAATCGATTTACCCAATTGATTTTGTAATATGTTTTTCAAAATCATTTAAGAAATCGACTTGGTAAATCGATTGGATTGAATTGGATTCAATACAGGGGCTTTGTCTTTCAGAAAATCGATTTTCCCAATCGATTGGATTGAATTGGATTCAATACAGGGGCTCTGTCTTTCACGAAATCGATTTACCCAATTGATTAGACAATACAGGGGCTCAGTCCTTCTCGAAATCGATTGCTCCAATCGATTGATGCAAGTCTGGGGTTCAATTTTTACTAAAAACCTTCAGGCAATCGATTTGCCCAATCGATTGGCACAGTAGGAAATCTTATTTTGTGTTAGATAATGGATTTCTCAATTGATTATCAATATATTGGTTAGTTATGTATTACTTGATGGATTGAGAACTTTCTTTTGATGTCATTTACATTTGGCAAGCATTACATGAACTTTTAGCATATGGAAAACCCTTCTAAGATGCATGAAAAGTTGAAAAGGTTATTTGTGCATTGAAAAGTAAATGTTATGTGTTAACTATTAATTTCGGTTGGTGACCCTTTACAACTATTGTGGAAATCTGGGCTTTGCCATCAGATGAGAGTCGGGATGATCCTAGCGGTTCGTACCCTCCGGATGGGAATGTGGATGGGAGTGCTTGATTGGAGCTACGATAGGAGAATCTCACGGGGCGCGTTGAGATTACTCAAGGGGTATAGTTTTTTGTTATGTATAGAATGATCAGACTAGGTTGTCACTCAGGACACATATGTCTTTCTTTTGGGCTACTTTTATTTTTAATTGGAAGGATGTACATGTACTAATGTTGACACCAGGACATGCTTTGGATTTATGTTTTGAGAAACTTTTCCATTGTTTGTAAATTATAATGACTCAATTATTTATCCAAGGGTTTTACCTTATTTATTTCTTTGTTGTATTTTAATTTCTTTTGAGAAAAAAAATACACCCTCGCTAAGAAAAACGGGGTGTTACAATTATATTGATATTTTGATTGCTTAAATTGAATTTCAATAGGCGACTCTACATGTATACGGGTGTTTGTAATTAATGTAACATTTTCTTGTATATTTGACTTATGTTAAGTGTGCACAAAACTATATTTAATTATTTATAAATATATGTTATTTTAATTATTTATTTTACAAATAATTATCTTGATATATTAGTAATTTTAATATTGATTTTCTTTATTTTTATATAGTTACTATCGTATGAAGATTTTATACATATTTATTTTGATTTAGTAAGTAATATAAATTGTTGATGTTATATTTATTTATTTTATCATTTCGACTATTCTATAAAGATGATGAATTTTTATGTGATTATTTTGAAAAACGTTATAGTAATAATTATATTTATTATTTTGAATGTGAGGGTTTTAGTTTATCTATGTTAAAGATAAATAATATTATGTTAAAATGAGTATTTTAGAGAAAAAATTCTAAAAAAGTAAAATATATTATTTATTTATTAAGGGTTTTTATTAATACTAGAAAATAAATTTTGGACCAGACGACTGTTTGCACCCCTATTTTTTACTTCTGCATGTTAATTTGGGCTATTATTGATTGGACGTTTCCTTTCTACATCTGCGAGTTACTCATTACACCCCTATTTTTGCCTTAGACTTAACTAACTGTGTTGGGCCTTACAGTTTTACTCTTGTACTTGTACATCTGCAATCTAGACCCCTCCTTCTGCAACTAAAAAAAAAAAAAAAAAATAAAAACGAAAGTCTGACAGCCAAATCATTTAAACCCTTTTTCTCTCAAATTCACTCCCACCAATTCTTTGTGTTTTGAAACGATCTTAACCTCTATCCCACATAAAATCGGCCACTGAATCCATTTTTGGCATCAATTTTAATGATCGTGTCTCCGTTTAATCAAAAACAGTTGTGTTTCTTTCCTTGGGCTAGCTATTTTTGGTCGATGCCGATCACCAGATTTGTCGTCTCAAAAAACTGATATCATTTTTGGATTCCTCTCGTTGAAACCTTCAAGAAGCACTATTCATTTATATTTTTCGATGAAGTTGACATCGAACCCTTCTGGCGCTCTAACGAGTCGGTGAGACTTTTTCTGCAGTTTTTTCTCGTCGTTTTGACTCAATTTTTGTTCCAACAATTAGTATTAATTATTTAAAATTTATTTTTAAACTCAGCATAATTTATCAGTCGAGTCTCAACGATTATGTGAATTCGTCGTTTATTCGGATTCGCTCGCTGTACGTTGTCGATCTACAGTTGTTGTTGAAAATTTCCATTGATTTCTATGTTTGAGAAAACGTCTAAATAAGGTAATGGGTGAGAGAGCGTTTGAATTCATGAGCATAATATATTGTGAGATGAACGAGAAAACTGTATTTCCCAACAATTCATTTGGGGCACGCTACGTACAACTGTAGCCCTTTGAGTGATAAATTAATTAATGTGAAAATATTGGAATTGTGAGATTAAAATGTTAAATAGAAATATTTATAACATGTTGATTGATTTAATTTTGAATAATTGTGGGGTATTTGATATTTTATATTGTTGTGATGTTGGATGTTGAATGAAATTATGTGCATATGTTCGATTAGACGAATTTATGTGATATGATTATAAAAGATAGATGCATTGTGTAACACCCCGATTTTTAACAACGTGTAACACCCCGTTTTTCAAAGCGAGGGTGTATTTTTTTTTCAAAATAAATTAAAATAAAACAGAGAAATAAATAAGGTAACACCTTTGGATAAATGATTAAGTCATTATAATTTACAAGCATCGGAAAAAGTTATCAAAATATGAATTCAAGCGAGTTTTATCTAACCAAGGGAGTATTTACTCCTAGTGTGCAACGCTCCCTTAACTTCAATACCAGTCTCTTTCATTGACACCTAAGCACCAAATGTTATTCCAAATGGAAGCCTTAACTTGTCAACAAATCCATGATGTTGACATCTCCTTGACAGTTATCAAACTTCATCCAGTTTCATCCTGAAATCTACCAGAGAGTCCTCAACTTAGATCTTTACTTTCTTAACGAGAGTCCTCAACTTAGATCTTTACTTTAAATCCCTTATTATTCTAATGTTAATCCATCCATACTCATCATCTTCGAGTTTACACCAACACATAGCTTCTGTGTCCTTGGAACCATTTTATAAATTCCATGCCGTCATGATTTGCTTCAGGTCTGCTGGACAATTCGTCGTCTCGAAGATCTTTTCCATTTCTTGAATCCACTAATCATCTCTTTTCCTGAGTTCTCATCACCCTTGAACTTTGGAGGATGGTAACGACGAAAACATTCTAACCCTCTTAAATCTTAAGAGCACAAATATCTCTTTTCCTATTCTCCAGATCCCGCAGAGTCTTTGCAGTAGTTCGTGCAACAACAAAACATCCATGTTATTTGTAGCTTCAACCATTTGATCATCCCTACTAACGTTGATCCTTGCAACGTCGTTCCCTCTTAGAGGTAGTGTTTCCGAAAAAACAATAACAAGAAGAAGTGTTAACACCACTTCGAATAATTCCAAAACTAAGTTTCGAATATATCAACACATAACAACTACCCCTGATCTAATAACTCAGACCAATTACCCCGACGCATGATCAAACAACAACTCCTAACCTCCAATCTAGAACCTAAGGTTCCACAACCCCCAAAGAAAACCAAACCAAAGCTCTGATACCACAATGTAACACCCCGTTTTTCAAAGCGAGGGTGTATTTTTTTTTTCAAAAGAAATTAAAATAAAACAGAGAAATAAATAAGGTAACACCTTTGGATAAATGATTAAGTCATTATAATTTACAAGCAGCGGAAAAAGTTATCAAAATATGAATTCAAAATATTTACATAACGAAAGTGGTACGGTCTTCCAGTTTAAAAAATAAAAGCAGCCCAAAAGAGAGACATTTGTTCCATCTGTCCACCTAGTCTGATCATTTTACAAAACAACTAAACACCCTGAGTGATCTCCACGCGCCCCGAGAGATCCTCCTAACGTGGCTCCAATCAAGCATTCCCCTCCACATTCCCATCTGTAGGGTACGAACCGGTAGGATCATCCTGACTCTCATCTGAGGGCAAAGCCCAGATTTCCATAATAGTTGTAAAGGGTCACCAACCGAAATTAACAGTTAACACATAACATTTAAGTTTTTAAATGCATAAAATATCCTCTCAACAAAGCATGCACCCTAAAAGGATTTTTCATATGCGAAAAGTTCATATAATGCTTGCCAAATAAAATTGAAATCAAAATAAAGTTCTCAATCCATCAAGTAATACATTACTGACCAAAACATTGATAAATCAATTGAGCAATCGATTATCTAACTCAAAATAAGAATTTCCACTAAGCCAATCGATTGGGAAATCGATTGAATGGATAACTGAGCCCCTGTATTAAAGCCAATCGATTTCCAAATCGATTTCCTGAAGGTTTTTAGTGAAATTTGAACTCTGGGCTTAATTCAATCGATTGGGCAATCGATTGTCAGCATAGCTGAGCCATTGACTTAATGCCAATCGATTTCCAAATCGATTGTGTCAGTTTTGCTGAATTCCTGTATGGCCAAATCGATTTCTTAAATGGTTTTGAAAAACATATTATAAAATCGATTGGCAAATCGATTATGTCAAATTAGGGAAGTCCCTGTAACTCATCCCACCAATTGGGAAATCGATTTCCCTGCATATTCTTCCAAAAATACATAAACTAACTCAATCACATTCATACACAACTCCAAATCTTAACACTTAGCAATTCCCACACAATCACCAAGACATAATGGGCTTCGAAATAGTTTTACAATCCATCATACTTTCACACGATGTTCAATACATAACACGTAGTAAAATCATCACAATCATAAGTTTAAATCAGACACACTTACACATAATTTCAACACATAACACTTAGCAAAATCAACACAATTACAATCACATCTCAGGTTCAAAACACTAAGTCATAACCTTGAAACAAACATACTACACACAATCTGTCCCAAAACATAACACTTAGTAATATCATCACATTCATGAATTCGAATCAAACACGACTCGTGTGCCAAGCACCCTAATGCAATGTGTAAATGCCAAAATGCATGGACTCGAAATTCCAAAGCAAAACCCTCCTCGAAGGGCCGTAAATCATAATTGTACAACCTATCGCAGGCCAAAGTACCAATTACCGAGGTGCCACCTATCACGGGTCAGCACGATTTACTAAAAAGCGTAAATCGTAAACGTACCACGTATCACCGGTCAGTACTGTTTACCGAGGTGCCACTTATCACGGGTCAGCACGATTTACCAAAAGAAAAAGCGTAAGTCGTAAGTGTACCGCCTATCACAGGCCAAAGTACTACTTACCGAGGTGTCGCCTATCACGGGTCATCACAACTTACCAAAAAGTAAATCATAAACGTACCACCTATCACGGGTCAGTACAGTTTACCAAGGTGCCACCTATCACGGGTCAACACAATTTACCAAATGAAATGCTTGAGCAAACACTAACTCCATTCACAACAAGCGTTAAGTAAATGCAGATATCAAAATACTCCTCATTTTTAATACTCATTTACTTAACCGATTTTCACACCAAAATATTAAGCAAACATACATATTAAGAGATTCCCCATTCTTAATATATTTTTGACTTAAACGATTTCCACAACAAAACATTCAGTAAACAAGTCATTAAGAGATTCCCCATTCTTAATACTCATTTCACTGAAACCATTTTCAAAAACAAACATTAAGTAACCAAGACATTAAGAGATTCCCCATTCTTAACGCTCAGTTAACTTAAACGATTTTCAAACAACATTTAGTAACTTAGACATTAAGAGATTCCCCATTCTTAACGCCCAGTTAACTTAAACGATTTTCAAAACAACATTAAGTAAACGAGACATTAAGAGATTCACCATTCTTAATTCTCATTTAACTTAAACGATTTTCACAAACTCACATTAAGTAAACGAGACATTAAGAGATTCCCCATTCTTAATACTCGTTTAACTTAATGGTTTTCAAATTCCACACAGAACAAACTCAAACATACTTTCACATTCAGTCTATAATTCACACCAAATCATTTTTCCACACAAAACACATCTCAAATTTCATCAGTATCAATTAAGAACACGTCAAAATCAACGAACACAAATCAACACAATCCACCCCTCAAACACACAAGTTTCATTTACTCAAAATCATACATAAAAGAGTTTAAATTCATTCACCACGAAACATTTATCAATATAACCAAAACCTAACTCTAAGATTTTACCCATAAAGCCTCAGATACATTTTTCCAAATCAATACCCTAACCCTAACAAAATTCTTTTCCACACAACCACAAGTAAGTCCCTAAATGCAAACTAAATGTTTGGAAGGAGCCCTTACCTTCACGTTAGCTGTAACGTGCGATTACAGTACCACGAGCAAATCCGGTAAAATCTCCGCTCGCAACGCCGCTTCCAAAGTTGGTCCCCTAGCACCGTAGCATTGTAGTGAGCAACTTTCCCTTCTATCTCTTCGCGAAACGAAGCAAAGATCTAGGTGAAACGGGGAGGTTTGTGTTTGACGGTTATGGAAATCCCTAACTCCGTTTTCGATTCCGAGAAGGAGGAAGAAGTTGGGAATGTGTTCTTTCACACTCACTAATCTTGGGTTTCCATTCTTGAGGCCAAAGGAACCACGAAAATGGAAGAAAAGAGATGGAAGAAAATGTGTGGGTCGCGTGGCTGGAGGAGGAAGAAGATGGAATGTTTTTCCCTTGCTTTTCCTTCCTTCTAATTTCTTTTCTCTCTCTTTCCTTCCTTTCCTATTCTTTCTATATATATATATATATATATATATATATATATATATATATATATATATATAAAACAAATATCTAAAAATATCTAGATAATCCATAAAATTACCATTTTGCCCATAACCTCTCCAAACCACTTTTTGGTTAAAAATATCTACTCTCGTCGCAACTCGATTGAGAGATGCAATTTTTTGCAACCCAAGATATTTTTAACGAAACTCTCTAGAATTAAATTCTTCGTAAAAGATCCACAACAGTTAATTTAATTTATTTATCGACGAACAATTTTAATCGGGGTATCAAAATATATTTTTTGGCATTTAAGCTCACAAAATATTAATAACTTGGCTAAAAAGCCTCCGAGTTCAATACCCAAAATACACTAAAATACATAAAGTGTAATACTAAAATTCCGAGTGTATTTTTTTTTTTAAACAAAGAAAATACTTTTGGGTGAAATGTTTAAGTCATAACATAACGACAAAAGCCAACAATATTTACAAGCAGCGGAAATAGTTTTTGAAATACAAACCCAAAGTATTTACACACAAAAATACATCGGGGATATGAGACCTATCAGACATAGCTCATACCCCTGGAGTATTCTCGGTAGACACCTATTCAAAAGCACTGCCTCAAGAATTTTAACTTCCCCACGCCGCATCAAAAAAATGGTACAAGGATCCATCAAAATAAAAGTCAAGTTGACAATATGAGGTATAGGTACAGTCTTTCAAATTGAAATAAATACATCCATAAAAGAAAGACAACTAAACCCTATACAACCTTCTAATCTGATCATGCTACCAAAAGCTATATAACCTGGGTGATCTTCATGCGCCCCGCAAGATCCTTCTGACATAGCTTCCATCAGGTATGACTAACTACTTTCCCATCTCTAGGATACTAACTGGTAGGATGATCCTGGTTCTCATTTGAGGGCAAAGCCCAGATTTCCACAATAATTGTAAAGAGTCACCGACCGAAATTAACAGATAACACTTAGCAAAATTCTTATATTTTCAAATGCTCAGAAGAACCTTTCGTCTTAGCATACTCCTCGAAAGGGTTTCATATGTCCAAAAATGCATAAACAATGTTGAAAAATGAAGTTTTGACAAACTGCACTGTCCTAGCCAAATACAATTAAGAAAATGCAGATTTTCAATTCTAAAATGGCTTTGAATCAATCAACACTTCAAACATTAATGTTATCAATTTTGAACACATAAATAACACTAAATTAATCTCCACAAATTCACATCTCAATCACACATCGAATATTCATTAAATCAATTATGAACACATAAATACATCAAAACTTAATCAACCCAACTTCACACCTCAAAGAAATTACGACAAATCACAACAAAATTGAATATGTATATACAATCATCTTAGTATAACAAACATGACTCGCGGGTCAAGCACCTTAATGTAAGGCGTATATGCCAAAATGCATGAATTCTAGAATACCAAACCAAAACCCTCCTCGAAGGGGCGTAAATCATAATTGTACCGCCTATTACAATCCAGTACTAATTACCGAGTTGCAATCTATCACATATCAACACGTTTTACTAGCATGCAGTCGCTCACAGACCAGCACGACATACAAGAGTGCAGTCACTCACAGACCAGGACGGTTTTCTAGAGTGCAATCGCTCACATATCAACACATTCTAGAGTGCAATCTCTCACAGATCAACACAACATACAAGAGTGCAATCGCTCACAGACGAGCACAATTTTCTGGAGTGAAATCTCTCACAGATCAACACGACATACAAGAGTGTAGTCGCTCACACACTAGCACTATTTTCTAGAGTACAATCCCTCATAGATCAGCACATTCTAGAGTGCAATCTCTCACAAATCAGCACAACATACAAGAGTTCTGCCGCTCACAGACCAGCACGATTTTCTAGAGTGAAATCGCTCACAGGTCAGCACATTCTAGAGTGCAATCTATCATAGATGAGCACGACATACAAGGGTGGAGTCGCTCACAGACTAGCACGATTTTCTAGAGTGCAGTCGCTCATAGATCAGCACATTATAGAGTGAAATCTCTCACATATCAGCACAACATACAAGAGTGCAGTCGCTCACAGACCAGCATGATTTTCAAGAGTGCAATCGCTCACATGTCAGCCCATTCTAGAGTGCAATCTCTCATAGATCAGCACGACGCGACAATCTCTCATAGATCAGCCCATCACGGTCACCACTATCACCATGGCCCCATCGCGGTCACCATGTACTATGAAATGCATAAGCATGCTCTGACTCTTTTCACCACAATCATTAAGTAAATGCAGTTACTAAAAGATTCTCCATTTTAATAGTCATTTAACACTAATAATTTTTCATATACAACGTTGAGCATACTCAAACTTATTTATTCACTCCAATTTCAATTTCCACAAACACACATAAATCACATTTCCAAATTCAATCCACACAAATTGAATTAAATTCATTTTCCACCAATCCACACATAAATTGAATAAAATTCTCTTTCCACCAATCCACACATAAATTTTTTCTCAAAAATTCATAATATTAATTATGAACACATCTATTTCACCTAACATGAATCACCAAAATTTCCAAACATTAATCACCATATTCAATCTCCAATATTTTCAACCATAAAACACCACAACAACATTAATATATCAAAGTTCTCCCCACCGCTAACTCAGTGCCAGCGGTCTCAATTCCTTTTCGAGACTCAAGGAGCTAACTACGTCAACATGAATATTTATAACAATTTGTTCACAATAAAACTAATCCAAAGACATCAAAATTCCCAAAATTATATCTTTCTCACACACCAAACTTTTAAAACCAAATAATCTATATTATTTACTTAAAACAAAATAAAACAAATATTGTCCAAATTTCACATACACATACTCGACTATAAAAGCATCGAAGTTGTTGAGTTAATAAAATACTCTAAACTTTTTTTCTTTTTAAACTCAGTTCAAGAGTAATTAAAAGAGTAACATTTTAAACTCTAACCATTGTAAAATTTCAATCTATCTTTTTGCTCAAACTCTTTAACTAGTTAAAATTTGAACTTTTTCACAACTTTAACAACTCTAAATTTTCCGTAAAATTTAAACTTCAGTTCAAACTCATTTATTTGAAAATAACTTATTACGTAACTCAAACACATCAAATTCAATTACCGCCAATTCACACCAACAACAATCAATTCAATTCCACTACACACATATAGTACCTAAATTAAATTTCAAACAATTCAAACATAACTAACCCAATTTCAAAACTACACATTTTAACACCTAACCCACGAAATTTCATTAATTCATTTTCCACAAAATCTGCAAATAAATCACATCTCAAAAATTCATAAAAATGATTATGAACATATAAATCACATCAAATATGGATCATCACAAACCACACCTCAAATTTAAATTCCACTAAATCAAACATAATCTCATTAAATTCATTTTCTTCAAATTCACACATAAATACATCAAATTTCTTTTCCACAAAATCACAAATAATGTCCTAAATGCAAACTAAAAGTTAGGAAGGAACACTTACCTCCGTTGTAATTTTAACAGCCGATTTCGACACTGCGGTTAATTCCGGTAAAATTTAAATACGTGACGTCGCGTCGAAAACTAGCTCACTAGAACCGTAGCGTGGTAATGAGCAACTTTCCCTTCCGTCACTTCTCAAATGAATGTGGAGGTTTGTTTTTGAGTTTTTTTGGAAAAGCACTAACACTTGGTTTTGTGTTTTCTTGTAACAGTGAAAGAAGGAAGAAAAGGAACAAGGAAAGAAGGACGAAAAAGAACAAGCGAGAATCACATCTGTTTTCTCCTTTCTCTTGGTTCCATATATATATATATATATTAAAATTAAAATCAATAAAATAAATATCTAACTTTATAGATATTTTTAAAAACATCATTACACATCACTTCTTAAATTACTTTTTCAAAAAAAATATCTATTATCGTCGCAACTCAATTGATAGATGAATTTCTCAGCAATAAGTGACATTTTTTAAAAAAAATGTCTGATATTAAATTTTTCGTAACATAATTAAATTATTCTCCGACAAATAATCTAAATTGGGTCTCAAAATATATATATATATATATTAAGATATATATAAATATTAAATATATTATTAACTCTAATGAAATATATTTTTGGTATTTAATTCCCAAAATAAAATTCACTTGGGCTAAATGCCTAAGCAATTTAAGACAAAATTCCTAAAATCGCATAAATTAGAATTTTGGGATAATAGTTTTATTCTTGTCAACAATCTCCTTCATGAATCTCAATACGTAGTACCCACAGTCGATGCTTTTTGTTTGACGAGGGCACTGTAAAATAAAACATATAAGTCAATAAAATATTTGTGCATTAATCGTAAAGGCATATATTTGTAAACGAAAGTTTAAAGGCATATATTTCAAACCTTTATAGGGATCCATGTCATGTTATTAAACTTTTGCTTCGACACTGTAGCACCTCTTTGTGCTCGAAAAACTTGGAAGGCACTATCGAATGAATAAATGTGATTATTAACAAACACATTATTTATATACATATGTATGAAATAAATGAATATTACTTACGTGTCGAACATAGTCTTTATATCGGAGTGATTGTTGTAATTGCCATGGAAGGGATACAAATAGTATATAACTTCAGAGACCGCATTGATTGCAAATAGCACCCAAAGTGCCCTTCAACAACAAAAATTTGGTTAAGCAATTTTGTTTATACACAAGTAATAAATTAAAATCTCATCAATTAAAAAAGATATAAGAAATAATATATAATTACGTATGCTGAATTATATAGTGCGAAGAACAATTTATCCTTTTCTATATTTCCTAATAACATATCTACAATGTAATTCTTTACGTTTACTGGATCGAGTTTGCACATCGACACCTTATGCGGAGACAAGAATGAGTATTTATGTGACAATTTGCACGTGCACACAACCTTCTCATAGAAAAACCTTCAATGAAAATTTTAAACTAGATTAATTACAAATACATTTAATTAATTACCAATAAATGCAATTAAAAGTATTTTTTTACCTTATGTACAAGCTCATGACTGTAGCACTAAGCTCCTTGTGGTTGAGAAGTTCGTAAATTTGCTCCTTTTCGAGAAATTCATCATACTCGTCTTCAAATATAGCTTTAGTCATGGGTATGATGTGCGAATTGTTGTTGTTGCCCATGTTCCTTTTTACTTGGGTCTCAAGACACGCCCCGTATTTAGCAAGGCATGGCTGACTTATTTTAGGAGCAGCAGCAGCAGCGACCGATTTTCCCCGATCCAGTTTTCTTGCTGCAACTTTGGCAGCTTTATTACCCTCCAACCTTTGTAGTTTGCCAGCTCTATTACCCTCCAATTTTTGAGGTTTGCTGGCTTTTTTTGGCTGTACGAATGGTTTATATAATTGGATCTACAAAAATGAGGTTAAATGTTAGTTTATTGAATCAGAAAAAATGACAAACCATAGGGAATAAATGTGACACACCTTTTCGGGAGATGTAACTAATTCGTTTCTGGGAATCTTTTTATCATTCCCTTAGGCTCTTTCAGCATCTAAATATAAATGTGAAATTAAAGTTAGGAGCGGAAAAAAATCAGCAATTAAATATACATATCAATTAAACATACATTTCAATTAATTAAATATACCTTATCGAGGGCAACATGATGTGTGGGTCATGCCATGTAACTACCAATTGCTTCGCCCAATAACTGCATATCTCCATTGTTGTCCGATATTGGCAATGGTACAGTTGGTTCCAAAGCAACAACAGGTGATACTTTGACATGGCCCGTAGGGATCGGAGTATTGTGCAATATGTAAGACCCATAAAATTATTTAAATGACCAGAAAGATATTTGGACGCTCGATTAAAATTACTCGTCGATGAATAAATTAAATTAACTACAGTGAATCTTTTACGAAGAATTTAATGTGTTATGAGTGAAATGGTAATTTAACAAATATCTAGATATTATGAGATATTTGTAAAAAGTAATTAAATTATATATATATATAGATATTTTTTTGGAGGGAAAAGAAAAGGAAAGAGAAGGAGAAGAAAAAGAAAAGGAAAGAGAAAGAAAGGAAAGAAAGAGAAAGGAAAGAAAAACCAGAAACTTCTTCTTCTTCCTCTGCCTTGCGTGAGCCATTCCCCCTTCCTCCATTTTCGTTTTTCTTGCTTCCTTTGAGTTCGAAAATAACCCAAGGCTAGTGGGTGAGAAAGATCAAGTTCCCAACTCCTTCCTCCTTCTCGGATTCGAAAACGGTGTTAGAGATTTCAAAAACCGTCAAACACAAATCTCCCCGTTTCACCTAGATCTAAGCTTCGTTTCGCAAAGAGATAGAAGGGAAAGTTGCTCACTACCATGCTACGGTGCTAGGGAACCTACTCTGGAAGCGGCGCAGCGAGCGGAAAATTTACCGGATTTACTCACGGTGCCGTAATCGCACGTTAAAGCTAACGTGAAGGTAAGGGCTCCTTCCAAACTTTTAGTTTGCATTTAGGGACTTACTTGTGGATGTGTGGAAAAGAATTTTGTTAGGGTTAGAATATTCATTTGGGAAAATGTATCTGAGGCTTTATGGGTAAAATCTTAGAGTTAGGTTTTGGTTATATTGATGAATGTTTCGTGGTGAATGAATTTAAACTCTTTTATGTATGATTTTGAGTAAATGAAACTTGTGTGTTTGAGGGGTGGATTGTGTTGATTTGTGTTCGTTGATTTTGACGTGTTCTTAATTGATACTGATGAAATTTGAGATGTGTTTTGTGTGGAAAAATGATTTGGTGTGAATTGTAGACTGAATGTGAAAGTATGTTTGAGTTTGTTCTATGTGGAATTTGAAAACCATTAAGTTAAACGAGTATTAAGAATGGGGAATCTCTTAATGTCTCGTTTACTTAATGTGGGTTTGTGAAAATCGTTTAAGTTAAATGAGAATTAAGAATGGGGAATCTCTTAATGTCTCGTTTACTTAATGTTGTTTTGAAAATCGTTTAAGTTAACTGGGCGTTAAGAATGGGGAATCTCTTAATGTCTTAGTTACTTAATGTTGTTTGAAAATCGTTCAAGTTAACTGAGCGTTAAGAATGGGGAATCTCTTAATGTCTTGGTTACTTAATGTTTGTTTTTTTTGAAAATGGTTTCAATGAAATGAGTATTAAGAACGAGGAATCTCTTAATGACTTGTTTACTGAATGTTTTGTTCTGGAAATCGTTTAAGTCAAAAGTATATTAAGAATAGGGAATCTCTTAATATGTCTGTTTGCTTAATGTTTGACGTGAAAATCGTTTAAGTCAAATGAGTGTTAAAAATGGGGAATCTTTTAATAACTGTATTTTCTTAACGATTGTGGTGAATGGAGTCAGTATACGCTCATGCATTTTCATTCTTTTTGTAAATCGTGCAGACCTGTGATAGGTGGCACCTTGATAAATAGTATTTTGGCCTGTGATAGGCGGTACATTTATGATTTACGTTTTTGTAAATTGTGCAGACCCGTGATAGGTGGCACCTTGATAAATAGTATTTTGGCCCGTGATAGGCGGTACATTTATGATTTACGGTTTTTTGTAAATTGTGCAGACCCGTGATAGGTGGCACCTTGGTAATGAGTACTTTGGCCTGTGATAGGCGGTACATTTACAATTTACGTTCTTTTTAGTAAACCGTGCAGACCCGTGATAGGTGGTGTAACACCCCGTTTTTCAAAGCGAGGGTGTATTTTTTTTTTCAAAAGAAATTAAAATACAACAGAGAAATAAATAAGGTAAAACCTTTGGATAAATAATTTAGTCATTATAATTTTACAAACAGCGGAAAAGTTTTTCAAAATATAAATCCAAAACATGTCCTGATGTCAACGTTAGTACATGTACATCCTTCCAACTTAACATAAAGGTAACCCAATAGAAAGACATATGTGTCCAGAGTGATAACCTAGTCTGATCATTCTATACATAACAAAAAACTATACGCCTTGAGTAATCTCCACGCGTCCCGTGAGATTCTCCTATCGTAGCTCCAATCAAGCCCTCCCATCCACATTCCCATTCGGAGGGTGTGAATCGGTAGGATCATCCTGACTCTCATCTGAGGGCAAAGCCCAGATTTCCACAATAGTTGTAAAGGGTCACCAACCGAAATTAACAGTTAACACATAACATTTAAGGTTTTAAATGCACAAAATAACATTTCAACTTAGCATACACCTTAAAAGGGTTTCTATATGCCAAACATGCATAAAGAAAGTTGAAAAATGAAGTTTTTAACAAAACAACATTGTTGTATTCGACTACAGCATCTTTGTATTCGAATACAAGGCTATTTCAGCATTCAGCAGCAAAACAACATGTCTGTATTCGTCTACAACAGTCTGTATTCGACTACACAGTAAGTTAGTGGCAAAACAACATGTCTGTATTCGAATATAGCTTGCTGTATTCGAATACACATCAGACAGCAGCAGAAAAATAGCAAAATTCAGCATTTTTAAGCTTTTCAAAGGGTTTCGAAATCAATCAACTCTTACCCACAACTCCAAACAATCAAACTTAGCAATTATAGCGCAATCACCACGACATCTTGAGTTTTGAAACAATTTTGGAATCAACCACACTTACACACAATTCCAAAACAAAACACTTAGCACTTATAACGTAATCGCTACAACATCATGAATTTCGAAATAGTATTGCAATCGAACATGCTATCACCAACTTCCAAAACATAAAGCTTAACACTTATAACACAATACTACAACATCATGAGTTTCGAAATGGTATTGCAATCAAACATGTTATCCCCATATTCCAAAACATAACACTTAACACTTATAACACAATACTACAACATCATGAGTTTTGAAATGGTATTGCAATCAAACATGTTATCCCCATATTCCAAAACATAACACTTAACACTTATAACACAATACTCACACAGACAAGATGAACCAACAACTCACAATTTACCAGGGTGTAGTCTCTCACGGACAAACACCTGTGCAGTCTCTCACGGACAAACACAATTCACCAAGAAACATAAGTCGTAAACGTACCACCTATCACGGGTCAGCACTATTTACCGAGGTGCCACATATCACGGGTCAGCACAACTTACCAAACATAAATCGTAAACGTACCACCAATCACGGGTCAGTACTGTTTACCAAGATGCCACCTATCACGGGTCAGCATGATTTACCAAACAAAAAAGCGTAAGTCGAAACGGTACCACCTATCACGGGTCAGTACTGCTTACCGAGGTGCCACCTATCACGGGTCAGCACAACTTACCTAACGTAAATCGTAAACGTACCACCTATCACGGGTCAGCACTGTTTACCGAGGTGCCACCTATAACGGGTCAGCACGATTTACCATAACAAACAATAAGTAACCAAGACATTAAGAGATTCCCCATTCTTAACGCCCAGTTAACTTAAATAATTTTCAAAACAACATTAAGTAAATAAGTCATTAAGAGATTCCCCATTCTTAATACTTATTTAACTAACGATTTTCAAAACAAATATTAAGTAACCAAGACATTAAGAGATTCCCCATTCTTAACGCCCAGTTAACGTAAACAATTTTCAAAACAACATTAAGTAACCGAGACATTAAGAGATTCCCCATTCTTAATGCCCAGTTAACTTAAATGATTTTCAAACAAACAAACACACATTAAGTAAACAAGACATTAAGAGATTCCCCATTCTTAATACTTATTTAACTTAATGGTTTTCAAATCCCACACAGAACCAACTCAAACGTATTCACGAATTTAATACACAATTCACGCCAAAACACAACAATTCATTTCCCCACAAAATCATTTTTACGACGACATTAGGTAAACGCAGATATTAAGAGATTCCCCATTCTTAATACTCATTTAACTTAACGATTTTCACAACAACCATAAGCAAAAAGACATATTAAGAGATTCCCCATTCTTAATATACTTTTGACTTAAACGATTTACACCACAAAACATTCAGTAAACAAGTCATTAAGAGATTCCCCATTCTTAATACTCATTTCACTGAAACCATTTTCAAAAACAAACATTAAGTAACCAAGACATTAAGAGATTCCCCATTCTTAATGCTCAGTTAACTTAAACGATTTTCACAAACTCACATTAAGTAAACAAGACATAAAGAGATTCCCCATTCTTAATACTCGTTTAACTTAATGGTTTTCAAATTCCACACAAAACCAACTTTCACATTCAATACATACTCCACTCCAAATCATTTTCCACACAAACCACACAAAACAAACTCACACATACTTTCACATTCAATCCATAATTCACACCAAATCATTTTTCCACACAAACCACACAAAACAAACTCACACATACTTTCACATTTAATCCATAATTCACGCCAAATCATTTTCCACACAGACCACACAAAACAAACTCACACATACTTTCACATTCAATCCATAATTCACACCAAATCATTTTTCCACACAAACCACTCAAAACCTTCATCAATATAACCAAAACCAAATCATTTTACCCATAAAGCCTTAGATACATTTTTCCCCAATTCAATACTCCATCCCTAACAAAATTCTTTTCCACACAACCAAAGATAAGGCCCTAAATGCAAACTAAAAGTTTGGAAGGAGCCCTTACCTTCACGTTAGCTTTAACGTGCGATTACGGAACCGTGAGTAAATCCGGTAAAATCTCCTCTCGCAACGCCGCTTCCAAAGTTGGTCCACTAGCACCGTAGCACGGAGGTGAGCAACTTTCCCTTCTATCTCTTTGTGAAACGAAGCTTAGATCTAGAAGAAACGGGAAGATTTGTGTTTGACGGTTTTGAAATCCCTAAACCGTTTTTCTTCGTTTTCGGATCAAAGAGGAAGAGTGAAGTTGAGAAATCCTTGTCCTATCACCCACTATCAATTTCGAATTCAAGGAAGCAAGGAAGAACGAAAATGGATGAAGACGGAGGAAGGAGGAAAATGGGTCTTCACGCGAGGCAGAGGAAGTAGAAGGGAAAATGTTATGTTTCTCTCTCTCTCTCTCTCTTTTCCTTTCTTCCTTTTTCTTTCCTTTCTTTTTCTTTTCTTTCCAATTCCTTCCCTTCCATTTCTATATATTTATATATATATATATATATTAATTATAATTAACAATATCTCAAAATCTTTAGATATTTAATAATTTACTATTTTACCCATAACACATTAAATTCTTCGTACAAGATTCACCGCAGTTAATTTAATTTATTTATCGACGAGTAATTCTAATCGGACATCAAAACATCTTTTTGATAAACAAACTCCAAAATAATAATAACTTTGGCTAAAAAGCCTCTGAGCTCAATACCAAAAATACACCAAAATACATAAAGTACACTTTAAAATTATGGGTCTTACAGGTGGCACCTTGGTAAACGATACGGGCCTGTGATAGGCAGTACGCTTATGGTTTATGCTTTTTAGTAAATCGTGCAGACCCGTGATAGGTGGCGCCTCGGTAATTGGTACTTTGGCCTGTGATATGCTGTACAATTATAATTTACGGCCCTTCGAGGAGGGTTTTGGTTTAGAATTCCGAGTCCATGCATTTTGGCATATATGCATTGCATTAGGGTGTTTGGCACACGAGTCGTGGTTGTTTCAAATTGTGATTGTGTTGATTTTACTAAGAGTTATGTTTTGGAATTGTGTGATAGTATGTTAGATTGTAAAACGATTTCGAAACTTAAGTTGACGTGGTGATTGTGTTGAAAATGCTAAGTGTTAAGATGTGGACTTGTGTATGAATGTGATTGAGTTAGTTTATGTATTTTTGGAAGAATATGTAGGGAAATCGATTTCCCAATCGATTGGCATTAAGTCAGTGGCTCAGCTATGCTGTCACTCGATTGCCCAATCAATTGCCCAATCGATTGAATTAAGCACATAGTTCAAATTTCACTAATAACCTTTAGGAAATCGATTTGGAAGTCGATTGGCATTAAGTCAGTGGCTCAGCTATGCTGTCACTCGATTGCCCAATCAATTGTCCAATCAATTGCCCAATCGATTGAATTAAGCCCAGAGTTCAAACTTCACTAAAAACCTTCAGGAAATCGATTTGGAAGTCGGTTGGCATTAAGTCAGTGGCTCAGCTATGCTGTCACACGATTTCCCAATCGATTGAATTAAGCCCAGAGTTCAAATTTCACTAAAAACCTTCAGGAAATCGATTTGGAAGTCGATTGGCATTAAGTCAGTGGCTCAGCTATGCTGTCACTCGATTGCCCAATCAATTGCCCAATCGATTGAATTAAGCCCAGAGTTTAAACTTCACTAAAAACCTTCAAGAAATCGATTTGGAAATCGATTGGCTTTCATACAGGGGCTCAATTATCCATTTAATCGATTTCCCAATTGATTGGCTTAGTGGAAATTCGTATTTTGAGTTAGATAATCGATTGCTCAATTAATTTATCAATGTTTTGTTCAGTTGTGTATTACTTGATGGATTGAGAACTCTATTTGATTTCATTTACATTTGGCAAGCATTGTATGAACTTTTAGCATATGGAAAATCCTTTTAAGGTGCATGCTAAGTTGAAAAGGTATTTTGTGCATTTAAAAACTTAAATGTTATGTGTTAATTGTTAATTTCGGTTGGTGACCCTTTACAACTATTGTGGAAATCTGGGCTTTGCCCTCAGATGAGAGTCAGGATGATCCCACTGGTTCGTACCCTCCGGACGGGAATGTGGATGGGAGTGCTTGATTGGAGCTACGTTAGGAGAATCTCACGGGGCGCGTGGAGATTACTCAAGGCGTATAGTTTTTTGTTATGTATAGAATTATCAGACTAGGTTGTCACTCAGGACACATATGTCTTTCTTTTGGGCTACCTTTATGTTAAGTTGAAAGGATGTACCTGTACTATTGTTGACATCAGGACATTCTTTGGATTTATATTTTGAAAAACTTTTCCGCTGCTTGTAAATTTTAATGACTTAATTATTTATCCAAAGGTTTTACCCTATTTATTTCTCTGTTGTATTCTAATTTTTTTGAAAAATAAAATACACCCTCGCTTTTAAAAACGGGGTGTTACATTGTGGTATCAGAGCTTTGGTTTGGTTTTCTTTGGGGGCTGTGGAACCTTTAGTTCTAGATTGTAGGTTAGGAGTTGTTGTCTGATCATGTGTCGGTATAGGTGGTTTGAGTTGTGATGTTCAGAATAATTATTACGTGCTGATGTGGTCGGAAGTTATTTTTGGAATTATTGAAGTAGTGTTAAGACTCTACTTGATGATGGTTTTATAGGAAAACCATGCCGCCAAGGAGGAATGACGTTCCGAGAGCCAATGCCAATAGGGATGATCGAATGGCGGAGGCTATGAATAACATGGATGCTTCTGTTGCTGCACAGACTGCTGCCAATACTCAACGTGATCTCGAAAAGAGGGAAAGAGAAATCCGTGTTGTGGAGTCAAGAGGGTTAGAAGACTTCCGTCGTTACAATCCTCCCAAGTTTAAGGGGGACGAAAATTCAGAGAAAGTGGATCAGTGGATCCAAGAAGTGGAAAAGATCTTCGAAATGATTAACTGTCAGGCGGCAGTGAAGGTCAACTATGCCACTTACATGCTATTGGGGGATGCTGAGTACTGATGGAGGAGTGTAAAACTATTGATGAGATCAGCTCACGAGGAGGTGAACTGGGAATCATTCAAAAGGAAGTTTCTATACAAATACTTTCCGATGAGTGCCACGACTAAACTGGGCGACGATTTCCTGAAACTACATCAGGGGAGCATGACCGTGGGCGAATATGCCGCTAAATTTGAATCGCTATCAAGGCATTTCCGGTTTTCCCGTGAAGAGATAGATGAATCATTCATGTGTCATCGCTTCCAAGACGGACTAAAGTATGAGATTCAAGACTCCGTCTTGCCCTTGGGAATTCAACGTTTCTAAGCCCTTGTGGAAAAATACAGGGAAGTTGAGGATATGATGAATAAGAGGGCTAGCCGAGGAGGAAATTTTGGTGCAGGAGGGCCTAGTCGGACGAATTATCAGCATAACAAGGGGAAACAAGTTGCTAAACCCTATAATCGACCACAAAATAACAACAGTGGGCAGAATCGCCCAGGGAACCAGAATTTTAGGAGACAATTGGGACGAGTGGTTCGATGTTTCCGATGTGGGGAAGAGGGACATTATGCTAACGCTTGTAACCCTAATACTCTCACATGCTACAATTGTCAGAAGCCAGGACACATGGCAAAGGATTGCACGGCTCCAAAGGTGGAACTAGTTGTGAATGTAGCTAGGGCTACTCGTCCTACTGCTAGAGGATGCATTTATTGTGTGAGTGCTGAAGAGGGGAATCCATCTGGAAATCTGATTCAACGTGACTGTGAGATTGCAGGTAACACTCTAACTCCACTTTTTGACTCGGGGGCAACCCATTCCTTCATTGCTATGGATTGTGTGAATCGTTTGAGGTTATCTGTGTCTGCTTTACCTTTTGATTTGGTTGTTTCCACACCTGTTAAGACTTTGACAGTAAATTCTACATGTTTACATTGTCAAATAACTATTCAGAATAGGGATTTCTTGGTTAATTTGATTTGTTTACCTCTACAATCACTCGAGGTCATTCTCGGTATGGATTGGATGTCGTATCATTATGTGATCTTAGACTGTGCTTGCAAATTGGTTCTTTTCCCCGAACCAGGAGTTGTTAAGTATTTAGCCGCTAACAAACTCCGAGTGTCGCTAAGAGAAGGGACTCATGAGTTTTTGTCTTTGGCTAATGTGGAGGCAAAGATAAATGTGAACATAGAAGATGTGATGATTGTCAATGAGTACCGGGATGTATTCCCAACGGAAATTCCAGGATTGCCACCTGTAAGAGAAGTGGAATTTTTCATTGATTTACACCCAGGAACGGGACCAATTTCGATTGCGCCATACCGAATGTCACCATTGGAATTAAATGAGCTCAAAGGTCAAATTGAAAATTTGTTGAAGAGGAAATTTATTAGACCAAGCGTATCGCCATGGGGAGCTCCGATTTTGCTAGTTAAGAAGAAGGACGGAAGCTCACTCTTATGTGTGGATTATAGGCAGCTTAATAAGGCAACTATTAAGAATCGTTATCCTTTGCCACGCATTGATGATTTAATGGACCAACTGAGAGGGGCCGCCATATTTTCGATGATTGACTTGAAGTCGGGTTACCATCAGATTCGAGTAAGGGATGGAGATGTTCAGAAAACTGCTTTCAGAACCCGTTATGGACATTATGAATATCTCATTATGCCATTCGGAGTTACCAATGCACCAGCTATTTTCATGGACTACATGAATAGAATCTTTAGACCATTCCTTGATAAATTTGTTGTGGTGTTCATTGATGATATATTGATTTATTCAAAAACTGAAGAAGAGCATGGAGAACACTTACGTCAAGTTCTTGAGATTTTACGCGAGAAGCAATTGTATGCCAATTTGTCAAAGTCTGAATTTTGGCTAGAAAAGGTGAATTTCTTGGGACATGTGATAACCAAGGAAGGAATCATTGTAGATCCGGCTAAGATTGAGGCGGTTCTTGCTTGGAAACAGCCTCAGACTATCATGGACATACGAAGTTTTGTAGGACTGGCAGGGTACTACAGGAGGTTTATTGAAGGTTTTGCTAAGATTGAGACTCCATTGACACAACTTACCAGAAAGGATCAACCGTTCGCATGGACGGAGAAGTGTGAGGAAAATTTTCAGTTACTGAAGATGAAATTGACGACCTCACCAGTGTTGGTGTTACCACAATCAGATGAATCCTATGAAGTTTATTGTGATGCGTCTCACCAAGGGTTGGGATTTGTTTTGATGCAACACAAGAATGTTGTAGCTTATGCCTCCAGGCAATTGAAGATTCATGAGAGAAACTATCCTACTCATGATTTGGAGCTTGCTGCGGTTGTTTTTGCATTGAAGATCTGGAGGCACTACTTATATGGGTGCACGTTCACCGTGTTCAGTGACTATAAGAGTTTGAAATATTTGTTTGATCAGAAGGAATTGAACATGCGTCAAAGAAGATGGATGGAGACTCTCAAGGATTTTTATTTCACACTGCAGTACCACCCTGGGAAGGCCAATGTAGTGGCTGATGCGTTGAGTAGAAGAAGTGTATCGGTGTCTTCAACAATTATGGCTAGACAACAAGAGTTGTGGGAAGCTTTTAGAGACCTACACTTGAACGTAGAGTTTGCACCGGGAATTTTGAGATTCGGAATGATTAAGATTTCGAGTGGACTACTTGAAGACATTGCAAATTCTCAAGATGGCGTCTTGATTCAAGAGAAGATGAACCTAATAGTGCAAGGGAAGACAACAGATTTCAAGGTTGGATCGGATAATATTTTGCGATGCAATGGTAGGATTTGTGTACCAGAAATTACAAATATGAGGAAGGCGATTTTAGAAGAGGCGCATAAGAGTAAGTTGAGTATTCATCCTGGAGCAACAAAAATGTATCAGGATTTGAGACAGAATTATTGGTGGCCAGGAATGAAGAAACATGTAGCGGAGTACGTGTCCACTTGCCTAACTTGTCAGAAAGCGAAGGTGGAACATCAGCGACCAGCTGGGATGTTTCAACCTTTAGATATAACCGAATGGAAGTGGGACAGCATTTCCATGGATTTCATAACTGGATTACCTAAAACAAGGAGAAAGAATGATTCTATATGGGTGATAGTGGATCGAATGACTAAATCCGCACACTTTTTGCCGATAAAGACCACCTATAAGGTTGATCAGTTAATAGAGATTTACATTGCTGAAATTGTGAGGTTACACGGAGTACCATCAAGTATTGTATCAGATCGTGATCCAAAGTTCACATCACATTTTTGGGGAGCATTGTACGAAGCGTTGGGAACGAAACTACGGTTGAGTTCAGCTTGCCATCCACCAACGGACGGACAGACTGAAAGGACGAATCAGTCCCTGGAAGATTTGTTGATAGCATGTGTATTAGATGATCGAGGAAGCTGGGATGATGTACTTCCCTTGATTGAGTTCACCTACAACAATAGTTTCCACACAAGTATTGGAATGGCGCCATATGAGGCTTTATACGGGCACAAGTGTCAAACGCCCTTGTGTTGGTATAAGGACGGTGAAAATATGATCGTCGGACCAGAGATGGTGCAACAGACTACAGCTAAGGTGAGGAAAATCAAGGAGAAAATGAAGACTTCACATGATCGTCAGAAGAGTTATGCGGACAAGCGTCGCAGACTTTTGGAATTCGAACAGGGTGACCATGTATTTCTGAGAGTCACACCTACTACTGGAGTTGGTAGAGCATTGAAATCGAAAACGTTGACTCCGAAATTCATTGGGCCATATCAGATTTCTGCACGAATTGGGCCCGTTGCTTATCGGATTGCATTACCTCCGGTACTGTCCAATATTCATGATGTGTTTCATGTGTCACAGTTGAGGAAATATCTTGCAGATCCATCTCATGTGATCGAACCAGACACAATCCAGCTAAAGGATAACTTGTCATTCGAAGTACCACCTGTGAGAATTGATGACAGGAAGATCAAACGATTGAGGACCAAGGATGTTTTGTTAGTCAAGGTGATTTGGAACCCAATTACTGGAGACGCGACCTGGGAACTCGAGAGCAACATGAGAGAACAACACCCAGAGTTATTTATCGACGCATAGTTTCGAGGACGAAACTAATTTTAGGGGGGTAGTAATGTAAGACCCATAATTTTAAAATTACACTTTATGTATTTTAGTGTATTTTTGGTATTGAACTCAGGGGCTTTTTAGCCAAGATATTAATATTTTGGGAGTTTAAATGACCAGAAAGATATTTGGACGCTCGATTAAAATTACTCGTCGATGAATAAATTAAATTAACTATGGTGAATCTTTTACGAAGAATTTAATGTGTTATGAGTGAAATGGTAATTTAACAAATATCTAGATATTATGAGATATTTGTTAAAAGTAATTAAATTATATATAAATATATATATATATATACATAGATATTTGTTTGGAGGGAAAAGAAAAGGAAAGAGAAAGAAAGGAAAGAAAGAGAAAGGAAAGAAAAACCAGAAACTTCTTCTTCCTCTACCTTGCGTGAGCCATTCCCCCCTTCCTCCATTTTCGTTTTTCTTGCTTCCTTTGAGTTCGAAAATTGAAACCCAAGGCTAGTGGGTGAGAAAGATCAAGTTCCCAACTCCTTCCTCCTTCTCGGATTAGAAAAAGGAGTTAGAGATTTCAAAAACCGTCAAACACAAACCTCCCCGTTTCACCTAGATCTAAGCTTCGTTTCGCAAAGAGATAGAAGGGAATGTTGCACACTACCACGCTACGGTGCTAGGGAACCAACTTTGGAAGCGGCGTAGCGAGCGGAAAATTTACCGGATTTACTCACGGTGCCGTAATCGCATGTTAAAGCTAACGTGAAGGTAAGGGCTCCTTCCAAACTTTTAGTTTGCATTTAGGGACTTACTTGTGGATGTGTGGAAAAGAATTTTGTTAGGGTTAGAGTATTGATTTGGGAAAATGTATCTGAGGCTTTATGGGTAAAATCTTAGAGTTAGGTTTTGGTTATATTGATGAATGTTTCGTGGTGAATGAATTTAAACTCTTTTATGTATGATTTTGAGTAAATGAAACTTGTGTGTTTGAGGGGTGGATTGTGTTGATTTGTGTTCGTTGATTTTGACGTGTTCTTAATTGATACTGATGAAATTTGAGATGCGTTTTGTGTGGTTTATGTGGAAAAATGATTTGGTGTGAATTATAGACTGAATGTCAAAGTATGTTTGAGTTTGTTCTGTGTGGAATTTGAAAACCATTAAGTTAAACGAGTATTAAGAATGGGGAATCTCTTAATGTCTCGTTTACTTAATGTGGGTTTGTGAAAATCGTTTAAGTTAAATGAGAATTAAGAATGGGGAATCTCTTAATGTCTCGTTTACTTAATGTAGTTTTGAAAATCGTTTAAGTTAATTGGGCGTTAAGAATGGGGAATCTCTTAATGTCTTAGTTACTTAATGTTGTTTGAAAATCGTTTAAGTTAACTGAGCGTTAAGAATGGGGAATCTCTTAATGTCTTGGTTACTTAATGTTTGTTTTTTTTGAAAAAGGTTTCAGTGAAATGAGTATTAAGAACGGGGAATCTCTTAATGACTTGTTTACTGAATGTTTTGTTCTGGAAATCGTTTAAGTCAAAAGTATATTAAGAATGGGGAATCTCTTAATATGTCTGTTTGCTTAATGTTTGGCGTGAAAATCGTTTAAGTCAAATGAGTGTTAAAAATGGGGAATCTTTTAATAACTGTATTTGTTTAACGATTGTTGTGAATGGAGTCAGTATACGCTCATGCATTTTCATAATTTTTGTAAACCGTGCAGACCCGTGATAGGTGCACCTTGATAAATAGTACTTTGGCCTGTGATAGGCGGTACATTTATGATTTACGTTTTTGTAAATTGTGCAGACCCGTGATAGGTGGCACCTTGGTAAATAGTACTTTGGCCCGTGATAGGCGGTACATTTACGATTTACGGTTTTTTGTAAATTGTGCAGACCCGTGATAGGTGACACCTTGGTAAAGAGTACTTTGGCCTGTGATAGGCGGTACATTTACAATTTACGTTCTTTTTAGTAAACCGTGCAGACCCGTGATAGGTGGCACCTTGGTAAAAGATACGGGCCTGTTATAGGCAGTACGTTTATGGTTTACGCTTTTTAGTAAATCATGCAGACCCATGATAGGTGGCCCCTCGGTAATTGGTACTTTGGCCTGCCATAGGCGGTACAATTATGATTTACGGCCCTTCGAGGAGGGTTTTGGTTTGGAATTCCGAGTCCATGCATTTTGGTACATACGCATTGCATTAGGGTGTTTGGCACACAAGTCGTGGTTGTTTCAAATTGTGATTGTGTTGATTTTACTAAGAGTTATGTTTTGGAATTGTGTGATAGTATGTTAGATTGTAAAAAGATTTCGAAACACAAGTTGACGTGGTGATTGTGTTGAAAATGCTAAGTGTTAAGATGTGGATTTGTGTATGAATGTGATTGAGTTAGTTTATGTATTTTTGGAAGAATATGCAGGGAAATCGATTTCCCAATCGATTGGCATTAAGTCAGTGGCTCAGCTATGCTGTCACTCGATTGCCCAATCAATTGCCCAATCGATTGAATTAAGCCCAGAGTTCAAATTTCACCTAAAACCTTCAGGAAATCGATTTGGAAGTCGATTGGCATTAAGTCAGTGGCTCAGCTATGCTGTCACTCGATTGCCCAATCAATTCCCCAATCGATTGAATTAAGCCCAGAGTTCACTCTTCACTAAAAACCTTCAGGAAATCGATTTGGAAGTCGGTTGACACTAAGTCAGTGGCTCAGCTATGTTGTCACTCGATTGCCCAATCAATTGCCCAATCGATTGAATTAAGCCCAGAGTTCAAATTTCACTAAAAACCTTCAGGAAATCGATTTGGAAGTCGATTGGCATTAAGTTAGTGGCTCAGCTATGCTGTCACTCGATTGCCCAATCAATTGCCGAATCGATTGAATTAAGCCCAGAGTTCAAACTTCACTAAAAACCTTCAGGAAATCGATTTGGAAATCGATTGGCTTTAATACAGGGGCTCAATTATCCATTTAATCGATTTCCCAATCGATTGGCTTAGTGGAAATTCTTATTTTGAGTTAGATAATCGATTGCTCAATTAATTTATCAATGTTTTGTTCAGTTGTGTATTACTTGATGGATTGAGAACTATATTTGATTTCATTTACATTTGGCAAGCATTGTATGAACTTTTAGCATATGGAAAATCCTTTTAAGGTGCATGCTAAGTTGAAAAGGTATTTTGTGCATTTAAAAACTTAAATGTTATGTGTTAATTGTTAATTTCGGTTGGTGACCCTTTACAACTATTGTGGAAATCTGGGCTTTACCCTCAGATGAGAGTCAGGATGATCCCACCGGTTCGTACCCTCCAGACGGGAATGTGGATGGGAGTGCTTGATTGGAGCTACGTTAGGAGAATCTCACGGGGCGCGTGGAGATTACTCAAGGCGTATAGTTTTTTGTTATGTATAGAATGATCAGACTAGGTTGTCACTCAGGACACATATGTCTTTCTTTTCGGCTAGCTTTATGTTAAGTTGGAAGGATGTACCTGTATTATTGTTGACATCAGGACATGCTTTGGATTTATATTTTGAAAAACTTTTCCGCTGCTTGTAAATTTTAATGACTTAATTATTTATCCAAAGGTTTTACCTTATTTATTTCTCTGTTGTATTTTAATTTCTTTTGAAAAAAAAAATACACCCTCGCTTTGAAAAACGGGGTGTTACACAATACTTCTCCCGAAGTATTGTACAATTTTCCTTTTCCCACCTTCCGATGAGTAGGCAAGGACAAGTATAGCATGCATGGAGTGAAACCCTAAATCAATAGTTAAAACATAAGTACAGTTAATATATAAGTTTGTTTAATACATAAGTAATTACATAAGTAAGTTAGTAATTAATTACCTTGGGAATACTTTTGAGACCGACGTTGCAACTTGCGGTTTCACTCTCCATTTGTATTTCATGTTGGTGTTGATCCGGGAGTTGCTTGTCTTTGTTCATATTCACAATAGGGCCACTTGCTTTGTAAGGATTTTGAGCTTCTCTAATACTTCCTCATTGGAAGGTTTTTGGCGCTTTTCTTGAGAAAAATAACTTTTGGGAGTTACGCCAAATCCTTTCCCCTTACCCGACCTGAATACTCAGGGACATTAAACACTTTACCCAGAATGTCCCTGCAACTATCCTTGTTACCCTCTTGATTTTCAGAACTTTGTTCGATAGTCTCCTATAATACATGTAGGAATAAAAAGATAAGTTCATTAGCATTTTTAAAAAACAATATTAAAAAGTATTCAAGTGATAAAATACAATATTAAAAAAGATTAAAGTGATAATATACTTAAACAAAATTTGTAAGACCCATAATTTTAAATTATACTTTATGTATTTTAGTGGATTTTGGTATTGAACTCAGGGGCTTTTTAGCCAAGTTATTAATATTTTGGGAGTTTAAATGACCAAAAAGATATGTTGATGCCCAATTAGAATTACTCGTCGATGAATAAATTAAATTAACTGCGGCGAATCTTTTACGAAGAATTTAATGCGTTATGGGTGAAATGGTAATTTAACAAATATCTAGATATTTTGGGATATTTGTTAAAAGTGATTAAAATATATATAAATATCTATATGTATATATTTGCTAGGGGAGAAAAGAAAAGGATATAAAAAGGAAAGAAGGAAAAAGGAAAGAGATAGAAAGGAAGGAAAAAGGAAGAAAGGAAAACCAAAGGAAAACCGAAAAACATTTTCTCTCTCCCTGTCTCTCGCGCCCAGCTTCCTCCTTCCTCCTTCCTCCATTGTTATTCTTTTCTTTGCATTCTTTGCTTCCTTTTCTTCAAGAATAGAAACCCAAGGCTTAGTGGGTAAGAAAGCAAGGATTTCTCAGCTTCATACTTCTTTGTTGTTTCGAAAACGAAGAAAAACGGTGTTAGGGATTTCCCCGTTTCGCGAAGAGATAGAGGGGAAAGTAGCTCACTACCACGCTACAGTGCTAGGGAACCAACTTTGGAAGCGACGTTGCGAGCGGAGATTTTACCGGCTTTACTCGCGGTACCTTAATCGCACGTTAAAGCTAACGTGAAGGTAAGGGCTCCTTCCAAACTTTTAGTTTGCATTTAGGGACTTACCTGTGGTTGTGTGGAAAAGAATTTTGTTAGGGTTTAAGTGTTGATTTGGGGAAAATGAATATAAGGCTTTATGGGTAAAATCTGCGAGTTAGGTTTTGGAAATATTGATGAATGTTTCGTGGAAAAGGAATTTAACTCATTTGTGTATGATTTTGAGTAAATGAAATTGATGTGATTGAGTGTTATATTGTGATGATTTGTGTTCATCGTATTTGACGTGTTCATAATTGATGCTTATGGATTGATTTGATTTGGTGTGAATCGTGGGTTGAATTTGATAATATGTTTGAGTTTGTTTTGTTTGGAATTTGAAAACCATTACGTTAAACGAGTATTAAGAATAGGGAATCTCTTAATGTCTTGTTTACTTAATGTGTGTTTGTGAAAATCGTTTAAGTTAAATGAGTATTAAGAATTGGGAATCTCTTAATGTCTTGTTTACTTAATATTTGTTTTGATAATCGTTTAAGTTAAACGAGTATTAAGAATGGGGAATCTCTTAATGTCTTGTTTACTTAATGTTTGTTTTGAAAATCGTTTAAGTTAAACGAGTATTAAGAATGGGGAATCTCTTAATGTCTTGTTTACTTTGGCCTATGATAGGCGGTACATTTACAATTTACTTTCTTTTTAGTAAATCGTGTAGACCTGTGATAGGTGACACCTTGGTAAATGGTACGGGCCCGTGATAGGCAGCACATTTATGGTTTACGCTTTTTAGTAAATCGTGCAGACCCGTGATAGGTGGCACCTCGGTAATTGGTACTTCGGCCTGGATAGGCGGTACAATTATGATTTACGGCCCTTCGAGGAGGGTTTTTGTTTAGAATTCCGAGTCCATGAGTTTTGGCATATACGCATTGCATTAGGGTGCTTGGCACACGAGTCATGTTTGAATCATGTTATGATTAAGTGTTATGTATTGGTATTGTGTGTAAGTGTGGCTGATTGTAAAACTATTTTGAAACTCAAGTTGCCATGGTAATTGCGTTGGAATTGCTAAGTTTTATGTATTGATTATCTTGTGTAAGTTTGATGGATTGTAAAACTATTTTGAAACACAATTTGTCGTGGTGATTGTGTGGGAATTACTAAGTGTTAAGATTTGGAGTTGTGTATGAATGTGATTTCCCAATCAATTTGATGAGTTACAGGGACTTCGCTAATTTGACAAAATCGATTTGCCAATCGATTTTGTAATCTGTTTTTCAAAACCATTTAAGAAATTGATTTGGCAATCGATTGGTATGTTTCCTGTTTTCTTGAATCTTGAAAATATATTGAAACAATCGATTTGACAATCGTTTTGGCCAATAAAGTAGCTCAGCTATTTGAACAAAATCAATTTGGTAATCGATTGGATTTGTTACAGGGACTCAGCTATTCATTCAATCGATTTCCCACTCGATTGATTTAAGCCCAGAGTACAGATTTTACAAAAACACCTTCAAGCAATCGATTTCCCAATCGATTTGCTTAGTGGAAATTCTTATTTTGAGTTAGATAATCGATTGCTCGATTGATTTATCAATGGATTGGTTTTTTGTTTATTACTTGATTGATTTAAGACTTTATTTGATCTCATTTTTACTTGGCAAGTATTATATGAACTTTTAGCATATGGAAAATCCTTTTAAGGTGCATGCTAAGTTGAAAGGTTATTTTGTGCACTTAAAAACTTAAATGTTATGTGTTAATGGTTAATTTCGGTTGGTGACCCTTTACAACTATTGTGGAAATTTGGGCTTTGCCCTCAGATGAGAGCCAGGACAATCCTACCGGTTCGTACCCTATGGATGGGAATTAGATGGGAATGCATGACTGGATCTATTTTAGGAGGATATTACGGGGCGCGTGGAGATCACTCAGGGTGTATAGCTATAGTTTTTTTGTTTGTAGAATGATCAGATTAGGATGACATAGAGGGAACAAATGTCTTTCTTTTGGATTACGTTATTTTGAACTGGAAAACTGTACCTTTACTAATATTGTCAGTATGACATCTTATTTGAATGGGTTCCATGTATCATTTGTTGTTGTGTAAATACTTTGGAATCATATTTCAAGAGAACTATTCAGCTGCGTATCTATTTCCTTATTTGTTTCTCTGTTTTATTTTAATCTCTTTCAAAAAAAAAAAAAAATACACCCTCGCTTTGAAAAACGGGGTGTTACAAAATTCTACTACTTTTTGGACATTTTCGATGTCAACCACTCCGTCTTTATTTACACGCGCTTCTTTCCACAATATATGACGACCCAACGGTTGATCTGATTGGGTGTCTTTTCGCTATTCGTTAAGATCATTAACAAAATATTAGTTAGACGCTATAGTTTATAATACAAATTACTTCATTATATAAAAGTGATGTTTAATTACTTACAAGCATTTGATCAAGACGTGCATATCCCACATGATTTTTTGTATGGGTGGGTTAGATTTATTGCCATTTCATGATTTACCTTACTAATATTCTATATAAAAAAATAGCAATTGTGTAAAAAATTTAAATACGCTACGAATATGAATAATAAAACACAAATGCTAATAAATTAATCACTTACGATAAATGCGGGATCCGAACGTTTGGATACAAATGCACTCCATTCATCATTTGATATATAATGTTTATATATTTTTGGAGCTTCAGCATTAGTATTTCCTTCTCTGTCTTTTAGATAAAAATTAGAGAGGTGAGATCTAAATCCCCGGTGGATTTTCCCAACAACTCTAAATACATAACTCTTTCTCCCCTCATCAAGAACAAAAGTAGTCTGCAATGAAAAAAATTATAAGTAAAGTATTTCAATGTTCAAAATTATAAATGACAAAAGAGTGGATCAAAAAAGTTACTTGAATGTCATTCCATAGTATATCTTTGGCATCCTTCAACGCCTTATCTCTGCAATCATCAATTGTAATTGGGATATTTTTTTGAACAACAGCCCCAATGTAACTTACAAACGTTGAACTGTTGGGGTCAATTGGTTGACCACTCTCATTCCAGCCAACCTAATAAACTCATATAGTAAGTGCATGCTATTAAAAAAAGATTAAAAAAAATACACATCAAACAGAGTATAGTATAGTATAACCTCAAACTTGATGCCATTGCTCCTTGCTTTAATGACTTTTTGCATTATAGTTGCACCATGTTTGACTTTATTTTCATAAGTCTTAGTGGTACCGACATCTTTATTTTGACATTCTAAATCTTTGTTTGTATCCATTTAACTACAACAAGTTCAACATGCAGTTTAGTATAACATCAACAAGCTCAACATGCATCATGCATTATTCTAAGTACATATCAGTATCAATATATCTTAAACAAGCTCAACATGAATTTTAATGATTACAAAAAATTAATAACATCAATACCTGAATAATGAGGGTTCGAAGAAAGACGAAATGCGAAGAAAAGAGAGTTCGCAGAAAGTTCGCAGAAATATGGTTCACAGAAATACGGTTTGAAGAAATGCGTAATGAAGGTTATGTATTTCAATGAAAATATATTGTGTGCAATGGGAGAGATAATCTTAGACGGAAATAAGGTTCGAAATGTAGGAGATGATCGTGGAAATAAGGTTCGTAATGGACGAGATGATAGGGTTTACAAAAGAAGAGAAGAACGATGAAGGTTGAGATGATAGTGAAGTTTACGTAATGAAGAGGAAATTGAAGAGGTTACTGTTATATATAAAACCTTTTTACAACACTTTTTTATAAGCCTTTTACAGTGCTTGTTAGAAAAGCGCTCTAAAAGGCGTCCTTATTTAATTTTTTATAAGGCTCTTTTACAGCGCTTTTCCCAATAAGCACTATAAAAGACCTCCTTGTTTTATTATGTTATATGAATGTTATTTTTAAAGCCTTTTACAATGCTTTTTCAAATAAGCGCTATAAAAGGTCTCTTTATTTAATTTTTTAAAAGGCTCTTTTACAACGCTTTTTCAAATAAGTGTTGTAAAAGGTCTCATTGTTTTATAATGTTATATGAATGTTATTTTTAAAGCCTTTTACATCGCTTTTTCAAAATACTTTCAAACATTTTAGGACAATCTCGAAGATCTTCTTCAACTACTTTTGCGATCTCATCAACTCGGTCCGACTCATATGTATCTGTATCGAAGTCAGTTGAAGCATACGTCGAACTATTCTCAAAATTAATTTTTCCTTTTTTTTTCACCATGTCTTATCCAACATGTGTAGCTTTGATCAATTCCATTACATACTAAATGTCCTTCTAATTCATCTTCTCTAACGCGTTTTCCAAAACAACATTTTAAACAAGGACAAACGACTCTATTTGGATCTTTTGCATTCTTCACTGCAAACTCAACAAACTCCTTCACTCCAATTTCATACTCTTTTGACAATCGATTGACAGACATCCATTTCATATCCATATTATACGACCTATATAAATGCAGTTACAAAAATAATAAGCTTTCAAAACATATCAACAAGTTTAAAAAAGAAACCAATATCAACATATCTAATAACAATTTCAAAACAGAAAAGATTTCAAAACAGAACAGATCAACAAATTTCAAAAAAAAAGATTTAATATATAACAACTTATTAGTTTTCAATTATTAAAAAACTAAAGATTTTTTGACAAAAACAAATTAAAAAATACATGAGACAACGTAGATGGCCACACAGTACGTAGAGGATATGAGGGTTCCCAGAGTAGAGGTGATGAGGGTTCGTAAATTTGTTTTTATTTAATTAAAAGTAAATGATATTTATTTGAAAGCGTGTGTATTTTAAAGTGCTTGTGAAAAAAGCGCTGTAATAGGTAGTTAAATTGATTGAAAGCGCATGTATTTTACAGCGTTTGTGAAAAAAGTGTTGTAATAGGTAGTTAAATTATTTGAAAGCGCATGTCTTTTACAGCGCTTGTGAAAAAAGCGCTGTAATAGGTAGTTAAATTATTTGAAATCGCAGGTCTTTTATAACGCTTGTGAAGAAAGCGTTGTAAATTAATACGTGAAAGCGCTTCATTTTACAGTGCTTTTGAGAAAAGCGTTGTAAAAGCCTTATAACATTATGGGCAAACGCTATATGATCCTACAACAACGCTTTTTCACAGCGCTTGTCAAAAAAGCGTTGTGACAGGCTCTGTTATTTTTAAAATATATTTACAACAGCATTTGTATTTAGTAAGCGTTGTAAAAGGAGCACTATTAAATGATATTTTTTGCGTAGTGCTTTTTATAATGAATCTTTTAAATTTGAACTATCAACAAGATGTAAGTTCTATAATTAATGCATTATGATATGTTGCGAGATTGAGAGTAGTTAATTGTTTTTTAGATGGAGTTACCCCTAAGGGAAAATTCGCCCTTAAGATGAGAGAGCTATCAATGGGATGAATCCGCCTCTTGTTCTAAAAAATTCATGTTTTTACTTGTTAGATTTTCTATAACCCTATTAAGGTTGTTCATTTTGATTTCACTTCTTTATGAATTGAATTTTAAATATTTCTATCTTTTGTTAAGTATATGTGGAGTAATAATATATTTTGCAACTATTCTGAGTCTAGAAAGTCATTGGGAAATGTATTAAATATTTAGGTTTGTTTTTTTAAAATATTGATTGTGTTAAAAGTATGAAACAAGTTGAGGATACTCTATCGAAATCTCAAGTAATATTACATATAATTTTTGAAATGGTTATTTAGAACTATTGAATTTCTTAATTTTTAAGTTATTGATAAGCTTGCTAGGCTAGGAGTATAGCTTGTGCGCTGGTCAAGGCGTTCGGTTTTCAATCGTGACATAAACATTTTAAAAAAAACTGTAGTGACTTTGAGTGGCCAACAAAAACATTAAAAAAAAAATTGTGGCCTGTTTTAACTGTCTTCAACAACAATTTTTTAAGATTCGTGTGGCATAGTAAAAAATTATTGTCTTAAAGAATAGGTTATGACTTGTATAATGTTGTCTAACCTTTAGTCCACGTTTTTATTTTATTTACGCCACACTTTTATTTTTCTCACAACTAAAAAAATTTATTGTTGATGTTAATGATTAGTCATTGTACCGAATATTTACCACAAAACTCCCTATTGGTAGGCTTGTTTTTGCCTTTTGATTTCTATTATTCTCTTTTTGTTTCGAAATCTTTTTCACTTCTTTCTTCTGTTAATTTTTTTAATGGCAATGTTTAATCTTACTACAAAGTTTCAATGGTTGTTCAAAGTAATATATGATGTGTTTAAATCTTTCATTTTGTTAATTTGGTTTCTACATATTTTCCTTTTTGAAAAAAGGCACAAAGAAAAGCCTCGTGTTCAAGAAACCTAGAAAGGCACCTCCATCTGAATATAATTTTCTTGATACTCTAATGTAAAATATGGGTTTTTACCATTTGGAACTGATATTGAAATATTGAAATCTTAATGGATCAAATTGCCATATAACAAAAAATAAACGAGGGTTGCTAAAAACCATTAAACAAACGGATCTGAGATTTGATCGATTGAAAAAATAAATGAAGTCTAGTTGCTAAACACCATAAAACGAATGTATCTAAGATTTCCACGTTTATTGCAATTTAAAACGAGACAAGTTGCTTAAAGATATTAAAAATTGTACTAAAAAAATTGAAATGAAATTTCTATGTTTCGGGTGCAAAAATTGAGAGGAGAGAGAAAAAACGTGAAAGGACAGAGATTAAAACTACTATCATTTTATTTGCTAAGGAGATTATATTATACGTGGCTATTTATCATTAATTTTTATGTACAATACACTATAAGAATTCTCAACTATATCAAAAAATACAATTTTGTCCTTTATAAATTTAACTTTTGTAAAAAATTTAGGGTCATAATTGTAAATTACTCTTGTTTTCTGCACATAACCAAACTTCTTTAAATTTTGTCATTTTGAAATATTTACGGCAACACTCCAACATTTATGCAAATCAAACAGATTCATAGAGAACAAAATCAAACATATTCACAGAGAAGAAAATTAGAGAGATTCAAGAAAAAGAAAATCGCAAATGAAACAACATAAAGAAGGGGTTGCCACAATCTATGATACAAATCTGATCAAGGTTTGTCACTTCCTCCTTCAAACCCATTCTAATTTTCAGTTCTGCCTTCTATGGACATATACATATGTTATCTTTCTTTCGTTTTTCAAATAGACTACAGGAGGTTCAACCACCACCACTAAAAAGGTAATCCACCTTTTTCATATTCCTTTGTATTTTTTTGGGTTTCCTGTTTGTGCTTCAAAATGCTATTTGTTTGGTCTTTAATTTTTTTCTTAAAAACACTATTTTTAAGTTCTTTAAATTATTCTTGGTGACCCATATCATTTCATATTCCTTTGAACCAACATTTGATGGGATTAAACAATATATTGACTGTAGATATGTGTCACCCAGTGAAGCGTGTAGGAGAATCTTAGTTTACCCAATAAATGGAAGAAAACCGGCTGTTGAAAGATTGTATTTCCATTTGAAAGGTGAACAGTCAATTTATTATCATGATTATGAAAATATTATTAATGTTTTGCAAAAAACCATCGTCTATAGAATCCATGTTCACCTCATGGATGGAAGCAAATAAGGTATATCTTCAAGCTAGAGAATTAACATATAGCAAATTTGTGTCCAAATTTGTATATGTTAAAAGTAAAAGATATTGAAAACCACAAACTAAAGAGTATACAGTTGGAAGACTTATATGGGTTTCACTATGGAATCTTGATATATATTCCACGAATGTCAATGTAACAATAAGTGTATTATTTTCTCTGGTTATTCCATATGCAGACTTAAAAAAATATACAACTATACACATTGAAACCATCTAAGTGATCAACATGACCTATAAATTTAGGTCATCACTCACAATACAACTTTTCAATTACTTAAATGGTCTTGCTCAATTATTTTGTAATTCAACATTGCACTTATAACTAATCTATTAAGTATTTCATCATGGATATGTCACATTAATGCTTTACCATAGTATACATAGTTCTAATTTAACAAATGTGCTTAGTTTTATAGTATAGAATACAATTAGCAATTTGAATTTTTTATGTCGATTTTTGCAATAGAAAGACAATTTTCAATCATTATTATTTTGCTGAGATGGATCGTCAACTAACATTGAACATGCTATAGAAATAATATACTATAGAGAATGAAATCCAACCATTAAAAGTTAAAGTATGTTGTTAACTCTATTTCTCACATTCTGTAATGACCCTTGATGTGAAAAAAAATACAAAAAATGAAGTTGTCTTTCGACATTACAAAATTATTGATGATACATTACTAACTTAACATCACTATCCAACTTACAACAATTGATAATGTATTGATGATATTTCTAATGTAGATATCTTTACATGGAAAACATATTTTAGTAATCTATGATTTATTATTATATGTCTTAATGAATAGCATTCAAATTCAATTATTACAATGATTTCATTGTAACTTGTATGTCCATTGTCTTGAAAATTTATTTTCTACAAATCAATATTATTTGGGATACTCCATAGCAACCACAATACTATCACTAATAAATCATCATGAAATTTTAACTCTCCCAACCACATCAGAAATTGTTATGTTGTGATATTAATAACTTAAGTACAATTAATATATTAATTTTGTAATTATCGACTATGATAATTAATTTTATTAATTTTCTTCTATTTATTATAAAAAAATACTTGATTAAATAAAAATATATAAACGACGCACGTGCGATAGCACGAATATTATACTACTTATCATTAAATTAAATGTTAATTATCATTAAATTATATCTTAAAATAGTAAGTTGTGAATTTAATCATATATGAGAAAAAAGCATTAAAAACTGTTCACTGGGTTATACGGCTTTTTAGGCATAATTCGATACCACAATGTTGTTCAACTATCAATATAATCAACTATCTATATATATGATATAAGAAAATAAAGAAAAAAATAACAATTTTTTTCGTTAAATAAAATGGTTTTTTTTTACCAAATAAGAGTGGTTTATTTAAAGAAAAAATAGGTGGCTTTTAAAAGTTGAAAATTGAGAAAATAAAGTATTTTGTAGGTTAATAATTGAAAACAACCATGTCTTTGAAAAAATGCAAATGAAATATCTGTAAAAGAATAAAAAATATTTTTTAGATAAATAAATATAAAAAATTATCAACAAATATTTGTCATTAATATATAAAAAATAAGATAAATATTTATTAGAATAATAATGAGAAGATATTTATGAATTATATATAAAAAACACGAAATAAATATTTGTCTTTTGCTAGATATTACAAAAATGTGAGATGAATATTTATAAAGGATATACAAAAAACACGAGATAAAAATTTGTAAATTAAATATATAAAAAATAGTGTAACAAATATTTTTTTTAATAATATATAAAAAAAATACGAGATAAATAATTGATATTAAAAAATAATGAGACAAATAATTTTCATTTGCATGTACGTACAAAAGCACAAGACATATATATATATGTGTAATTGACAACTATATAAACATATGAGAGAAATGTTTGTCAATGATACATTGAGTAATTTTTTTATTTAAAACCGAATGAGATATGTGTAGAATATCAACGACGTAATACCTATGCAACTAAAATCAAATATTGGACAAATATTTGACACTAATGAGTATTAAAAAATAATCAGACAAATAATTTTTATTTGTATATAAAAAAAATGAGATATTTATGTATAATTGATAATTAATAATTTGTGACAAATATTTATTATTTATAAATAAAATGGTTTTTGTGTTGTTTCAGAAGTTTAAAAAATTTTTTGAAAAATAACAATGCCACCAAAAAATATTACTGGTTTGAGTCACGGACTAGGTCACTCTTTTTAATACGTTTTGAGGCACTGCCCAAATTGTGCAAGGCAGCTTATCAACCACGATGTCCCCAGGATAAAACAGTTCAGATACTCTATATCGGATTTCTACTGCCCAATAGAAAACCGTTCTAGAATTACACCCTCAGTATGGCAGACGAATAACTGCCACCCGTAGTATGGCACTAAGGCCATTCGTGTGAAATAAAAGAATAAGTAAGAAGAGGGAGAAATGAGAAAAGCCTCAGATACGGAGAGCTTTGGGTGTGTTTTTCCAACTGAGGAGAACCATCTCTTTATAGAGGAAATCTGCAACTGGATCTGAGAGAATCAGGGGATCCATCAAAACGTGATCCATGATCTCACCACATAATGTGCGCTCAAAAATAGGATCTACCAAAAAACGTGTTTGACAGTGACTCTTGACCGGGCAATAACCATACATGTATGTAAGACCAGGCATTCACAAACACGTAAGTAAGAGTGGGCATTATGGTTTTGACCGAGCAAAAAACAGAAGCACAAGCATATTAGGGTTTTGACTGGATCAGATTATTGATGTTGACTCGGTGGAGGACAGTTACGTAATTAATGTATCAAATTATGACAGAACGCAAACATTTAATTAATTAAAATAAATAATTAATTTTCATATGCTAAAATTAATAGACCACAAAGGCAACCCAAGCCGAACCGATTCGGGCTAGGCTGAGCCAACCAGACAACGGCGCACGCTCGCGTGTTTGGTGGTCCATTTGCTTGCGTTCTCCCTCCTTCACAAAATTGGGGTGCCCCTTGGGGCCCATCACAAGTCCATTACCTTCACCTTATATATCCGACTTGTGAGTTTATCCCTCCTATGTGGGACTTCTCATTTTTTCAATTCACAACAACACTAGCTCTCATTAATTGCCATCATTATTTCCAATAAATTGTCATTAAAGTATCATCATTTCAAACAATCCCCCTCTTGAATTAAAAAATAGGTTTTATTGAATAGCGTCAAATGCTTCTATAAGATTATGCATAAACAAAGGTGTCTCTTTACTTGAACCTTTGCGTAGCAAGTAAGATTCAGATTCAACAAGAGTGACTCGTAGTCTTGAACTCTATCTCTAACATCAAACCCACACATAACCTTTTCATTAGATGTATTCTTAAAAGTCCATGCATTTAGGGCCATGCACGTGTATCCCAGTACAGTGAACGCTCTAGGAATTCTGCCTCAAAATTCCATAGGAAGTGGCCCCCACTTCCACATTCACATAGGTGAGTCTATCACGAGTACTCCTGTAGCTAGGTACTCCACTCCACTGTTAGACATATGGCTATTTGTTTGGCATATGTTCACTCGTTTTTGAAGTTATTGACAAACATACACTTTTAAAATAAACCTAACAGTGTGAATTGAGAAAATTTCAGGAAAGTCCATTCAATCCTACAAGCTTGAAACATTGCTTGGAACTCAAGAAATCAACAAAACCTTGAAGATCTACAAGCTAATTGATTAGTAAAATTGATTCTCTAAAAGGGTTGGATGATATTATAATGTCTGGAATTAATCAATCGATGGGCACAATCGATTTGCACACTTTATGAAAGTTCAAACAGGCTATCAATCGATCAGGCAAATCGATTGGTACACTTATCAGAAAATAAATTGTGCAAGTTAGAAAGCCAATTTGCCACAAATCGATTAGGCAGATTGATTGTTTAATTCACCAAGACTGAACTGATGGTTTACATCGATTAGACAAATCGACTTGAACACTTATTAAAAATTAAAATGTGCAAGTTAGTAGCTTACCTTGCAAACTAGTCGATTTGGAAAATCGATTATTCAATCATTTTTTTTATGTTATGTTTTGTCTACATCGATTGACCAAATCGAATGTGAATGTACCAGAACCAAACCAATGCTAATAAAGCGATTAGGCAAATCGACTTACCAAAATATATTTCAAAATGACCTTGGTCTGGAACATCCATAATCGATTAGTTCAATCTACTTACTTACTTCTGTTATATTGAAGTTGGTATCAATCGACTTGGTAAATCGATTGACTGAACCAACTGGTTGTAATGAGCTTCAGACTTAATTTTAAAATCAGTTAGGCACATCGATTTGTGAAAATCACTGTGTCTCTGGAACTAGTGAAATCGATTGACTAAAGCGATTGACACAAAAAGTTTTAGAAACAGAGACGACTGTAATGGTTGAATCGATTACATACATCGACTGTTTTGATATCGTTGTTTGAACAAAACATCCCAAGTCGATTATGAACATCGATTCAGACATGCACATTCATCTCAGTCTGAAGAACTCATTTAAAAGAATCGACTCGTTAAATCGATTATGTTGTGCAGTTTCAAGATTCAAGAAAAACAAGATTCGCGAAATCGATTTAATAAATCGATTAGTATGCTTTATAACTTTAATGAATTGATTGGCCAAATCGATTCATATGTTGTTTTTCCTGAAACTATATAAACTGCTTTCATACTCTTCTTCTCATAATGTTACAATACACAATAGCCAACATAATAACTTTGATAATTCTTTTCAGAGCTAAGACACATGAGATAACTCTTTCTCAACCAATATCAATTGAACATCCTTTTTCAATCATGGACAATCAACTTGTGATCATTAAGGATTGGGAAAGACCGATTTGAGAAAGATTTCTTTGAGAAGAAGCAAGATCAAGAAATTTGTATATTTGATGTGTTTCATATTCTGTAATACTCTTTTGTAACAAATTACTCTGCGAAAATCCTGCTGCGACTGGTGGCGTTCTTCGAGGTTGAGGGTTGTCAACAAGGAGACGTTTGACTGAATTCTTGGTCAAGTTTATGGGACTTAAACTTGGGAATTCAGGGAAGGGAAAAGATAGAATGGGTAGAATAGTTTAAGATTGGTGCGAGGCACACGGTAATAATCTGTAAACTAATTCTAAAAAGGTTCTATTGGATAGGCTGAGATCTTGTTGGATCTTGGGACTGGATGTAAGCTGTCAAGGGACAGTTGAACCAGTATAAATCACTGCGTATATCTTTCTTCCCTTATCTTGTTTACATTCCGCAATTATTTCGTTTCGAACATTGATTAATTGTCTTGATAATAATTGCATGTAAACACACATTCTTAATAATCAATCTTGTCAAATGCATCTCTCCATAGTTGCCATGATCCATATAGTTTTGACATTCATTAGAATTGTAAATTAGGGACCGTATTCAATTTGGTGTGAAATAAAAATTGAATTTATTAATCCGTTGTGCATTCATATTAGATTAGACATCATTCTGCATAATTCTTTAGAGAATCAGAGGTCATATACACCAACAATTGGCATCAAGAGCCTGCCTTTTTTTTTAAGAAAAAGCTTGTTTTTCAAAAAGGATCATGACTTCTGATTTCCTAGGAGAAGGTGCATCATTAGTTAGACCTCCTGCATTTAACGGAGCCGCATACATGTATTGGAAACAACGTATGTTAATTTTTCTAGAAGCTAGTGGTATTGACATTCTAGATGCTATAGAAAATGGACCGTTTGTGCCAACCATAGCAGGTACCGGTGAATCAGCAATCCTAAAGCCTAAAAGGGATTGGACTAAGGATGATAAAAAGAAAGTTGGGTACAACGCCAAAGCCAAGAACATTATCACTGTAGCCTTGAGTCATGATGAATTCTTCAGAGTCTCGAATTGCAAGACAACAAAACAAATGTGGGACACCCTTCAGCAAACGCATGAAGGAACCACAGACGTAAAGAGAGCTCGTATAAATACCCTCATGCACGAATACGAATTGTTTAGCATGAAGAAAGAAGAATCAGTGAACGACATGCAAACCCGGTTTACGCATATAGTCAACAACCTGAATGCCTTAGGCAAAGAGATAGACAATGATCAGCAAATTGGAAAGGTAATGGGTTGCTTGACTAGGGAGTGGCAACCAAAAGTCACTGCCATTGCAGAATCGAAAGATTTAGGTAGCATGACTATAGCTACATTGTTTGGAAAACTGAGGGAGCATGAAATGGAACTACATAGACTCAATGAAGCTGAACTAGGTGACAGAAAACGAAAAGGATTGTCGTTGAAAGCTCAAACAAATCAGTCCAAATCTGAACATGAGAGCAGCTCAGATGAATCTAGCAGTGAAGATGATGAGGAACCTGAACTTGGACTACTTGTCAAAAAGTTTAGAAAATTTCTGAAAAAGAAAGACAGTAAATTCAGAAAACAATCCAGCTCAAAGAACAATGACAGTAAAACAATCACATGCTATGAGTGTGGAAAAACTGGTCATATCAAGGCTGATTGTTACAAGCTGCAGAACAAGAACATAAATTCCAAAACTAAAGGCAAGGAACCAGCCCAGAAAAACAGAAAAGCATATGTTGCATGGAATGACAATGAAGAATCCTCCACATCTTCAGAAACTGAAGAAGCTAATCTGTGCCTCATGGCTAACACGGATTCTGAATCAGAAAGCGAGGTAAATTCCCAATATAATCCTTCTTTTGATGAACTGCAAGATGCATTTAATGAATTGCATGATGAATATGTTAAATCTGTTAAGCAATTAATTAATACCAAGAAAATGCTTGAACAACAATGCATGTTGCATGATCAAATGAAAACTGATTATAGGAATATTGAGGACTTGTGTGAACAATTGAAAAAGGACTCGCATGATAAATCTGCCAAATGCATTGAACTTGAGAATTCTGTTGCATTATTGAAGCCTGATTTATTGAAACTTTCTAGTAGCAAGGATAAATTGAATGATATTCTTAGCAACCAGAGAAGTGTCAATATAAAATCTGGACTTGGATATAACAAGAATATGCATGCTAATCATAATAGAACTAAACATGGCATAGGATATGGTAATGTTAATCATAACCAAAAATTTGTGAAACCTAGCCACATGCATAATGCTTTTGTCAAACCAAAACAGTATGCCTCCTCTGCTGTCACTTGTCATTTTTGTTGTAGAAAAGGACATTTTGTCTACAACTGCAAATTAAAAAGACTTGCAAATAGAGGATGCAAACAGATTTGGAAAATTAAGACAAAAAATGTTAAAACTGACCCTCCAGGACCCAATTTGAATTGGCGACCTAAATTCAGTTTCTAATTGTATTGCAGGTATGCTTGAGATCCACTAAACACCAATGATATCTTGATAGTGGATGCTCAAAGCACATGACAGTGGACAAGTCAATGTTTCTGTCCCTGAATTTAAAAGAAGGTGGATTTGTAAAATATGGCGATAACAACAAGGGCAAGATATGCGGTGAAGGTAACATCGGAAATGAATCAACTGTCATAATTAAAAATGTCTTATATGTGGAAGGGCTAAAACATAATCTTCTAAGTATAAGTCAGCTATGTGACAATGGATTTCAAGTAAGCTTTTCACCACTTTCTTGCATAATTGAGAACAAGCATGATAAAAGCATGAAATTAGTAGGTGATAGAATTAATAACATTTGCATGCTGGACTTGAATGCTATGCCTGCTGACTCTACTTGTTGCTTATTATGTAATGCTGATGAAACTTGGTTATGGCATAAACGCATTGCACACATTCATGTAGATCATTTAAATAGACTTGTTAGCAAGCAGTTAGTCATAGGCCTTCCCAATAGAAAGTTTTCTAAAGATAGGCTGTGTGATTCTTGTGAGAAGAGTAAGCTTGTCAAGTCTACTTTTCCCCCAATTGATATGGTCAAAACCAATAGGGTTTTGCAACTTATCCACAAGGATTTGTTTGGACCATTTCAGATTAGAAGCTTTGGTGGCAACCTGTATGGATTTGTGTTAATTGATGACTATTCTAGATTTACTTGGACTTATTTTCTAACTCATAAAAGTGACACATTTTCTATTTTCAAAAAGTTTGCAAACTTGGTTCAAAATGAAACAAGTCAAAAAATTATGTCTATCAAAAGTGATCATGGAGGTGAATTCCAAAATGATTCTTTTGACACTTTTTGTGAAGAAAATGGCATTCATCACATGTATTCTGCCCCTAGAACACCACAGCAAAATGGTGTTGTAGAGAGGAAGAATAGATCCCTAGAGGAGTTAGCTAGGACCATGCTGAAAGATTCAAATACTCCCAAGTATTTCTGGGCTGATGCAATTAACACTGCCACACATGTTGTCAACAGGGTTTTGATTAGGCCTATACTTAAGAAAACTCCTTATGAGTTGTTCAAGGGTAGAAAGGGATAGACTTCGACAAAACCTACGCCCCTGTAGCTAGGTTAGAGGCTATTAGGATTCTTCTTGCTTATGCTAGTATTATGGACTTTAAGCTATTTCAAATGGACGTTAAAAGTGCTTTTTTAAATGGTGAAATCCATGAGGAGGTATATGTTAGCCAAACACCTGGATTTGAGAATCCATATTTTCCTAACCATGTGTTTAAGCTAACAAAAGCCCTCTATGGATTGAAACAAGCTCCTAGAGCTTGGTATGAAAAACTGAGCAACTTCCTCATTGATCAAAACTTTTTAAGAGGTAAAGTTGACAAAACTCTTTTCATTCAAACTAATGGCAAAGATATCTTGCTGGTCCAAGTTTATGTGGATGACATAATCTTTGGATCAACAAATGACCAGTTGTGCAAAAATTTTGAAAATTTGATGAAAGGTCAATTTGAAATGTCTATGATGGGTGAACTGTCATACTTTTTGGGATTTCAAATTAATCAATCTAAGCAAGGTATCTTCATTAGTCAAACAAAGTATTGTAATGACTTAATAAAGAACTTTTCATTTGATAGCTTCAAGCCCATAGATACTCAAATGAGTCAAGGAAACCTTTTAGATTGAGATGACATAGGCAAACCAGTGGATGTTTCTAGATATAGAGGCATGATAGGGTCATTGCTATATCTCACAGCAAGTAGGCCTGACATTATGTTCAGTGTTTGCATGTGTGCGAGATATCAATCAAATCCTAAAGAGTCTCATCTAAGTGCGGTTAAGAGAATTTTCCGGTATTTAGTTGGGACTAGGAGCCTTGGATTGTGGTATCCTAAGGGATCAACTTGTTCTTTGGTAGGTTACTCGGATTCAGACTTTGCAGGTTGCAAACTGGATAGGAAAAGTACCTCTGGTACTTGTCATTTGCTAGGTAATTCACTTGTATCTTGGTTCAGCAAGAAACAAACCAGTATTGCCTTGTCAATAGCTGAAGCTGAGTACATTGCAGCTGGAAGTTGCTGTGCTCAGATCATGTGGATGAAACTGCATTTGTTAGATTTTGGTGTGGACTTAGGAATTGTTCCCATCTTGTGCGACAACACAAGTGCGACCAGCATCACTAAGAATCCAGTTATGCACTCCCGGACCAAGCACATCGAGATTCGGCATCACTTCATCCGTGATCAGTTTCAAAGTGGTAACATCAAGTTAGAGTATGTCAACACAACTGAGCAGTTAGCAGACATATTCACCAAAGCATTGCCAAAGGAAAGCTTCCATCATATAAGGATGAAACTGGGCATAATAGATCCTAATCAGATCTGAGTTGTGTGTTTAATCGATTGGGAAAATTGATTATTCTGTGGTTACACAGGAAAATATCTTTATAGAATCGATTTCACTAGTCGACTTTACCCATAATATGTCTATTTTCTTAAGTTTTTTTAACTCGAAGTTGATTTGGAAAAGCGATTGGGTTATGTATGTTTGAAATCTTCATTCAAAATAATCGATTTGGACAATCGATGCTGATGCAACTCAGTCTCTGGACTGATATAAAAGATTTCTAAACAAGCTCGAAATCGATTTGGGAAATCGATTGTCAGAATTGGTTTGAGATTTTCATTTAAAGGATCGATTTGGGTAATCAATGCTGAGAAAAGTTAGCTTCTGATATGATTTGTAAGCTCTCTGAGCAAAGTCGAAATCAATGTGAGAAATCGATTTTTTAAACTTGGTTGAGTTCTTCACTCAAAAGAATCGATGTGGGAAATCGATGCTGAGATGAAATTCTACCTGAACTGCCATTTGAAGATTCTGGACTGATACGAAATCAATTTGCGTAATCGATTAAGTAACTTTGGACATCGATTTGGGTAATCGACTGGCATTATTACCGTTACAGAATTTACTAGCCGTTACACGTCAGATTTTTGATCTTCCCCAGCAACGGTAACTAAATCGATTGGACCAATCGATTTGCGTACCCAGCAGTATAAAAGGAACAGTTTCAATCGAACCCTAACATCGATTCCTCTCATTTTCAGCACTCAAACCTCTGCAATCTCATACTTCTCTCCTTGTTTTGAGCTATTCAACCTTCCTCTTTTCCCTCTCTACTTCAGATTACTACTAAATCGTTAAAAATGGCAAGAGTTAAGCGTACTTCACCATCTACACCTTCCACTTCATCTTCTTCAAGTACACCATCCCCTCCACCAACTATTTCAAAACGGGTCTCCATTCCTACACATAAGATTGCAGCGCAAGATAAAGGAAAAAGCATTGCAATAGACCATGGAAAATCAAAGAAAAGGAAAGACCCTCACACTGAGAAGTTGCTGGCTGATGCAATGAAAGAGATAACCCAGAAGAAGAAGAAGAAGAAAAAGAGCACTTCTTCAACTCCACAAAAGAAGACTACACCCCATAATAAATCAACACCGACACCAAAGGCCACTGCCCCTCAAAGCAAGCCAACTGAGGATTTCAAGATTCCTCCAACTTTCATCAAACACAAGATTCATGAAGCAAGAGTTTTGGATTTCCAGTACTTCGACAACGATGGTTTTACTTTTCAAAACCATCTCAGATTTCATGGTTTGGAAGATTTTCTATCCTGTTCACTTGATGCTTATCCAAATCTGATTCGTGCATTTTACTCCACGTTCAAAATGACGGATTCTGGTTTCAAAGCAACAGTGAAGGGCAAGAAAATTTCCATGACTTACGAGGAGTTCTTGAACCTGTCGGGACTTCCGTACCATGGAAACTCTGTCGACGGCAGCACCGAAGCTGACACTGCTGATGACGGCTGGGAAGAGACTCTGGAGAGGCAAACAGCCGTGCAGGACCTGATGGTTGAAGGTTTTGTGGAATCCGTTTCACTTCCTATCGGCCAGATGAAGGTTCGGCATCGTATGCTGATGTATGCACTCACCCGGATGCTAGTCCCACGCTCCGGCAATCATGCAGTTGTCCAACGGTTGGACATAGTATTACTGTGGGGTCTGTGCAAGGAGCTCAAGATGAGCTGGGCATGGATTGTGCTTCGCCACATGCAGGAAGCAGCACAAGGCAAGCTGGTGCTTCCGTATCCACAGCTAATCACTAAGATTCTCACCCACTTCAAGGTCTCTCTAAAGGGTGAAGAATTGTCCAAAACCATTCTGACATTTGGTGAATCCATAGTGAACCAAATGCAGCTACGTAAACTGAATGGTATTTGGAGTCGACCTCAAGCTACTGCTGAACCAACCCAGCAAAGTGTTGAACCACCTGCTGCTGAGTCTGTTTCAGTTGGGTCTGAGGTGCTCTCCAAACTCCTTGAGTTTATGGCAGCTCAGGCGACTCACAACGCCAAAATGGAGGTGTTGAATGAAAGGATGGATGCTGCAATCCAGAAGATCCAAGCCGACTAGAATCAGATGGCACAGGACATAGCAGCTATTCAGGAACATCTGGGCATTAAGTTGTCCTTCAGCGATGTTGCTGAAATCAGAAGGCAAGTAGCTGAAGAGCAAACTCCTACTCATGTAGAGGTTGTTGTGACTCATGTTGAGGAGACACCTACTGAGGGTAATACAGCGGTCTCAGCCTCATCCCCTGATAATAATGAGGATCAGCCAACCATAGATGTTTAGGACCTTAGTTTCTTTTTGTTGTTTGTTTTTCTGTTTTGCCTTTCTGTGTAATTTTGTTTTATGTTGGTTGTAATCTCTGTTGATAAATGAATATAATAGTGTTTGAAGTTTATTGCTTGTGTTAATTGTTGCTGCATTTCATTTCATTTCATCTTCATGACTTCCAATGCGTGCCATAATATGTTTTTTATTCTGTTTATTGCACTGATACAAGTTCCTTTTTGTTTATAATCATAATGAATCTCGTGCACTTGTTACTAATCCTCCTCTTCTTTTTGACTTAACTAACAAAGGGGGAGAGAAATTTTATAACTTGACTTGTACTAATAGTGGTTATCTTATCTTATATATTGTTTTATATATTGTTTTCTGCAATTTGCTTGGGTACACATATTCAGGGGGAGCCTTACAAAGTTTAGCTTTACAAAGTTTACAAGACTATTTTATTTCAGTATATTCCCTTGAAATGTTTCACAAGTTAAAAAAATTGCATGTTTGTCAATTAAATCAAAAAGGGGGAGATTGTTAGACATATGGCTATTTGTTTGACATATGTTCACTCGTTTTTGAAGTTATTGACAAACATACACTTTTAAAATAAACCTAACAGTGTGAATTGAGAAAATTTCAGGAAAGTCCATTCAATCCTACAAGCTTGAAACATTGCTGGGAACTCAAGAAATCAACAAAACCTTGAAGATCTACAAGCTAATCGATTAGTAAAATCGATTCTCTAAAAGGGTTGGATGATATTATAATGTCTGGAATTAATCAATCGATGGGCACAATCGATTTGCACACTTTATGAAAGTTCAAACAGGCTATCAATCGATCAGGCAAATCGATTGGTACACTTATCAGAAAATAAATTGTGCAAGTCAGAAAGCCAATTTGCCACAAATCGATTAGGCAGATCGATTGTTTAATTCACCAAGACTGAACTGATGGTTTACATCGATTAGACAAATCGACTTGAACACTTATTAAAAATTAAAATGTGCAAGTCAGTAGCTTACCTTGCAAACTAGTCGATTTGGAAAATCGATTATTCAATCATTTTTTTTATGTTATGTTTTGTCTACATCGATTGACCAAATCGAATGTGAATGTACCAGAACCAAACCAATGCTAATAAAGCGATTAGTCAAATCGACTTACCAAAATATATTTCAAAATGACCTTGGTCTGGAACATCCATAATCGATTAGTTCAATCTACATACTCACTTCTGTTATATTGAAGTTGGTATCAATCGACTTGGTAAATTGATTGACTGAACCAGCTGGTTGTAATGAGCTTCAGACTTAATTTTAAAATCAGTTAGGCACATCGATTTGTGAAAATCACTGTGTCTCTGGAACCAGTGAAATCGATTGACTAAAGCGATTGGCACAAAAAGTTTTAGAAACAGAGACGACTATAATGGTCGAATTGATTACATACATCGACTGTTTTGATCTCGTTGTTTGAACAAAACATCCCAAGTCGATTATGAACATCGATTCAGACATGCACATTCATCTCAGTCTGAAGAACTCATTTAAAAGAATCGATTCGTTAAATTGATTATGTTGTGCAGTTTCAAGATTCAAGAAAAACAAGATTCGCAAAATCGATTTAATAAATCGATTAGTATGCTTTATAACTTTAATGAATTGATTGGCCAAATCGATTCATATGTTGTTTTTCCTGAAACTATATAAACTGCTTTCATACTCTTCTTCTCATAATGTTACAATACACAATAGCCAACATAATAACTTTGATAATTCTTTTCAGAGCTATGACACATGAGATAACTCTTTCTCAACCAATATCAACTGAACATCCTTTTTCAATCATGGACAATCAACTTGTGATCATTAAGGATTGGAAAAGACCGATTTGAGAAAGATTTCTTTGAGAAGAAGCAAGATCAAGAAATTTGTATATTTGATGTGTTTCATATTCTGTAATACTCTTTTGTAACAAATTACTCTGCGAAAATCCAGCTGCGACTGGTGGCGTTCTTCGAGGTTGAGGGCTGTCAACATGGAGACGTTTGACTGAATTCTTGGTCAAGTTTATGGGACTTAAACTTGGGAATTCAGGGAAGGGAAAAGATAGAACGGGTAGAATAGTTTAAGATTGGTGCGAGGCACACGGTAATAATCTGTAAACTAATTCTAAAAAGGTTCTATTGGATAGGCTAAGATATTGTTGGATCTTGGGACTGGATGTAAGCTGTCAAGGGACAGCTGAACCAGTATAAATCACTGCGTATATCTTTCTTCCCTTATCTTGTTTACATTCCACAATTATTTCGTTTCGAACATTGATTAATTGTCTTGATAATAATTACATGTAAACACGCATTCTTAATAATCAATCTTGTCAAATGCATCTCTCCATAGTTACCATGATCCATATAGTTTTTGACATTCATTAGAATTGTAAATTAGGGACCGTATTCAATTTGGTGTGAAATAAAAATTGAATTTATTAATCTGTTGTGCATTCATATTAGATTAGACATCATTCTGCATAATTCTTCAGAGAATCAGAGGTCATATACACCAACATCCACATAGGTTATAGATCTCATTAAGAGTTTCTATTATCTCATCCTTTCATCGCTTCATGACTCATGGTTGCCTCATATATTAGGTAGCATGTTCATCTCATATCACTATGACTTGTTATTACCCATTGAACCAAATTCTTGGGATCTCTAGTCTTTTAGGTCGGGTTACCATTATAAGTGACTCATTAATCTATAGGCAATAGTCCCATCCTTTTGGATGTATTTAGGACATTTCCTCTAGCTAATCCTTTCGTCAAAGGATTTGCTAAATTTCCATTAGTGCATACATGATCCACTAACAGCTCCTTTAGAAAGTAATTCTCTAACCGTGTTGTGCTGACGACGAATTTGACTTCTTTTACAGTTGGAATAACGATTCTCAATTTTTGCAATAGTCGCGGTACTATCGCAGTGGATCAACACAACTGGAAATGGTGTTTCCCACAAAGGGATCTTTGCTAGCAAGCATCTCAACCAACTTGCTTCTTCACTAGCAGTAGTGCAACGCCTTGATTTTTAACAGCGCGAGTCGTAACACAACGGCAAAAGTCAATAATATTTACAAACAGCGGAAATAGTTTTTGAAATAAAATCTAAAGTATTTAAATAGCAAAATACAACGGAAAATTAACAAACATCGCATAACAAAATTCTTATATTTTCAAATACTCAAAAGAACCTTTCGTCTTAGCATATTCCTTGAAAGGATTTTCATAAGTCAAAAAATGCATAAACGATGTTGAAAAATGAAGTTTTAACAAACTCCACTGTCGTAGCATAATACAAATGAGAAAATGCAAATTTTCAGTTCTAAAATGGCTCTGAATCAATCAACACTTCAAACATTAATATTATCAATTATGAACACATAATTAACACCAAGTTAATCTCCACAAATTCACACCTCAATTACACATCGAATATTCAAAACATCAATTATGAACACATAAGTACATCAAAGCATAATCAATCCAACTTAACACCTCTAAGCAATTACGACAAATCAAAACAACAATCGAATATGTATATACAATTATCGTAGTATAACAAACATGACTCGCATGTCAAGCCCCCTAATGCAATACGTATATGCCAAAATACATGAATTCCAGAATTCGAACCAAAACCTTCCTTGAAGGGGCATAAATCATAATTGTACCGCCTATCACAAACCTGTACAAATTAACAAGGTGCAACCTATCACGGGTTAGCATAATTTACTAAAAAGCATAAATCGTAAACGTACCGCCTATCACAGACCAGTATTGTTTACCGAGGTGCCACCTATCACGGGTCAGCACGATTTACTAAAAATCGTAAATCGTAAATGTACCGCCTATCATAGACCAGTACTGTTTACCGAGGTGCCACCTATCACGGGTCAACACGATTTACTAAAAAACGTAAATCATAAACATATCGTCTATGACAGACCAAGGTGCCACCTATCATGGGTCAGCACGATTTACTAAAAATGTGTAGTTTATCACAGACCTACACGACGCAGAAATTCACACAAGGATAAGATGAACCAGCAAATCACATGGCATCATCTCGTGGCCCATCATGGTCACCACTATCATCATGGCCCCATCGCGGTTACCATGTACAATGAAAAGCATGAGCATACTCTGACTCTTTTCACCATAATCATTAAGTAAATGCAACTATTAAAAGATTCCCCATTTTTAATACTCATTTAACACTAATGATTTTTCAAACACAAAACATAGCATACTCAAACATATTTATTCACACCAATTTAAATTTCCACAACCACACATAAATCACATCTCCAAATTTCACCCGCACCTAATTTGAATTAAATTCATTTTCCACCACGTCACACATAAATTTCTTCTAAAAAATTTATAATATTAATTATGAACACATCAATTTCACCAAACATGAATCACCAAAATTTCCAAACATTAATCACCCATATTCAATCTCCAAAATTTTCAACCATAAATCCCCAAAACAACATTAATATATCAGAGTTCTCCCCATTGCTAACTCGGTGCCAACGGTCTCGATTCCTTTTTGAGACTCAAGGAACTAACTACATAAACATAAATATTTATAACAATTTGTTCACAATAAAATTAATCCACAAACAACAAAATTCCTAAAATTAAATCTTTCTCACACACCAAACTTTTAAAATCAAATAATCTATATTATTTAGTTAAAACTCAATAAAACAAATATTGTCCAAATTTCACATACACACACTCGACTATTAAAGCACCAAAATTTTTGAGTTAATAAGATACTATAATCTTTTTTTTTCTTTTTAAACTTGGTCCAAGAGTAATTAAAAGAGTAATATTTTAAACTAACCATTTTTAATTTCAATCTATCTTTTTGCTCAAACTCTTTAACTTAGTTAAAATTTTAACTTTCTCACAACTTTAACAATTCTAATTTTTTTTTAAATTTCAATTTCAGTTCAAACTCATTTATTTGAAAATAACTCATTAGGTAACTCAAACTCATCAAATTTAATTATCGCCAATTCACACCAACAACAATAAATTCAATTCCACAACACATATTTAGTACCTCAATTAAATTTCAACAATTCAAACCTAACTCACCCAATTTCAAAACTCCACATTTTTACACATAAACCACCAAATTTCATCAATTCATTTTTCACAAAATCCACAAATATATCAAATCTAAAAAAATTCATAATAATAATTATGAACATATAAACCACATCAAATATGGATCACCATAAACCACACCTCAAGTTTAAATTTCACTAAATCACATATAATCACATTAAATTCATTTTCTACAAATTCACACATCAATTACATCAAATTTCTTTTCCACAAAATCACAAATAATGTCCTAAATGCAAACTAAAAGTTTGGAAGGAGCCCTTACCTTAACGGTAGCTTTAACAAGCGATTACGGCACTGCGATTAATTCCGATAAAATTTAAGTTCGTGATGTCACTTCAAAAGTTGGTTCACTAGCACCGCAACATGGAGATGATCAACTTTCCCTTCTGTCACTTTTCGAAATGAAGCTCAGCAGTCGAAGAAAAATGGAGGTTTGAGTTTATGGGTTTTGGTTTCAAAAGCTTGGAACAAAGAAGAAGAAAAAGAAGAAGGAATTTGTTTTATTTTGCTTTATGTTTCTCTTTTGCTTTCTTTCTTCGCCTTTTCTTTCATATATAATAATAATAATAATAATAATAGTAATAATAATAATAATAATAAATATCTAGATATTTTTTATAAAAATCATCGTTACGTCGGTCACGTCACATCACATCACAAATCACTTTTTCAGAAAAATATCTACTCTCGCCACAATTCAATTGATAGATGAATTTTTCTGAAAAATGCTGCATCTCAAAAAAAAAAACAATTCTTCAACAAAAGATTCATCGTAATTAAATGAAATTATTCATCGACGAACAATTTTAATCGGGTCTCAAAAAGATATTTTTGGCATTTAACTCACAAAATGTCATAAAATTGACTAAAAAGCCTCATAAATTCAACACAAAATTCCCCAAAATACATATAATAGAATTTAAAATTAAGGGTCTTACAAGTAGCTAGCGTTGTCATTTCAAATTCCATAGTGGATTGAACCAATATCGTCTGTTTCTTGAATTTCCATGACATAATACCACCGGCTATATTGAAAACATAGCCACTAGTTGCTTTGGAGTCATCTGATAAGGTGTTCCAATCAACATCGCTGTATCCTTCAAGGACTGTAGGAAACCTTTAATAGTGGAATCCGAGACTCATGGTCCTTTTAAGGTATCTCATGACTCTTTCAATAGCATGCCAATGCTCCATACTAGGTCTGCTAGTAAACTTGCACAACAATCCCACGACGTAGGCTATCTCGGGTCCAGTGCAATCAGTGGCATACCTGAGACTGTCAAGATGCTCGCGTATTTAGTTTGTCTAACACCTTCACCAGAGTTCTTAAAAAGTTTTACAGTTGGATCATTTGGTGTGCAAGCAGGTTTACAATCAAAGTAATTATATTTCTTTAGGATCTTTTCAACATAGTGAGATTGATCCAAAGAAATTCCCTTTTCTAACCTAGCAATCCTGATTCCAAGGATTGCACTTGATTCTTCGAGGTCTTTCATATCAAAGTTGTTACTCAACAATGATTTCACTTTATTTACAGCATGAATGCTTGATCCAAATATGAGTAAGTCGTCTACATAGAGACATGTGATAGTGCAAATGCTATTTTCATATTTGTAATAAATGCATTTGTTACTTTCATTTACTTTAAACTCATTCAACATGATTAAGTTATCAAATTTTTCATGCCATTGCTTAGAAGCTTGTTTAAGACCATACATAGATTTACTTAACTTACAGACCTTATTTTCTTGTCCATGAATTACAAAACCTTCATGTTGTTCCATATAAATTTTTTCTTCTAGGTCACCATTTAAAAATGTTGTTTTAACATCCATTTGGTGTATCACTAGGTTATGAATAGCCGCAAGTGATATAAGCACCCTAATGGATGTTATTCTAGTGACTGATGAAAAAGTGTCGAAGAAATCTATATTTTCTCTTTGTCTAAAACCTTTGGCTACAAGGCGTGCCTTGTATTTATCAATAGATCCATCGGGTTTTAGTTTCTTTTTCAAAATCCATTTGCAACCTATTGGTTTGCAACTAGGAGGCAAGTCTACTAAATGTCAGGTCTTGTTAGACTTTAGATAATCCATTTCATCGTTTATTGCTTCTTGCCATAGATCTGCATCAAATAATGACAGAGCTTGTTTAAGATTTGAAGGATCCTCTTCTAAATTATAAGCCATATATTCTGATCGATAATCTTTAGCAACTCTTACTCTCTTACTCCTTCGAATTTCTATTCCGTCTTGTTTGTTGCTTTCATTGCTTCTTATCACAGGAACTTGACTAGGTTTGCTGCCCCCACTATTTCTCGATTTGAATGCGAATTTATTTTCATAGAAGTCAACATCATTTGACTCTATGATCACTTTCGCATTTAGGTCATAAAACCTATATGCTTTACTTTTTACAACATATCCTATGAATACACATTCATAGGCTCTACTTACGAGTTTAATTTTCTTGGGATCGGGGATTCTGACATAGGCAAGACAACCCCATTTTCGAAGAAAAGACAAGTTCGGCCGTATTTTCTTCATTATCTCATAAGGAGATGTTTTACTTTTATATTTTTGAAATCTATTCAAAACATAGCAAATAGTCAAAATAATTTCCCCCCACAAGTGAAATGCAGCTCCAGAGTTAAGCATAATAGCAACAACTAGTTCAGTAAGAGTTCTATTCTTTCTTTCTTTCAGCTTTACCATTCATTTCAAGTGAATATGGTGCGGTAGTTTGATGTACAATTCCTTGGGTTCTGTAAAACTCATTAAACAAACTGGAATCATACTCTGTTCCACTATCACTAAGAAACTTCTTAATTTTTTTATTGAATTGATTTTCAATTTCAGTTGCAAAGATCTTAAACATGTCAAGCGCTTCACGGTTATTTTTCATCAAATATACAAAAGTAAAATCAGAGCAATCGTCAATAAAAGTTATGAAATAACACTTTCCATTTCTGGTCAACATTCCATCAAGTTCACATATATCAGATTATATTAATTCTAGGGGTTCAGATTCTCTAACTACTGATTTATGTGATCTCTTTGTTATTTTAGCTTGACTACAAAAATCACATTTATCGAAATCCTTTGGGGATAACTTTGTAACTAAGCCTATGTTACTTAAGTTTGAAATCACATTTTTGTTCATATGACAGAGTCTAGCATGCCAAATATTAAAATCATACAACATGTAAGCAGAAGGAGACATTTTATTCATTTCAACATTCAATTTAAACATGCCATCAGTGGTGTACCCTTTCCCAACAAGAATACCATTTTTAGAAAGGGTGTAAAAATCAGCCCCTATAGACTGAGTGAACCCTGCCTTATTGAGATGAAACCCAAAAACCAGATTCTTCCTTATTTCTGGAGTGTGCATGACATCCTTCAGAATTAAGGTTTTTCTAGATGTGAATGTTAGTTCCACATCTCCTATACCAGCAAAATTAGTGGTGTGGGAATCTCCCGACATCACTTTCCTATCTTTAGCAATAGTGTATGTCTTAAATATAGTACGATCATAACAGACATGGCGATAGGCGCCAGTGTCTATCCACCACCCTTCTGATCCACCGACAACATTGATCTCGGTTATCATAACAATGAATTGCTCTTCTATCAAGTTAGCCTGATTTGTAGGGCCTGACTTGTTCCTACACTTGTGTGCCATATGACCCAGCTTCCCACAGTTGAAATAGAGAAAGGGGAGAGGGCCATTTCTAGGAGGTGGGTGTTGTTTGGCACTTGGGACCTTTGGAGGGTTCCCATTCTTGTTGTTGTTCTTAGAAGAGAGATTCTGATTCTTTAGTTGTTTGTTGTTTGGCTTCAGAACTGCTCTGATGAATTTCTTTTTATTGTTATTTGCTAGAAGAAGAACTTCATCTTTTTGTTCTTGTTTACGAGATTCCTCCTCAATTCTAAGGCGAGTTATCAAGCTTTCAAGATAAAATTCTTTTGTTTTATGCCTGATAGAAATTTTAAAATCTTTCCAAGCAGGGGGCAGTTTGTCAATAATAACAACAATCTAAAAATGTTAATTTAGGGACATACCTTCAGAGATAATCTCGTGATCAATTTTCTAGATTTCATGAGACTGAGCTTCCACTGATTTGTCATCTGATATTTGAGGTAGCGGCTAACATCATATTTTTTAGCTCCTGCTTCCTCAGTATCATATTGCTTCTTTAGAGCATCTAAAACCTGTTTAGCAGTATTGCTATCAGAACTGTAGTAGTCATACAGATCATCAACAAGTTCATTAAAAATATAATTCTTACATAAGTAATCATTATGTTCCCATTGGGTTAATTCAATAGCTATTTTATCGAGTTCTGATTGTTCAACAGCTATTTCTGGAACAACAAGGATGTTATACTTCAGAATTTGGCAAGCTTTTACATGGTTTGAAAAAATAACATCTTTTGAAGTGACTGCCCTCAAACTAAAACGATTTGTTGAAGTCGGAAACAAAAGAAAATGTCCTAGTAATTTAAAGCCAAGCCAAGCCAACCGAACTGAACCGATCCGATCCGGTCCGGGTCGGGCCGAGCCGGCTGGCCAGACAGACATCGGCGGCGGCGCGCGCGTGTGGTGGTCCATTTTCTTGCGTTCTCCTTCCTTCACAAAATTGGGGTGCCCCTTGGGGCCTATCCCAAGTCCATTACCTGCACCTTACATACCCTACTAGTGAGTGTTATCCCTCCTATGTGGGACTTCTAACCGAAATGGTTTGTTGAAGTCAGAAATAGAAGAAGATGTCCCAGTAATTTCAAGCCAAGCCAACCAATCCGATCCGAGCCGAGCCGAACAGACGGATGGACGGCGGCGGCGGCGCATGCGTGTGTGGTGGTCCATTTGCTTGCATTCTCCATCCTTCACAAAATTAGGGTGTCCGTTGGGGCCCATCCAAAATCAATTAACTCCACCATATATACCCTACTAATGAGTGTTATCCCTCCTATGTGGGACTTCTCATTTTTTCAATTCACAACAACACTAGCTCTCATTAAATGCCATCATTATTTCTAATAAATTGTCATTAAAGTATCATCATTTCCAACATTTTGTATTTAAAATTTAATAAGACAGATGTATAATATCAAGCACGCATTCATATGATAAGATTTGTTGCTAGTATATTACCTCGCACGGGTTTAATTTTTTATGGTATATTACCAATTATACATCAAAATCACCATATTTTGAAATGAGTATGTGTATGACATTGTGTCCACATTCAACCGCAAATCGTGTGTCTCATTCGGGCATTTTTTCATGGTTCTTTACAAGCTAGAATCACAAACATATTTCACTATTCTTATTGATGATAATGGATTCGAAATTATGTAATTTCATTAAGTGTTGTTTCAGATGTTTAAAAACCTTCAGAAAAATAACAAAGCCACCGAAAAATATGGTTGGATTGAGTCACGGACTAAGTCGCTCTCTTTAGGACGTTTCAAGGCACTGGCAAAATTGTGCAAAACAGACTATCAACCATGAAGTCCCCAAGATAAAACAGTCTAGATACACAGTATCAGAGTTCTACTGCACAATAGAAAATCGTTCTAGAATTACACCCTTAATATGGCAGTCTAATGACTGCCACTCTTAATATGTCACTAAGACCACTCCTAAGAAATAGAACAAAAAGTAAGAAGGGGGATAAGTTAGAAAAACCTTAGATACGAAGAGCCTGCTCAAAAATAGCGGACCTCTAACAAACACAAAATACCAAAAATTAGGGTTTTGACCGGGAAAAAACAGAAGCATGAATTCACGAAGGAAGACTGGATCAGATAAATAATGTTGACTTGATAACAATTAGAGACAAAACGTAGGCATTTAATTAATTAAAATAAATAATTAATTTTCATATGCTAAAAAATTAATACACCACGTAGCCAAATCCAAAGTCGGCGCGCACGCAAAAACAGAAGCATGAATTCAGGAAGGAAGACTGGGTCAGATAAATAATGTTGACTCGATATCAATTAGAGACAAAATGTAAGCATTCAATTAATTAAAATAAATAATTAATTTTCATATGCTAAAAAATTAATACACCATGTAGCCAAAGCCAAATACGACGTGCGCGCATATCTGGTGATCCATTTGCTTGAGATCTCCATCCTTCAAAAAATTGGGGGGCCCCTTGGGGCCCTCCTCCATTTTCTTATCTTCACCTTATATATCCTACTAGTGAGTGTTATTCCTCTTATGTGGGACTTCTCATTTTTTTTTTCAATTCACAACAACACTAGCTCATAAATGCGATTGTTATTTCCGATAAATTTCTATTAAAGCATCATCATTCCCAACATTAAGTCTCCTTTTACTATTTATATTTGTACTTTCTTATGTATTACGCATCAAGTTTTACATTACCATTTTACATTAACTTTTGTTGTTGTTGCAAAAGACATGTAAAGCGAACAAAGTGTCAACTTGAGAGAAAAGGATAATAAAATCAAATACAACAAACAAAATTGATGACAAATTATTTCTATGTGCACAAATGGAAGTTCAATCATCAAAGGATAATAAAATCAATGCTTTGACATCGAGTAGTGATTCTACTATAACCACACAAAAATGTAGACACACCGCTTATATTGAAGCAAGAAAATATGATTTTCTAAAAATTTAGCACCATTTTACAGAAAAATAAAATGTTCAACCCCTTTGATCCCATGGCTATGTGATTTTAACCCTTACATAAATGCACGGAAAACTATAGTTGATGGAATGAGCAAGAAATATTGTCTGTCCAAAATTACTTTGATGCACGAAAAACAGTGTTTATAAAATCCTATTTTTTGTGTAATGTCAATATAATAGAAGTGTGGTACAAATTCTATTAATCAGTTGTAATTTTTTAACAGAGATAAAATTAATGGTTTTGGAGGTTCGAACCGCCAAAATGAATGAAAATTTGTGGTCTGGGAGAATTGAGAGTATAGATGCCCTACATTTATCATAGATAAGCAACGTATGTAGATGCCACAAAGTCTACTTATTTCAAAATCTTTTTTAGTTTTTTAATCGATTTATAAAAAAAAAAATATGAACTATTGCGTCTAGTTGACTTCATAACGTGATAAAATGAAGCTGTGAGAAATCAAAAGAGTTTATTTTAGTCTCCTTGATTTGATAAATTTCAATGATTTTTGTAAATTGTAAATTTTGTGGTATGCAATTGAGTTATGCCGGAAATTATGAGTTTTTGATTAGTATATTTTTTTTTTTTAATTTCTGAAATACCTTACTTTGAAAATTATTTACGCAAATGTCCTACATTTTTTTTAAGTAGAAAGTCGTTTTGCCAGGAAGCGATCAGCTGAAGGAAAACTTTTTAAAACATAATAAGAGGTCGTTCCCTAGAGAAGCGACTTCTAACCGATATATATATATATATATATATATATATACATTAACACTTGTTATTAATTTAATTATTTAAAAAATAAAAATACTAATAATAAATTAAAAAAAATATATTAATAAATTATAAACAAATTGTATATTTTAATTATTATTATGATAATAAATAATTATTTTAACTAAAATGATTAAATTAAATTATAAATTTCAAAAAAAAAAAAACTTTAAAATTAAAAAATAATACATCATATTTGTTGTAAAAAATAATAATAACAGGGATATCGTGTGTTTAATTTAAGAACTAAAACTGTTGAAATCTGTATGCACATTTGATTTGATGACTTTGATGATCTTGAATTAAAAAAGAAAGATGACGATGAGGAAGATCAATCTGGGCAAACACAGTAGATCGATCTTCAAGAAAACAAGTTTGATAAACAATCTCCTTTTCAAAATCTTCCTAGAAGCTGGAAATTAATAGGCGATCATCCTCCAAATCAAATCATTGGAGATACAACTAATGGTATTAGAACTAGAATGTCAATTAAAGATGATGCAAACAACAACATGGCAATGATATCTCAAGTGGAGCCAAAATGCATCAAAGAAGCAATAATTGATCAATCTTGGATCGATGCAATGAAAGAAGAACTTCTTCAATTTGAGAAAAATGAAGTCTGAACTCTTGTTCCAGATCCACAATATCAAACAATTATCAAAACACGATGGGTTTTTAGAAAAAGCTAGACAAAGAAGGAAAAGTTGTAAAAAACAAAGAAAGGTTAGTTGCTCAAGGTTATAATCAACAAGAAGGAATAGACTATGATGAAACCTTTGCTCCAATTGCAAGGTTAGAAGCCATAAGAATTCTTCTTGCATATGCATCATATAAAAACATCAAACTTTTTCAAATGGATGTTAAAAGTGCATTTTTTAATGAACAAGTTTATGTTCGTCAACCTCCAGGATTTGAAGATCAAAAGAAACTAGATCATGTTTTTAAACTCACAACTAGACGAAGAAGGAAAAGGTGTAAGAAACAAAGCAAGGTTAGTTGCTCAAGGTTATAATCAACAAGAAGGAATAGACTATGATGAAATCTTTGCTCCAGTTGCAAGGTTAGAAGCCATAAGAATTCTTCTTGCATATGAATCATAGAAAAACATCAAACTTTTTGAAATGGATGTTAAAAGTGTGTTTTTAAATGGCTTTTTAAATGATTTTTTAAATTAACAAGTTTATGTTCGTCAACCTCCAGGCTTTGAAGATCAAAAGAAACTAGATCGTGTTTTTAAACTCACAACTAGACAAAGAAGGAAAAGTTGTAAGAAACAAAGCAATGTTAGTTGCTCAAGGTTATAATCAACAAGAAGGAATAAACTATGATGAAACCTTTGCTCCAGTTGCAAGGTTAGAAGCCATAAGAATTCTTCTCGCATATGCATCATATAAAACATCAAACTTTTTCAAATGGATGTCAAAAGTGCGTTTTTAAATGGCTTTTTAAATGAACAAGATTATGTTTGTCAACCTTCATGTTTTGAAGATCAAACGAAACTAGATCATGTTTTTAAACTCATAAAAGCCTTATATGGTTTAAAACAAGCTCCTACAGCTTGGTATGAAAGATTGAGTTCATTTCTGGTCAAAAATAATTTTTCCCGTGGAAACATTGACACAACACTTTTTAAGAAAACAAGTAAAAATGATTTACTCATTGTTCAAGTGTATGTTGATGATATTATTTTTGGATCAACAAATGAAAAAATGTGTGAGGATTTTTCAAAACTCATGCAAAGTGAATTTGAAATGAGTATGATGGGAGAATTGAGATATTTTCTTGGCTTACAAATCAAACAACATAAAAATGGGATTTTCATTTGTCAAGAAAAATATATCAAAGATCTTTTAAAGAAATACAAAATGAGTGAAGCCAAGATTATGTCTACTCCCATGCATCCATCATCCTCATTAGATAAAGATGAAAATACATAATCAATCTCTGAAAAAGAATATAGAAATATGATAGGATCATTACTTTATTTAACTACAAGTAGGCCTAACAATGTTTTCGCAGTAGGCTTATGTGCTAGTTTTCAATCTTCACCAAAAGAGGTTCATTTGACAGCAGTCAAAAGAATTTTTCGTTATCTCGTAGGTACTATTGATTTTGGCCTTTGGTATGGCAAAGGTTCTCATTTTGATTTTGTAGCTTACTGCGATGCTGACTATGTTGGTGATAAGATGGAAAGAAAGAGCACAAGTGGTGCATGTCAGTTCCTAGGGGAAGCCTTAATAAGCTGGTCATGTAGGAAGCAAAATACAACTGCCCTATCAACCACTGAAGCTGAATATGTCACAGCCGCGAATTGTTGATCTCAAGTCTTATGGATCAAGAATCAACTAGAAGATTATTCAATTAGGTACTCCCAGATTCCAATATACTGTGATAATACTAGTGCTATTAATTTATCTAAGAATCATATTCAACATTCAAGGTCAAAACATATTGAGATAAAACACCATTTTATTAGGGATCATGTGGGTAAAAAGGAAATTGAATTAATCTTTGTTGATACATATAATCAGTTAGCTGATATTTTTACAAATCTCCTTGTTGAAGAAGCTTTTAATTCCATCAAAGAACGATTAAAAATCGTTAAAAATCCTGGTCAGGATCGTTAACACTTAAACTAGAACATTATGGTCATAATGAAGAACGGTCTTCGTTTTTGCTAAACCACTCAAGATCGATCTTCGTTCTTCATCATCACTAACTGTTAAAATTACTCTTTTTCTGAAACGACTACTACTTTTAAAAAAGTAACGGCTACTCATGATTTTCCCAACTACATGCTTTCTCTTTCCTCCTTCCTAATGCTCAACTGCCCCAGCCAATCAATCACACGCGTGGCACTCTATCCACTTCGTAATCAACTGCAACGAAATCAAAACGATCATTTTTTTCCTCTTTTACTATTCAAATTTTGTTTTCTCAGAACTCATCTTCTATCTTCCAATTCATCAAGCACCAATTATTTTTCAAAAATGGCTCATACCAAAACCGGTGCACACAAAAATCCCATATCACCACTACCATCATCATCCTCTTCATCTCCAGTTCGATCACCATCTCCTCCACACCTCCCGATTCATCCTCTGAAAAAACATTTTTGGACTACCTATCTTCTTCCCCAGAACCATGTCCTCAACCTCTCACAACAAAGCTTCCTCCTTTATATCAATGCCCCACCCCTTCTTTAAGTCAATGCCCACCCCATCTTCAAAACACTATGAACCCTAGTTCCAACACCTCATCTTCTCAACAAAGATCAATTCGCATTCAAGCAGGAATTGGAACTTCTAAAAACAAAAAGGTTGACACCACCATTTACACAATTTCTGATGATGAATATGAACCTTCATCACCTCAACATAATCCCAACTCACAAGCTGCTCATGCACCCCAGCCAACAAAACCAAAGTCCCCACAAATTTCAAAATCCCCAGAAATCCCAAGCACTATATAACCATCCCCTAAATCCTCTTCCCAACATCCTCCAACCAAAAACAAGCACACAAAATCAAAACCAAGAAAACCTAAATCCAAATCTCCCTCCACACACTCTTAGTTTTTGGCCTCCCAAAAACTCCAAATCCCTAAAAAGTCTCAGAAAAACACACCTCAAGAACGATCTTCACCTCCACACCAACCTCAAGAATGATCTTCACCTCAACACCAACCTCAAGAACGATCATCACCTCCAAACCCACCTCAAGAACAATTTTCACCTCCACTCCAACCTCAAGAAAAATCTTCAACTCTACAAGAACGTTCTTCGTCTCAGCTTTCACCTCAAGAACGTTCTTCCACCAAAAAACCAACCAAAAAACGTTCCCCTCTTAAAACTCCAACCCAGAAAACCGCAAAAGGCCCCACAACAACAAACCCTAAATCCGTCCCCAAAACTTCTTCCTAAAAAATCCTCATTCCACCTATGATTTCTTCCAAAATCTAACAAGTATTTTCTGAAAAATTGGCTCAGCGCCTTATTGGTGTTGGGAGGGTTTTTTACTTTGAAAAACTTGAACTCGAAGGGATCTCCATCCATCATCATACTGATGCCCTTGGCTGGACGGATTTTCTAAAAATATCTGATTGTCATTACCCACAAGCCATTCGAGCCTTTTATTCCAAACCTGAAGCCTTTGAAGACATGTCTCTCATAGTTTCAACCCTGAAAGGTATTGAAATTCAACTTGATCCACTAATCCTGGCTGATATTTTGAAACTACCATCTTAAGGTTTAACGGTCTATGGCAAAGATTGGTACACAGCCCTAAACATTTCAATTGATGAAGTGTTTCAAGAGCTACTTGTTGATGGATCCACAAAATGTCTTTTAGCCGATCTGAAACCCCTGCCAAAAAGTTTTAACAACATAAGCCAACACAATATTTTCCCTCACTGTGGCAGTAATGAATTCGTCTCTGATAATGACGCTCTTTTCATTTATCATCTTTTTCATTGCAAGAAGTTAAATATGCCATATTTGATAATCCAACATATGATTGCTATAGTAAAAAAGGATTATAAGTGCAATATTGTCCCTTATGGCATGATATTCTCCAAAATTTTCAAGCATTTTAAGATTCCCCTTTCAACCGAATCCTCAATTATCTAAATTTTCAAATTCTCCTCCAAGAACCTCTCACATATGAAACAGCTTCCCACCATCCCACCATCACCCACAACCTTCTTTCAATCCATCATCCACAAGTAAAAGAAAAAGATCTGCCCAAGTCTCTGAAGCACCCATAACAATTGACTCTCAAGAATGTTCTTCCCCTCAATAACATATTGAAGAATGTTCCTTGTTTCCAGTTGTTTCTGAAGTAACAATGTCGATTTACAAGGAAAGGGGGTTAGAATTATAAATGTACCTTTTAAAAATTCCTGTAAAAAGCTTAAGAAAATAACTTAAGATTGATCTTGGTTATGAAAACATAAAAACGGAGAACGTTCTTGATTTTATTATAAAACAGAGATATGATCAATTTGCCTTTTAGCTTAAAATAGAAAAACAATTTGTGTTTTATCTTAGTTAATCAATTAAGTGTAACACATAAAGAGATATGATAGAGAATACCACAGAAAGAAATATCTTGGTTCACCCAACTTGGGTTACGTCCAATCCTCACACTATGAGATTTTCCAATAAGTGTTTAAAACAAAGAACCTTCTTGATTTTACAGCACCTAGTCTAGATCACCCTTGATCTGTTTCAATCTCTATTACTTTCCACCCAAAAAGCAACAACAACACCTTTGGATAGGATTCAATACAATCTAAACAAACTATAAAGAAACTCTTATAGTTTGATTTTTACAATAAGATTGTTTTTTTACAGAATCTGAGATTTCACAAATCTTGTATGACAATTGATTCTTTACAAAGGATTCACTGATAATTACACAATCTAACATGAGACGTTAGATCTGCTTCTTCATTGCGAAATTTCAGAAATTCAAGTATGTGTATGTGATTGATATTAGAGATTTTACAGCACTTGAATTTCTTGCTTTATTCCTGGATATTGGCCTTCTATTTATAGGCTTTAGAAGCATTTAATGAAGGTCAAAAAGAGTTGTTGGTAGTGCTCTATATTTTTGACTTAAACCAATATTTCAGAATAAAAACAATCCAGCATTCAATTGATTTAAAACTGCTTTTGACTTTTTTGTTAAAGCTTTAAATCAGTTTTGTCTTCTAGTTAAAAAGCCTTTGAAGTTTCTCCCTTGGTCTTGAATGGTACAGTTTCGAACTTGCTTCTTGAATGTAGCCAAAGGAGTTTGGAGAAGGATTATAAGCCATTGTAGAAGAGAATAACCTGCTGCTGGAGTTATGCAGAAAACGAAGATTGATTATCAATTTGGATTTGTCATTTTGATCTTTCTGAAGATTTGATGATCAATCTGGTGTTTCTATTTTGATCATTTTGGATGTCCTTTGCAATGTCTTTTCATATAAATTTCTAGGGCAGACTCTTTGTTAAAGAGGTAGAATAAGATTGGTCAATATGTTGTGATGAACATTTTTTAAACTGGAGATCATTCTCTATTTTAATGTTCTTGTTGATGTCTTCTTTGCCTTGCTTGATTTTGTTCTTAATTAAATTCACTCAATAGCACAAGTTAAATTAACATAACATTTTAGAATCATAATTAACTTTATTAATTAACCTTTGTTTCTTTTCATTAAAACTTTAAATATGGAGTTTGTCTCAACAGTTTCCCCACACTTGAATCCTGCAACTTCCACACTTCCACCATTCACAACTATCTCCTCTCAAGAACATTTATGTCCTACACTTCCTGTCCAAAACACTTAAAAAATGTTTCCATTATTTATCTCGCCTCAGAAAACTGCATCTTCATCCCTCTTTGGAATAAGTCAATACTTGGCGTTTCCTGATCTGGATACAATTAGCCCATTTGTTCCCCATCACTCTGCTTTCCAACTTCATTCCTCCAATCAACACCACTTTTGCTACTTTATCTACTTTTTTTACATCTGCTACTCCTTCCAACAACACTCCCATGGATACCCCAAAACGTCCCTAAAAAAGGATGAAATTGGAAAAGGAATCATCACGGGCTTACAAGAATATCCCCAAAATTTTTGCTACTCTACCAACCATATTTGCGCGCCAAGCTCATCAAGATAAAGAGCAGGAAATTCTGCGCAACTGGATGGCACATCAGGTTGCCCCAAAGCTTGGTCTTGAACCACCTAGGCCAAATCCTCCTCCAACATTTCCAGACATGCCTCATCGTTGTAACACCCCGTTTTTCAAAGCGAGGGTGTATTTTTTTTCAAAAGAAATTAAAATAAAGCAGAGAAATAAATGAGGTAATACATTTGGATAAATAATTAAGTCATTAAAATTTACAAGCAGCAGAAAAAGTTTCTCGAATTATGAATCCAAAATATTTACATATCAAAATGTGGCACAGTTATCCAGTTTAAAAATAAACACAAATCAAAAGAGATACATATGTTCCCTCGACGTCAACCTAATCTGATCATTTTACAAAACAACTAAACACCCTGAGTGATCTCCACGCGCCCCGTGAGATCCTCCTAGCGTAGCTCCAATCAAGCATTCCCATCTACATTCCTATCCGTAGGGAACGAACCGGTGGGATCATCCTGACTCTCATTTGAGGGCAAAGCCCAGATTTCCACAATAGTTGTAAAGGGTCACCAACCGAAATTAATAGTTAACACATAACATTTAAGTTTTGAAATCCACAAAATACCTTTTCAACTTAGCATGCACCTTAAAAGGATTTTCCATATGCTAAAAGTTCATACAATGCTTGCCAAATGTAAATGAAATCAAATAGAGTTCTCAATCCATCAAGTAATACACAACTGAACAAAACATTGATAAATTAATTGAGCAATCGATTATCTAACTCAAAATAAGAATTTCCACTAAGCCAATCGATTGGGAAATCGATTAAATGGATAATTGAGCCCCTGTATTAAAGCCAATCGATTTCCAAATCGATTTCCTGAAGGTTCTTAGTGAAACTTGAACTCTGGGCTTAATTCATTCGATTGGGCAATCGATTGTGCAATATATTGACAGCATAGTTGAGCCATTGACTTAATGCCAATCGATTTCAAAATCGATTTCCCTGCATATTCTTCCAAAAATACATAAACTAACTCAATCACATTCATACACAACTCCAAAACTTAACACTTAGAAATTCCCACAAAAACACAACGACAAATTGGGTTTCGAAATAGTTTTGCAATCAAACATACTATCACACAATTCCAAAACATCCACACTTGACAATTAAAACCCAATTACCACAACATCATGAGCTTCGAAATAGTATTGCAATCAACATGTTATCACCAAATTCCAAAACATAACACCTAACACTTATAACACCATACCCACACAGACAAAAGGAACCAACAATTCACAATTTACCAGGGTGTAGTCTCTCACGGACAAACACCGGTGCAGTCTCTCACGGACAAACACAATTCACCAGGGCGTAGTCTCTCACGTACAAACCCCTGTGCAGTCTCTCACGGACAAACACAATTTACCAGGGCGTAGTCTCTCACGGACAAACACCTGTGCAGTCTCTCACAGACAAACACAATTCACCAAAAACGTAAGTCGTAAACGTACTGCCTATCACGGGCCCGTACTATTTATCGAGGTGCCACCTATCACGGGTCTGCACAACTTACCAAAAAGTGTAAACCATAAACGTACTGCCTATCACGGGCTCGTACCGTTTACCAAGGTGCCACCTATCACGGGTCTGCACGGTTTACTAAAATAAACATTAAGTAAACGAGTCATTAAGAGATTCCCCATTCTTAATACTCATTTGACTTAAGCGATTTTCAAAACAAACAATGAGTAAACAAGACATTAAGAGATTCCCCATTCTTAATTCTTATTTAATTTAAACAAATTTCAAAACAAACATTAAGTAAACGAGACATTAAGAGATTCCCCATTCTTAATACTCATTTAACTTAAGCGATTTTCAATACAAACAATAAGTAAACAAGACATTAAGAGATTCCCCATTTTTAATTCTTATTTAACTTAAACAAATTTCAAAACAAACATTAAGTAAACGAGACATTAAGAGATTCCCCATTCTTAATACTCATTTAACTTAAGCGATTTTCAAAACAAACAATAAGTAAACAAGACATTAAGAGATTCCCCATTCTTAATACTTATTTAACTTAAACGATTTTCAAGACAAACATTAAGTAAACGAGACATTAAGAGATTCCCCATTCTTAATTCTCATTTAACTTAAAACGATTTTTCAAAACAAACTTTAAGTAACCAGGACATTAAGAGATTCCCCATTCTTAACACCCAGTTAACTTAAGCGATTTTCAAAACAACATTAAGTAACCGAGACATGAAGAGATTCCCCATTCTTAATGCCCAGTTAACTTAAACAATTTACCAACAAACAAACACGCATTAAGTAAACAAGACATTAAGAGATTCCCCATTCTTAATACTTAATTAACTTAATGGTTTTCAAATCCCACACAGAACAAACTCAAACATATTCACAAATTTATTACACAATTCACGCCAAAACACAACAATTCATTTCTCCACAAAATCATCTTTACGACGACATTAAGTAAACGCAGATATTAAGAGATTCCCCATTCTTAATACTCATTTAACTTAACAATTTTCAAAACAAAACATTAAGCAAACAGAAGTATTAAGAGATTCCCCATTCTTAATACTCTTTTAACTTAAACGGTTTTCCAAAACGAACATTAAGTAACCAAGACATTAAGAGATTCCCCATTCTTAATGCCCAGTTAACTTAAACGATTTACTCAAACACATATTAAGTAAACAAGATATTAAGAGTTTCCCCATTCTTAATACTCATTTAACTTAATGGTTTTCAAATTCCACACAAAAACGAACTCAAACATATTATCAAATTCAATCCACAATTCCCACCCAAAAACACTTCAAATCATTTCTCCACAAAATCATTTTCACGACAACATTAAGTAAATAAGTCATTAAGAGATTCCCCATTCTTAATACTCATTTGACTTAAACGATTTTCACAAACTCACATTAAGTAAACGAGACGTTAAGAGATTCCCCATTCTTAATTCTCGTTTCACTTAATGGTTTTCAAATTCCAAACAAAACAAACTCAAACATACTTTCACATTCAATCCATAATTCACACCAAAACACATCAATCAACAAACATCAAGTATGAACACGCCGAATACGACGACACAAATCAACACAATCCATCACTCAAACACAACAAGTTTCATATACTCGAAATCATACATAAATGGGTTTAAAATTTATTCTCCACAAAACATTACTTTAACCCTAACCAAATTCTTTTCCAAACAACCACAAGTAAGTCCCTAAATGCAAACTAAAAGTTTGGAAGGAGCCCTTACCTTCACGTTAGCTTTAACGTGCGATTACGGTACCGCGAGCAAATCCAGTAAAATCTCCGCTCGCAACGTCGCTTCCAAAGTTGGTTCCCTAGCACCGTAGCGTGGTAGTGAGCAACTTTTCCTTCTATCTCTTCGCGAAACGAAGCTTAGATCTAGATGAAACGGGGAGGTTTGTGTTTTGCGGTTTTGTTTTCAAACTACCAACACTTTTCCTTCTTTTTCTTGAAACCAAAGGAGGAAGAAGAAAATCATGGGCGAGAAGCAGAAGCAAGGGAATGTTTCTTTTGCTTGAAGCCGAAGGAAGAAGAAGAAAGTGATGGCGAGGAAAGGAAACTGAACTTAACGAAGAGGAAGAAATGCGAGGCTTTGTTTTTCCCTTTTGTTTCCTGTGTTCCTTTCTGCCTTTCTAACATATATATATATATATATATATATATATATCTTATAATATATATATATACTTATAATAATATATATATATATATATATATCTATATACATTTATATATATTTATATATATTTATATTACTTAAAACCAAACTCAAACGAATATCTAACAACTCTTACACACCTCACTTCATTCATATCTCAATCTAATTTAATAAAATATCTACTCTCGTTGCAACTCAATTGTCAAATAAAATTTTCAGCAACCTGAGATATTTTGAACAAAACCGCCCATAATTAAATTCTTCGAAACTTAAATAAATTATTCTTCGACAAATAATTTTAATCCAATTTCCAAAAATATATTTTCGGCCTTTAACTCACTAAAAACCGAAAACTGGGTTAAAAGCCTAAGCAATGTAACACAAAATACCCTAAAATTGTATAACTTAGGATTTAAAATTACGGGTCTTACAATCCTGCTTTGTCTCCACCCTTCGAAGTGTCTTCCCCATCTCTGTCTTTTTAAATCACTGCTTTAGTTTTATTATCCAGTTCATTTTTATTGTGACAAAGGGGGAGAAATATCTTAGATTTTAAAATCTGATATGTAGTTATCGGCCTATGATTACTTGTATTTTTTTTGTTTTTGAAGCAACATGTAATGATCGAAAGATCTTTTTGTGACATGAATGAAACATCATTATTTGGTTCAAATGTTAAGCACATATTGAGGGGGAGATTTTTTAATGAAAAAGCTCTCTGAATTATTATTATAATCAAAATTCAAAATTTGAATTAACATGTTTTGTCATCATCAAAAAGGGGGAGATTGTTAAGATAAAATCTCAATTTAAATATTTTGATGATAACCAAACAAACGGTTAATTAAAGACTACTAATTATGATTCTAAATATTTTGGTATTTAACATGTGCATTTGAGTGTGTTAAAACAAGATACGTATCAAACATCACAAATCAGATCTCATTAAAATCAAAGAAACCAAAAGTAGTGAAACGAAGATTGATGTTGAAGTAGTTCTAGAAAACAAAGATTGATCTAGAAGTAGTTCTTCAAAACGAAGATTGATCTTGAAGTAGTTCTGAAAAACGAAGAACAATCTTTGTTTTTCGCAGAAACAAGAATAATTAGTTTCTTTGTTAGAGATTGGATCTTTGAAGCTTTATTCATCTAATTTCTTCATCAAAGAATAAGCAAGAATCAATCTAACTCAAAATCATTCTAGAATTCGAAGGATCAAAGAGACGCTTCTTAAAAAGCTTAAAACAAGATCATTCTTCAAGTGGGGCAATTACAAGTACAAAATTGCAAGTTGTAAAAGTACACTGCTGATTGTACTTTCAATTTAGTTCATTACAAACAAAATCGAAGAACAATCTTTGATATCAAGAATGTTCTTAGATGCAGTTTTGATCACTCTTGCTTTTTGGCAGACTTTATCGAACCACTATTTCATGGCAGCTGGCCCTATTTCAACGGGCATATGAGCTGTCCCAAGTTCTCTTGAAATCCATAACTGTAGCTTCAAGATGAAGAACAATACACAACTCATAGTGTCTCAATATCATTCTTAAAGCTTGTTGTTTTTAATATTTGTGTTGTGTTAGAATCAGTCACAACTGAGTTCTATTTAAATAATCTATTTCTCAAACAAGAGTTGAGTAAATAACCAGATTCCAAATATTCTCAAATCAACCACTTTGTAACTCAAGGTTATTTTGTTAACATAATCTTGAGTGGTTTGTAAAAATCCCTTTCATGTTTTGAAAGGTAACTTACTAAATCCTTTCTAAAACAGTAAGGTAGAACTGAGGAAATCCTTTTTAGGTAGAATGGTAGAAACTGTGTAAAGATCAAGATTGATCTGTGGAAAATAATGTCATAACTAAGAACAATCTGGCCTTTGAGCACCTAGTGGAAAATCTCACACATGTGAGGATTGGATAACCCGTGTTTGGGTGAACGAGGATATATGCTTGTGTAATCTCCCTATCTCTATATTTGATTACTTTATGCTTGATAATCAGATTTTATATTGATAAAATTGATATTGTTGTTTTTGACTAACCAAGATCAATCTTCGTTATAAGCAAGATCAATCTTGAGTTAAATTTTTAGTTTCAAAACAGGAATTTTTTAAAAGGGAGAATTATAATTCAAACTCCCCTTCCTTATAATTGACATTCTTACTTCACCAAATATAAATACGCAATGAAAAATGTGTTCATCGTATATATTCAAAATTAACATAAAAGTCTTACAACGATAAATCAATAGGTAAACAATGTTCACCATAGTGCACCATAGATTTACTTAGTGGTGGCAAACATTGTCTTCCTAACATTTCAAATAGACATATTATGTCATACATAACAATCTCAAAAAATATTAAGAAATCGAGTCCAATAAATTGCCAAGATTCCATCTTCATTAACAAATTAGCTTTTAGTATTCACCTACAGTCAATAAAATAACAAATGAATAAATACACGATTCAGTATAAAATTATTTCTAATAAAACAGAAAATATTAATGATCTTAATCAAATTAAACTAATACTATCTAATTACCATTTTCATTATTTTCATTGTTGTTTGGTGTAAGTGAATTCAAATGGATTTGAACACTAGTAGCATCAAGAACCTATCACAAAAAATTGAAAATATTACTTATGAAAAGTACGAGTATGGAACTTATGAAGCTAGTTGGATAAGATTAATAACTTATGATATACCTATCTTGCAGCTTGTATTAAAGTCATCACATTTGCTAACAAGTTTTCCATTTTATTAACTGTTTCGTGCAACTCTTCTTTTTCAGATACCAAACCCTCGATTTTTTGGAATGAGGAATCTTGTTCATACATCGCACACGTCCGTTTTTATCTAGTCCTTGTACTTAATAAAATATGCCATCCTTCTAAGACATAGAACCTTGTGTTTCTTAGGTTGATTGAGAAGTTCCAGCCTCATTACTATGATTGTTTAGTTCTTCCTAAAAAAAGTTAATTATTAATGATTGAAAATACCACATTGAAATTGACATTCAAAGCATGTAGTACTACAATAAGATCCAATTAAAAAACATCAACACTGCATATAGGCTAACAAGTACAGCATCTCCTAAAAAGTCGAGTAAAAAACCAATACAATCATCATACACATAAGTTTTCTCTAGTCAACTATCGTCCTTAATTTATACACATTTTATATATTGATACCGTTTAATTATTATTGATACTTACAATTAATCTTGCCGCCTTTTCATTGACAATCGATCTATCTTTATGAGTGCGGGTATCAATGTAAATCTCTTTACGTCCAAGCAACACTCATTTTCCCTTTTTAATCTACAACCAAACAAACAAGTTAAATGCATTTTATTTTTCAATTCAAGTTAAAGCCATGAAAATACAAATAGAAATAAACCTTCTCATCAATAAGCTTTGGGAGACTTTTTGAACCCATACAATGAACATCTTCAAACATAGCACGATTTTGCCTATTAAGTTTACTTATTTTCTGCCATTGATACAAAATACTAGTCTAAATAATAAATTCTTTAATATAATACGCATAATATATATGACTTACTTGTCATTCATCAGAAAACCAATGACGAACCAAACCACAATTATGATTTGGGTCAACTCTATCATCTGATACAAGAGATGCAACTTCTTCTTCTGTTTTAATAGGGTCATATGCCATTGACTTTAGATCACCCTTCCATTTCCTCCATTTCTCATTCAGCTTAGATTTTAACAATTCTCTTGTTAAGTCATTTATTGGAGGAGGAACAAACTCAAAATTTCTCTACACAATAAGAGATGTTAAAAATACATGTTATATTAGTTACATGTATAATCACAAGAGTTCAAACACATACCTCTATATATCAATATTCATACATCTATTAATTGAGATGTACTTCTTTTAAATGTTTGACAAAGCAGAACATCTTCTTTATCTAGTGTTTATATAATTAATCAAAAAGTTTGACAAAATATGTTGTCGTTTGAGTGTGTTAAATATCTAGAAAGCAGATTCCATATGAAGAAACAAAATAATAATAATAATAATAATAATAATAATAATAATAATAATAATTAATAGAAAAATATATACACAAGGCTCCTGACATCAATTGGGGGAATATAAACAAAAAAGTACTATGAGTATGATTGCAAATTGTTAATCCATCAAATATTTCTAACATCGTCATTGTACATAAAACATGTTTGAGCACAACAACAAAAACATATTAATTGTAATAAGACATGTTAATTGTACATCTCAATTGTCATGTTAAAAAAACATGTTATATTATTTAAATGAATAATCACAATTCCTCTATTAATTTCAACATTTCTTCCTTGTAATCCTTTGGCGTGACTTTCCATGATTTGTAGTCGATAGGAGAATATTGAAGTCTTCCAGACACACTGCCAATGAAACGGCTAAGAGTTGTCCCTTCCTCACCAATGGGTCAACCATATTTGTCCAAATTAAAGATTATTAAATCACCATCTTCCATTTACCATATTTCTATCATTTTTGTAGGACTTCTAGCCTGTTTAGGCTCTACTTCTACAAACAAAACCAAAGGCAAATAAAACTATGTGTGCATATAAGTTATAATAAAAACAATATAAATAAAGCTTTAAAACAAGAGTATACAATTAATACATTTTTCATTTACTTCTTCTTCAGCTTCTATATCGAAAGGAATTGAGTGAGAATCTACAGACTCGTGCATGACACCTTCTGCATGACAAGGACTAGAACGCGTTTCTGCAACATTACTTCCTTCTACATTGGTTATGTTTGTATTATTAGAAGTAGATTGCATTCCTTCATTATCACTTACTCGATGTCGAATATTTATTTTTTTTTTTTATGAGCCATTTCTTCTTTAACACAAAATTATAAATGAACATTAGACAAATTTCAGAAAAATGGACAAGTCTAAAAGTATAAGAAAAACATAATGTATAAAATCATGTATAACTAGAACACATTTCCTTCGTCTTCCTCATCATCCATATTATCAACATCAACAACTTCAAAAGTGTGTTGAACCTAAAATCAATAATTGCATAACCTTTGTATCTTCTTACTACCTCAAATGGTCCACCAAATATCCGTCTAAGATCATGAATAACTTCTTATCTCTTTTGTTCATCTATACGCTGAATCTAAAATATTTCATGAAATATAGTAAGTTCCTATATAAAAAACAATCAGTAAAATTTGAATAATTAAATTCTTATATACTTACCATGAGTTTAAACCAGTCCATAAATTTTTGACCATGTTGCTTGTCTATTTCATGTTGTGTCAATCGTCGCGGTCGACACTGTCTCTAAGGACGTGAAATGTGTTCTCTAAAAATAACAATAATATAGTTAAAAAAAGTAATAAAAATTTAAATAGTAAAAAATTGAAATATGATTTATGACTTACTCTATAAATGGAGCGATTGCATCACAATTAGAAGGCACATATTTATGTGCCTGTGCTAACTCTTTCTTGTAAAGTTTAGTTCTACTCACTTTCTTCCTCGTCCCTAATTGTAACTTTTCTTGTTTCTTTATCCCTAAGGGCCTTCTAGAGATTTCATCATCATTTCTTCTAGGTCTATTGAACCTAGTTTCTACTTAAGATAGATATTGAGAACCAAACGTCAAACATTCATTGGCCAAAAATCCTTCAGTAATTGTTCCTTCTAGATGCACTATATTAGGTAAAAGGACTTAAGAGTAAGAAGAAATGTGAAAGTGAAGAAAATTTAGTATATCTCTTTTCTCAACATCCAAAAAAACTTGTTTAACACTTTTAATTAAACAAAATTTTATAAACCATTCATACCTCTCAATCGATCCAGCAACTATGGCTTCATGTACCAGATGAATTACCAAATGCATGATAACAATTAAAAATGAAGGAGGAAATATTGTTTCAAACTGACAAAATGTGATAACTATTTGAGACTTTAATTGTGATAGAAATTAGAAAACAGGGTAATATAGAAAAACAACGCAATCAAAATAAAGTTTGCTTAAACAAACATATAATATATAGTTCATAATTGAAATGAAATGTCGAATATAAATACAAGGCAAATAAAATCAAGTTTGCTTAAATTAACTTAGTTCTATATAGTAAGTTGCTTACACAAGAAAGTAAGTTGCTTAAATAGGATAACAACATTTTAATTCATTAGTTAAGCACAAAAAATCAAAATGAACCATAACTCTCAATCAAACTCGCAACGAAACCCTAAAATGAACCCTAACTCTCAATCCAACTCGCGAACAATCAAAATTAATCCCAAAAATGAACCCTAACTCTTAATCAAACTCTCAAAAATTTAAAACAACACATTGAAATAATCGACATTATGAAATTGGTTGGATTGAAAAAATTAGGATTTTGGCTCCATTGAAATTTTTTTGACTTACATTATGAAAAATTTGTACAAAATATTTTTCACAAACAATTAAGATTTTGGCTCTCTTAAAAAATATTTATTTTTCAATTTTGATGTCTATAGCCACATATTTAAGTATCACTATAACAATTAGTGACAAATTTATGTTACCGAAGGTATATGATACCTATACCAACAACAAATAGTTTATTTGTGGGTATAGGTCATCTATACCTACAGTTCTGAATGTTGTCACTATAAGCTTCTGTAGGTATATGTCTATTTTCTTGTAGTGATATTTTCTTTTCAACTTGATCAAAGATTTTCTTAAATTATAAAACCGAATCAAATCTTATTTTAGATTGTCTTTCAAAACACAAATCTTCTTATACTTTATGAAGTCAAATATATTCTTCTCATAAAAGATTTTTGTTAACATCAAAACTCTAATTATAAAATTAACTTGGTTCCAACCACTAGCCTTTGTTTGGACTTCTCGTTTTCCAAATAACGGCAAAGCTTTGGAAAAAGAGAGGGATTGTCAGCTTCACCTTTAGATGTCGACATAAGAAATAGAAAACACTGTTATACGCTCAGTTGTTTTGATAGAGTTGCGTCGGAGCCACATCTATGTGGTGAAGAACCCATATCTCAAAGGTTGTGAAGGGAGATTAAATAGTCATGTCCTTGAAAAAGAACCTTCTACATTGTGACAACACAAGCACCCAACTCATCATGTTTCATAAGTTCATTTGTGTGCTCTTTATTAACTAATTATTCATAATAAAATATGAAAATACCATCACCCATTTGTATGATACATGTATCTGAGTTCTTCATATACCTTTTTGTTGTTTTTGTTGTTATGTCAAGACACATACCAAATCAAGAAAGGCTAAGATGACTAATTGTAGGAGAAGCTTGTTGAATAGTTAATTCTCCACTAACCAACTTTTGCGTTACGACAAATTTATTTTTAGGCTCAACTTTCTTAACCTTTTCTATAGCTTTTGCTTGAATATGAAAACGTGTATTTCAATTTGTTAAATTTTGTAAGAATCTAAACAATATGAAACTAAATAAATTAGTGATTTAATAAATATTTGATGTTTATATATGCATATATAACGATGGAGGAACTCCAAATCCCTTATTAGAAGGATACAAATCATGGTATTTTCATATTGCTTTACTAAACTAACTAAATAAATAACTAATTCTACTAATAAAAGCAACCTAATGCACGAAAATAAGTAATATTACAAGAACCAAATAGTCAACCCTAATGATGAGGAATTATGTTATGAAAAACTTATTCATTTTTTATTCACTTGTAAAATAACTAATTTACCACCGACCTATATTTGCGGTACGACAAATTTAATTTTTGGCTCAACTTTCTTAACCGTTTCTATAGCTTTCGAAAACATTGAGGTTGATCCGTTTATTAGTTATTATATTAAATATAGTAAGATAATCATTTCGTATATTGTTGATGTATAAGTCAAACGTTTTCTAGTAAAGTGACTGACTCATTGTGAGGCTAAACCTTTTTACCAGTTCCTATAGAATTTGTAGGAATCTAAATAATTGTGAAACTAAAGAAATTAGTTGTTGAGTAAATAAATATTGATAAAATATATATGAACAAAACATATGATTGGTAGCAATGTTTTCAACATACCATATTTGTGCCAACAAGATTTTTGGGTCATGACACATAACTACCTATTGCTTCTCCCAACAACTTCCTATCTCCATCATCATTAGGTATAAGCAATGATGCAAGTGGTTTTAAAAAAATCACAAATGAAACTTTAGCGTAGCCAATAGAGATCAAATGATGGTGTAATATTTCTCTCGAAGTATTGTATAGTGTTCCTTTTCCAACCATGCGATAAGTAAGGAATGATAAATAGAGCACACAAGATGAGACACCCTAAATCAATGGTTAATACATAAATCAATTCATATAATTAGTGTGTGAAACAATTAGATTGAATGAGTTTCTTAATTCATTAAGTAATTACATCTAAATGACTTTTACGAGCAATGTTGCAACTACCATTGTTACTAGTTAAGTCTATAGTACTTGCTTATTAGATAGATTTGTGCGCTTATCATGTGAAAAATAGTTGTTTGGAGTTACGCCAAATTCCTTGCCCCTCACACGACCAAAATACTTGGAAACATTAAATACCTTACCAAGTATGTCCCAGTGTAACACCCCGTTTTTCAAAGCGAGGGTGTATTTTTTTTTTCGAAAAAAGTTAAAATAAAACAGAGAGATAAATAAGGTAACACCTTTGGATAAAATAAATAAGTCATTATAATTTACAAGCAGCGGAAGAAGTTCTCAAAATATGAATTCAAAATATTCACATAACAAAAGTGGTACAGTCTTCCAGTTTAAAAATTAAAGCAACCCAAAAGAAAGGCATATGTTCCCTCTGTGTCAACCTAGTCTGATCATTTTACAAAACAAATAAACACCCTGAGTGATCTCCACGCGCCCCGTGAGATCCTCCTAACGTAGCTCCAAACAAGCACTCCCATCCACATTCCCATCCGGAGGGTACGAACCGGTAGGATCATCCTGATTCTCATATGAGGACAAAGCCCAGATTTCCACAATAGTTGTAAAGGGTCACCAACCAAAATTAACAGTTAACACATAACATTTAAGCTTTTCAATGCACAAATAACGTTTTCAATTTTTCATACATCTTAGAAGGATTTTCCACATGCTAAAATTTCATGTAATGCTTGCCAAATATAAATGAAAACAAAAGAAAGTTCTCAATCCATCAAGTAATACATAACTCACCAAAACATTGATAAATCAATTGAGCAATCAATTATCTAACTCAAAATAAGATTTTCCACTAAGCCAATCGATCGGGGAAATCAATTTCCTGAAAGATTTTAGTGAAAACTGAACTCTGGGCTTAAATCAATCGATTGGGTAAATCGATTGACTCAATCGATTGGGTAAATCGATTTCCTGACAGACAGAGCCCATGTATTGAATCCAATCGATTGGGCAAATCGATTTCGTGAAAGACAGAGCCCGTGTAATGAATCCAATCGATTTGGCAATTTGATTTCTTAAATGGTTTTGAAAAACATATTACAAAATCGATTGGGTAAATCGATTTCGTGAAAGACAGGGCCCATGTAACTCATCAAATCGATTGGGTAAATCGATTTCCCTGTGTATTCTTTCAAAAATTCATAAACTAACTCAATCACATTCATACATAATCCCAAATCTTAACACTTAGCACTGATAACGCAATCGCTACAACATCATGAGATTCGAAATAGTATTGCAATCAAACATGTTATCACTAAATTCCAAAACATAACACTTAACACTTATAACACAATTACAACAACATCATGAGTTTCGAAATGGTATTGCAATCAACATATTATCACTAAATTCCAAAACATAACACTTAACACTTATAGCACAATTACTACAACATCATGAGTTTTCGAAATGGTATTGCAATCAAACATGTTATCACCAAATTCCAAAACATAACACTTAACACTTATAACACAATTACTACAACATCATGAGTTTTCGAAATGGTATTGCAATTCAAACATGTTATCACCAAATTCCAAAACATAACACTTAACACTTATAACACAATACCCACACGGACCAAATGAACCACAATTCACAATTTAACAGGGTGTAGTCTCTCACGGACAAACACCTATGCAGTCTCTCACGGACAAACACAATTCACCAAGAAACGTAAGTCGTAAACGTACTGCCTATCACGGGCCCGTACTGTTTACCGAGGTGCCACCTATCACGGGTCTGCACAACTTACCAAAAAGCGTAAACCATAAACGTACTGCCTATCACGGGCCCGTACCGTTTACCAAGGTGCCACCTATCACGGGTCTGCACGGTTTACAGGGTGTAGTCTCTCATGGACAAACATAATTCACCAAGAAACGTAAGTCGTAAACGTATTGCCTATCACGGGACCCGTACTGTTTACCGAGGTGCCACCTATCACGGGTCTGCACAACTTACCAAAAAGCGTAAACCATAAACGTACTGCCTATCACGGGCCCGTACCGTTTACCAAGGTGCCACCTATCACGGGTCTGCACGGTTTACAGGGTGTAGTCTCTCACGGACAAACACCTGTGCAGTCTCTCACGGACAAACATAATTTACCATGGTGTAGTCTCACGGACAAACACCTGTGCAGTCTCTCACGGACAAACACAATTCACCAAGAAACGTAAGTCGTAAACGTACTGCCTATCACGAGCCCGTACTGTTTACCAAGGTGCCACCTATCACGGGTATGCACAACTTACCAAAAAGCGTAAACCATAAACGTACTGCCTATCACGGGCTCGTACTGTTTAACAAGGTGCCACCTATCACGGGTCTGCACGGTTTACTAAAACAAACATTAAGTAAACGAGTCATTAAGAGATTCCCCATTCTTAATACTCATTTGACTTAAGCGATTTTCAAAACAAACAATAAGTAAACAAGACATTAAGAGATTCCCCATTCTTAATTCTTATTTAACTTAAACAAATTTCGAAACAAACATTAAGTAAACGAGACATTAAGAGATTCCCCATTCTTAATACTCATTTAACTTATGCGATTTTCAAAACAAACAATAAGTAAACAAGACATTAAGAGATTCCCCATTCTTAATACTTATTTAACTTAATGGTTTTCAAATCCCACACAGAACAAACTCAAACATATTCACAAATTTATTACACAATGCACGCCAAAACACAACAATTCATTTCTCCACAAAATCGTCTTTACGACGACATTAAGTAAACGCAGATATTAAGAGATTCCTCATTCTTAATACTCATTTAACTTAACGATTTTCAAAACAAAACATTAAGCAAACAGAAGTATTAAGAGATTCCCCATTCTTAATACTCTTTTAACTTAAATGGTTTTCCAAAACGAACATTAAGTAACCAAGACATTAAGAGATTCCCCATTCTTAATGCCCAGCTAACTTAAACGATTTACTCAAACACACATTAAGTAAACAAGATATTAAGAGATTCCCCATTCTTAATACTCATTTAACTTAATGGTTTTCAAATTCCACACAAAAACGAACTCAAACATTTTATCAAATTCAATCCACAATTCACAACAAAACACATCAATCAACAAACATCAACTATAAACACGCCGAATACGATGACACAAATCAACACAATCCATCACTCAAACACAACAAGTTTCATATACTCGAAATCATACATAAATGGGTTTAAAATTTATTCTCCACAAAAAATTACTTTAACCCTAACCAAATTCTTTTCCACGCAACCACAAGTAAGTCCCTAAATGCAAACTAAAAGTTTGGAAGGAGCCCTTACCTTCACTTTAGCTTTTTCGTTCGATTTCGGTATCGTGAGCAAATCCGGTAAAAATCTGCGCTCGCAATGCCGCTTCCAAAGTTAGCTCACTAGCACCGTAGTGTAGTGGTGAGCAACTTTCCCTTCTATCACTTCTTGAAACGACGCTTAGATCTAGATGAAACGGAGAGATTTGAGTTTGAATCCCTAAAACTGTTTTTCTTCGTTTTCGAATCAAAGGTGAAGAGTGAAGTTGAGAAATCCTTGTCCTATCACCCACTATCAATTTCGAACTCCAAGGAAAGAAAAGAAAGCAAAAACGAGCAACAATGGAGGAAGGGGGAATTTGAGTATGCGTGAGGCAGAGAGAGGAAGGAGACGGAAAATTTTTCTGTTTTCCTTCAGTTTTCCTTTCTTCCTTCTTCTTTCCTTTCTATTTGCTTTCTCTCCAATTCCTTCCCCTTCTTTTCTATATATATATATATATATATATATATATATATATATATATATATTAATTATAATTAACAAATATCTCAAAATCTTTAGATATTTATTAAATTACCCTTTCACCCATAACGCATTAAAGTCTTCGCAAAAGATTCGCCGTAGTTAATTTAATTTATTTAGCGACGAGTAATACTAATCGGGCATCAAAATACTTTTTGATTATATAAACTCCAAAATATTAATAACTTTGGCTAAAAAGCCCCAGAGTTCAATACCAAAATCCATTAAAATACATAAAGTACACTTTAAAATTATGGGTCTTACATTACTACCCCCCTAAAATTAGTTTCGTCCTCGAAACTATGCGTCAATAAATAACTCTGGGTGTTGTTCTCTCATCTTGCTCTCCAGTTCCCAGGTCGCGTCTCCAGTAATTGGATTCCAAATCACTTTAACCAACGAAACATCCTTGGTCCTCAATCGCTTAATCTTCCTGTCATCAATTCTCACAGGTGGTACTTCGAATGACAGGTTATCCTTTAGCTGGATTGTGTTTGGTTCGATCACATGAGATGGATCTGCAAGATATTTCCTCAACTGTGACACATGAAAAACGTCATGAATATTGGACTGTATCGGAGGTAATGCAATCCGATAAGCAACGGGCCCAATTCGTGCAGAAATCTGGTATGGTCCAATGAATTTTGGAGTCAACTTCTTCGATTTCAATGCTCTACCAACTCCAGTAGTAGGTGTGACTCTTAGAAATACATGGTCACCCTGTTCGAATTCTAAAAGTCTGCGACGCTTGTCCGTATAACTCTTCTGACGATCCTGTGAAGTCTTCATTTTCTCCTTGATTTTCCTCCCTTTAGCTGTAGTTTGTTGCACCATCTCCGGTCCGACAATCATACTCTCACCGTCCTTATACCAACACAAGGGCATTTGACACTTGCGCCCATATAAAGCCTCACATGGTGCCATTCCAATACTTGTGTGGAAACTATTGTTGTAGGTGAACTCAATCAACAGAAGTACATCATCCCAATTCCCTCTATCATCTAATACACATGCTCTCAACAGATCTTCTAGGGACTGATTCGTCCTTTCAGTCTGTCCGTCCGTTTGTGGATGGTAAGCTGAACTCAATCGTTGTTTCGTTTCCAACGCTTCGTGCAATGCTCCCCCAAAAATGTGATGTGAACTTCAGATCACAGTCTGATACAATACTCGATGGTACTCCGTGTAATCTCTAAAGGTTGCAACACCCCAGCAGGTCGCTGATGTTCCACCTTCGGAGCCTTGAAATTATTTGCAAAGTGCCCTGGTTTATGGCAATTGTAGCAAGTAGGACTGTTAAAGGTACAAGCATAAGCATGTAAGCCATAAGCTTCCCTGATCTAGTTTTTGATTTATGTCCCAAACATACAAGTGCACATGAAATATTTGCTTTATCTAATGTTTTGAATCAAGAAACATTTCAGGCATACATGAAGACACCACAACACTTGGAACAATAGTTTGCAACTCAAGGAATCAACCATAGTTGGAGGATGCACTTGAGGAAGATGCAATTTGTGTATAGTTGTATTAGGTGTCTAGGTATCAAGTTAAGTAAACAATCACTAGAGTCTCACACAAGACATGCCAATAAGCTTTTGTCATTCATTCATGTGTTATGAAACTTAAAACTGAAAACACTCGATTGAACAATCGATTGAATGGGTCATCAATCGAATGGCACATAAATTGTCTTAAACAACTGAGGTCTGTAACAAGATCACTCGATTGTTCAGTCGATTGCACAATAGACTGACAACTCGATTGATGCTGAAGTTCAAGTTACAGAGAGCACTCAGTCTGTGCCCACTCGATTGGCAACCTGATTGTCTGCAGTATCTGAGTCAATTTGACCACGATACTCGATTGACCAATCGATTGATGCAATATTTCAAATCACAGTGAGCACCCAGTTTTGAACAACTCGATTGCTCACTCGATTGAAAGGAAATTATGGCATCAGGTCTGAATCACTTTGATCACGACAATCGATTGATGCTATATTTCAAATCACAGTGAGCACCCAGTTTTGGCCAAATCGATTGCTCACTCGATTGAAAGGCTTTCATAGCATCAGGTCTTATTCAGAAACTTGATCAATCGATTGACCAATCAAGTGAAGCCTATATAATTCAAGATTCTAGAAACACCGAATATACGACACTCGATGCAGCAATCGATTGTATCCTTACAAACTCGATTGGGCAATCGATTGTCCTGGTGTTTGCCTTGAATATATATATGGTGCCTCAAATCTTTTTAGAAGTACAACCAAAACAAGAAAGAACACTTGCATAAAAACTTTTCACATCTTTTCAGAATCTCTTGCTCTCAATCTTGCATATCTCTGAAAACACTTTGAAAGAAAAGTTTTTCTAACACACAAAAATATTCATTGGAAAATCAAATCTTTTGTGTGGTGCTAGAGTGATTGAACACATTTCTTGATACTACTTTTCTTTGTTCGTGACAAAGACAATTCTTTGTAACTGATGCTGTAACAAATCCAGTTTAGAAACTGGTGGCTATCCTTGTTGGTGGGGCATCATCAAGAGGAAGTCTACTTTGATCTTGTGTGAGTTTGGGGATAAACTACAAGGATCAAAGGGGTGACAAGATAGAAGTGAAGGGATTTAGATTGATAGGTCGTGTAGAAGACTGGAAAATCTGTAAAAGTACTCGAATTCATTCTATAGTGAAAAAGGCTGGAATCATGATTATGATTACAGGACTGGATGTAGGCCGTTGGATCAACGGCTGAACCAGGATAAATCTTGGTGCAATCTTTCCTATCCCTTCTCTTTAATATTCAGCATTGTTTAATTGCTTATTGTTGTATGCTCCTTGAATAATCTTGTATGTGATTTTAAGTTTCCGCTGTGTGTGTAAATTGTATGATTGTTGCATAATTGATATGGGAATTATGTCTAACTAGTTGGAGTTGATCTTAATTCTCTTATTATTAAATCAAAAAGAAGTCATAGTTTTCCAACAATTGGCATCAAGAGCCTAACTTTTTTAGAGAAAAACTCATAAAAGAAAATGACTTCTTTGGATTTCCTAGGAGAAGGAGCATCTCTAACCTGACCCCCTGCCTTTAATGGTACAGCATACATGTACTGGAAAGAAAGAATGCTTATCTTTCTGGAAGCATGTGGGCTGGACATTTTAGATGCAGTGGAAAACGGTCCTTACATTCCTAAAATTGCAGGTACTGAAGGATCATCATGCATTATCAAACCAAGAGCTGATTGGTCTGATGATGACAAAAAGAAAGTTGGTTACAATGCTAAAGCAATGAATATCATAACATCAGCCTTAAGTGCAGAAGAATTCTTCAGAGTGTCAAACTGCAAGACTGCAAAGGAAATGTGGGACACTTTGCAAGAAACACATGAAGGTACTACAGATGTCAAACGGACACGAACAAATACACTTATGCATGAGTATGAACTTTTCTGCATGAAGAAAGATGAATCTATAAATGATCTACAAACCAGATTCACCCACATTATCAACAATCTACATGCCTTGAGAAAAATTGTGTCTAATGAACAGCAGATAGGAAAAGTCATGAGGTGTTTGTCAAGGGAATGGCAACCCAAGATAACTGCCATTGCTGAGTCTAAAGATCTTGCTAACATGACTATAGCAACACTATTTGGAAAGCTTCGTGAACATGAGATGGAACTACACAGATTAAATGAGACAGAGCAATCAAACAGAAAAAGCAAAGGAATTGCACTGAAAACTCAAACTCACAAAGCAAAAACTGAACAAGATTCAGAAAGCTCAGAAAGTGAATCAAGTGAAGAACCTGAGATAGGTATGTTGGTAAGAAAATTTAAGAAATTTCTGAAAAAGAAAGGAGGCCAGTCAAGGAAACCACAGAATTCCAAAACAAAAGGCTCCAGCAAGGGTGATACCAGTGATAGCAAAATCATAACTTGCTATGAATGTGGGAAAACAGGCCACATCAGATATGAGTGTTACAAGCTGCAAAACAGAAACAAGCCTACGAAGACTAAAGGCAAGGATCAACAACCTTCAAACAGGAAAGCCTACATTGTCTGGAATGACAATGATGAAGATTCATCTGAAGAATCAGAAAATGAAGAAGCCAACTTGTGTTTTATGGCTAATACTGATTCAGAATCTAACAGTGAGGTAAGTACTACATCTAATCCATCTTATGATGAGCTTCATGATGCCTTTAATGAACTGCATACTAAACATGTTAGTGTACTTAAACAACTGATTAGTACTAAGAAACAGCTAGAAGAAAAATGCATGCAATTTGATGAAGTTAATTTGAAGCTTGAGTCTCTTATAGATATAAATGAAAAACTGAAAAGAGAAACTCATGAACTGAAATGTGATGTAGCTAAGTTCAACAGTGGTAAAAACAACTTAGAAAGACTTCTTAGAAATCAGAGAAATCTAGATGTTAAAACTGGACTTGGTTAAAAACAAAACATGCATATGAAAAGGCATCAGAAATTTGTTCAATCTAAACAAATGTATGATAACTTTACTAGACCAAATCAGAAGCCATCCCCTGCTGTTGTATGTCACTTTTGTTGCAAAAAAGGACATAAAGTGTTCAATTGCAAACTGAAAAAACATGCCAACAGAGGATGGAAACAAATTTGGAAAGTTAAGGAATCATCATTTGGAACTAACCCCCCAGGACCCAATTTGAATTGGGTACCTAAATCCAAAACCTGATTATTTTATGCAGATATGCTTGGCATCCAGAAATCAGTCTTGGTATCTGGACAGTGGATGCTCCAGGCATATGACTGGAGACAAGTCCAAATTCTTGTCTCTGAACTTAAAAAGTGGTGGCTTTGTCAAATACGGAGACAACAACAAAGGAAAGATCCTTGGCATTGGAGATATAGGAAATAACTCAACCGCTGTTATCAAGGATGTTTTATTTGTTGAAGGCCTGAAACACAACTTACTAAGCATTAGTCAGCTGTGTGACAAAGGGTTTAAGGTAAACTTTACTTCCATATCCTGCACGCTTGAGCATAAGGAAGTTGAAGGTATGAAACTGACAGGTAAAAGAATTAATAATATTTACATGATAGATTTTGATTCGTTACCTGCAAATGATATCTGTTGCTTGTTGTCTAGTGCTGATGAGAGCTGGCTGTGGCACAAACGAGTGGCTCATATTCATATGGACCACTTGAACAGGCTTGTCAGCAAGCAGCTAGTCTTAGGTCTTCCCAATAGGAAGTTTTCTAAGGACAGACTATGTGACTCCTGCGAGAGGAGTAAGCTAGTCAAATCCTCTTTCCCCCCTATAGACTTGGTTCAAACCAAGAAGGTGTTAGAGTTGGTGCATATGGACCTCTTTGGTCCATCTCAGGTTAGAAGTTTTGGAGGGAACCTATATGGCTATATTTTGGTAGATGATTACACTAGGTTCACATGGACATATTTTTTGACTCACAAGAGTGAGGCATTCTCAACTTTCAAAAAATTTGTTGCTTTGACTCAAAATGAGAATAATGAGAAAATCATATCCTTAAAAAGTGATCATGGAGGTGAATTCCAAAATGATGCTTTTCAAACCTTCTGTGAAAATCATGGTATCAAACATATCTTTTCAGCCCCTAGAACTCCATAGCAGAATGGAGTAGTAGAAAGGAAGAATAGATCCTTAGAAGAGCTTGCTAGGACAATGCTTAAAGATTCTAATCTTCCCAAGTACTTTTGGGCTGATGCCATTAACACTACTGCTCATGTAGTGAATAGGGTTCTCATTAGACCTTTTCTTAGAAAGACTCCCTATGAGTTATATAAAGGGAGAAAGCCTAACATCTCCTACTTTAGGATTTTTGGGTGTAAGTGCTTTGTGTTAAACAATGGCAAGGGACCTTTAGGTAAGTTTGATCCTAAGGCAGATGAGGGTATCTTTCTAGGGTATTCCCAAGTTAGTAAGGTCTATAGAATCTACAATAAAAGGACCAAAACTATAGAGGAGTCTGTACATGTCAAATTTGATGAAAACTTGAACAGCACTCTTTCTATAGTTGATAAGTCTTTGGATGATGTTGTGGATTCTGAATCCATAGAAACCAGTGAGCCTGAACCTCCAACCAACCTTGACTGTGTGGAACCTATTAGGGAAGTTGATCTACCCAAAGAGTGGAAGTTTTCCAAAAACCACCCCATAGATAACATTATTGGAGAAATTTCAAAAGGTGTTTCAACCAGAAAATCCCTTAGAGAGTTTTGCAACCTTACAGCTTTTGTTTCACAAGTAGAACCCAAAAACATTACGGAAGCTCTTATGGACCCTGACTGGATAGTAGCCATGCAAGAAGAGCAAAATCAGTTTGAGAGAAACCAAGTGTGGACTCTTGTTCCTAGACTAGAGGGTAAGCATGTCATAGGAACTAGGTGGTTTTTCAGAAACAAAATGGATGAGAATGGTGTGATTACCAGGAACAAGGCTAGGTTAGTGGCCAAGGGTTACAACCAATAAGAGGGAATAGACTATGATGCGACTTATGCCCCAATAGCCAGACTAGAAGCTATCAGGATTTTATTGGCATATGCTTGTATAATGGATTTCAAATTATTTCAAATGGATGTTAAAAGTGTTTTTTTAAATGGAGACATTCAGGAGGAAGTCTTTGTAAGTCAAACTCCTGGTTTTGAAGATCCTAAGCTTCCAAATCATTTGTTTAAACTTACAAAAGCCCTCTATGGCTTGAAACAAGCTCCAAGAGCTTGGTATGATAAGCTGAGCAATTTCCTTTTACAAGAAAATTTTTCAAGGGGAAATGTAGATAAAACACTTTTTATTAAAAGACAAGGAAAAGACATTTTGTTGGTACAAATTTATGTTGATGACATAATATTTGGATCAACAAATGATAAGCTTTGTAAAGATTTTGAAAATACTATGAAAGGCAGATTTGAAATGTCCATGATGGAAGAATTGACTTACTTCCTGGGATTTCAAATCAAACAAAGCAAAAATGGAATTTTCCTCAGTCAATCAAAATATTGATGTGATCTTTTAAAGAAATTTAATTTTGAAAAACTTAAATCCATTGACACGCCTATGAGTCAATCCTGCTACTTAGATAAGGATGAATCGGGTAAAGCTGTAGATGTGACTATGTTTAGGAGCCTAATAGGATCTCTACTCTACCTAACCGCTAGCAGACCGAACATCATGTTTAGTGTGTGTATGTGTGCTAGATACCAGGCCAATCCTAAGGAATCTCACCTCAGTGCTGTCAAGAGAATCTTCAGATATCTCTTAGGAACCAAAGATCTTGGTTTATGGTATCCTAAGGGATCCACTTGCACTCTAGTTGGTTATTCTGATTCTGACTTTGCTGGATGCAAATTAGACAGAAAAAGTACCTCAGGTACTTGCCAACTTTTAGGTAACTCTCTTGTTTCTTGGCATAGCAAGAAACAAAACAGTGTAGCACTCTCAACTGCTGAAGCTGAGTATGTTGCTGCTGGTAGTTGTTGCGCTCAAATTCTTTGGATGCAGCAACACCTCTCTGATTTTGGGGTGGACCTAGGGACTGTGCCTATTTTGTGTGATAATACTAGTGCTATTAACATTACTAAGAATCCTGTCATGCATTCTAGGACCAAGCACATTGAAATAAGGCATCACTTCATTCGAGATCAATATCAACAGGGCAAGATTAAGTTGGAATATGTCAATACAACTGAACAGTTGGCTGACATTTTCACCAAGGCCTTGCCTAAGGACAGTTTCTTCTTTATAAGAATGAAACTGGGCATCATTGATCCCAACGAAATCTGATCCTTATACCCAATTCGACTGCACAATTGAGTGTCCTGTGGCCAAATTGGCATTAATTCACTCAATATTCGATTGAGAAATCGACTGATTGATGAAAATTGCCTCATTGTGTCAAACTGGAAACTCGATAGTCGATTGCAACATCGAATGGATGGGTCTCAGTTTTTATTTTGTTTATGTCTGTTTTGTTTATGTTTGTTTCAATCGAATGGGCATTCGATTGCTAGTATCTCAGAAGCCTGACTGTTGAAGTTTTCATCACGTCAATCGGATGGCAAATCGAGTGTTCATGTCTCTGAAACCAGATTTCTGAATTTTTTGTTTCGATATTCGATTGGGTAATCGAGTGATGCACTGGAATTTGGTTAAAATTCGATTGGACACGCGACTAGTTGGAATACACGACTTTTTGTATGGATGTAAGAGATTTACTGCTTTATCTCGATTTGCAATACTTATACTCTATATAAAAACATAGTAGTCTTGTAAAAAAAACATGCTAAGAATATGAATAAAATATATGTGCTCATAAATTAATATTACCACAAAAGCGCAGTGCGAACGTTTAGCTACAAATGCACTTCACTCTTCAGGTGATATATCGTATTTATATATTTTCGGAGCTTCTTCATTCAAATTTCTATCAACATCTTTTAAGTAGTACTTTGTCAAGTAAGATCTAAATTCTCTATATAATTTGTCAGCAACTCTAAGTACACCAAAATAAATATACTATTGCGCTTTTAACTATAAGTGTTGTTGTATGATATATTAAAAATACACAGAGACTAAAAAACGTTGGGGTCACATAGAACTTTAATAAGGTCTTTTAAAGAGCTTTTTAAAAAGCGTTGTCATATGGTCATGGTCTTTTAAAATGATTTTTAAAAAAGCGTTATCATAGTCTTTCTAGTTTTTTTAAGTATGTGCAAGTAAAACTTGGTTTCTTCATTGTGTTTGTTCATTCTCCCTGCGAAACCCTTCTATGTGCAAACCGTCCTCTCCCTATGAAACCATCATCTCCTTGAGAAACCCATAACTCGTATCTCACCTTCAACGCAATCCTTATGTGCGACCGTCGTCATCGCAAGTGTCACTTTGTTAGGTTCTGTTTCAACACGACTTCGCCATCGCATCTCAACATCTTCGCCATTGTAAGTGTCGCTTTGTTAGGTTCTGTTTCAACATTTGGTACGTTGCTAGTTATTACTAGTGTTCTTGAGTTATAGGAATATGTTTCAACATTTGAATTTCTTTTGCTAGTGTTCTTGATTTTTATGGTTTTGTATCAAATTTATAAGGTTCTATTTCAAACTCAATAACTCAAAATTTTAAGGTTCTGTATTTTTAGGTAGTTGACTTTTACATTTTATGTTATTGTTTAGGGTTCTAAAATTTTTAGTGTTTCTTGATTTGTAGATTTGGATATACATTCTCCATTGGCTTTTAATGACATCATATAAAGCAAAACTTGAATGCTAGTATATTGTCAGATGTTAGTTGTGTACGTCGGAAAATAATTTCCACAAATTATATTCATCATCAACTTGTCCGTGAGAGACTACACCCTAGTAAATTGTGTTTGTCTGTGAGAGACTGCATTGGTGTTTGTCCGTGAGAGACTACACCCTAGTAAATTGTGTTTGTCCGTGAGAGACTGCACTGGTGTTTGTCCGTGAGAGACTACACCCTAGTAAATTATGTTTGTACATGAGAGACTACACTGGTGACTGTCTGTGAGAGACTACACCCTTGAAAATCGTGTTTTCCCGGGAAAGACTGCACTCGTGTTTGTCCATGAGAGACTGCACTCGTGTTCATTCGTGGGAGACTGTACATTTAGGATTTATGCCTCTCACGGAGGGTTTTGTTTGGAATTCAGGTGTAAGACTTGTGATAGGCTAAATACTAATAAATGGTGCGGGCCTGTAATAGGTGGCACCTTAGTAATAAGTGATGGTCTGTGAGAGACTGTACAATTATGATTTTCCACTCTCGGAGAGTTTGATTTGAATTCTGAGTCCATGCATTTTGGCGTATACGCAATGCATTAGGGTGTTTGGCACGCGAGTCGTGTTTGATTCAAGATTATGATTGAGTGTTTGAACTCAAGTTGTCATGATGATTGTGTTATAATTGCCATGTGTGGATGTTTTTAATTTGCGTGTAAGTGTGATTGATTTCAAAACCTTTTCCAAACTCAAGTTGTCATGGTGATTGTGCTATAATTGTTAAGTGCGATTGTTTGGATTTGTGGGTAAATGTTGACTGATTTCGAAACCCTTTAAAAAGCTGAAAAATTCTGAATTTTGCTGTTTTGCTATTGTTGTATGATGTGTATTCGAATACAGAAGGTTGTATTCGAATACAAACATGTTGTTTTGCCACTGACTTACTGTGTAGTCGAATACATAAGGTTGTATTCGAATACAGACAAGTTGTTTCGCTACTGACTTGCTGTGAAGTCGAAAGCAGAAGGCTGTATTCGAATACACACATGTTGTTTTTGCTGCTGAATGCTGAAACAACCTTGTATTTGAATACAAAGATGTTGTATTCAAATACAACAATGTTGTTTTGTTAAAAACTTCGTTTTTCAACCTTGTTTATGCATGTTTGGCATATGGAAACCCTTTTAAGGCGCATGCTAAGTTGAAAGGTTATTTTGTGCATTTAAAAACTTAAATGTTTTGTGTTAATTGTTAATTTCGGTTGGTGACCCTTTACAACTATTGTGGAATCTGGACTTTGCCCTAAGATGAGAACCAGAACCATCCTACCGATTAGTACCATATGGATGGGAATGTAGTTGGACACACCTAACTGGAGTTGTGTTAGGAGTATCTAGTGGGGCACGTGAAGATTACTCGGGATGTATAGTTTTTGTAGAATGATTAGATTAGGTTGACGTATAGGGACTAGATGTCTTTCTTGTGGGATGTGTTTATTTTAATTTGGAAGACTGTACCTATACCAATATTGTCAGCTTGACATTTTATTATTGATGGGTTCCATGTACCACTTTTTGATGTGTAAGTTCTTTGGATTCGTATTTCAAAAACTATTCAGCTGCTTGTAAATTATGTTGACCTATTTGTCGTTATGTTATGACTTAAATATTTATCCAAAAAGTATTTCCTTATTTATTTCTTTGTTTTATATGAATTTGTTTTGAAAAAAAAAATACACTCTCGCTGTTAAAACTTGGGGTGTTACAATTTAGTTATGAATGATTGTGTACTGGCAATAGGGCTTTAAGTTGAATAAAACATAGTTGGTGTTCTTCCTTAACAGACAGTTTGTGATGAAATATCTCCTAATTAATATCAATTTACATTTGAAATTTTACTACGTGACAAAATTAAATTATATGAGAAATTTAATCATATTCATTTCTCTTTCTAAATATGTAGAATTCTATCAAGGTAATAATGATTGTGATTTAGATATGAATAGTTGTGCAAAGAAAATAGATTTTTTTCTTTTAATTCTCTTTGGATTAATAAATCAAGATATGAATCTTAATACTATCTCTTGTATTAGTTATCATAAAATAGATTTTAAAATGTCTTTATAGTTTAAATAATTTTTTATTTATTTAATGTTTGTTTTTTCAATACTAGTGAATGTGTATATATATTGTCTTACACTTTTTATGAAGAGTTTATTTATAAAAATTAAAAAATAAAAATAATAATTAGTTCATTGGTTTATTTATTTTTTATTCTTATAATTAAAATCAGAGAAATTAAATAACTATGTTTAAAGTAATCGATCTAAATAAAAATTTGGACCTTTTAAGAAAATAGTATCAAATAAAATGGTAACTAACATAATGTTCATCCCATGTGGTCATTTTCCACATCCACCATATTTTTATTATATAACAAAGAATCTATTGTATATATTTAAAACAGACTCCATTGCCACGGCTGACTATTTCCTCCACATATGCAAATATTTCCCACCTCATAAACAAACATGATGTGTAAGTCTTCATAGAGCCTCTACTCAATTTCTAAATAGCTTTTACACAAATTATATACATCATCCACATTATTTCATAACATTTGCATAACATCTACACATTTTCTTATATTTAAATATTATTTCATAACATCTACTAAAATTTTTTAAATTAATTCCACATTATTATTTCAAAACGTCACATTATTATTTCATAACATTTGCATAACATTTTTCACATTAATTCTACATTATTACGCTTTTTTTCTACATTAATCAACTTTACATTTTCTCCTTTACCTGCTATCTACTTATACATTTTTTTTGCATGGATTAATCTAACTTCACATTTTTGCTTTTATAAATAAATTTGAGAGTGCTGATCAGAAGAAAATGCGAAAAATTGCTAAGAGAGAGAATAAGTTTTTATGACCTGGCTTAGAAGGTCTGATGGAAAGTTGTCATGGCTGCAAAAATGATTGTGATTTAGGTATGAATGATTGTGTACTTGCAATAGGGCTTTAAGTTGAATAAAACAGAGTTGGTGTTCTTCCTTTATCAAACAGTTTGTGATGAACTATCTCCTAATTAATATCAATTAACATTTGAAATTTTACTACGTGACAAAATTAAATTATGAGAAATTTAATCATATTCATCTCTCTTTCTAAATATGTATAATTCTATCAAGGTATTAATGATTGTGATTTAGGTATGAATGATTGTGGAAAGTAAATAGATTTTTCTTCTTTCCATTCTCTTTGGATTAATAAATCCAGATATGAATCTTAATATTATCTTTGGTATAAGTTATCTGAAAAATTTTAGTAATTATTTTTTAATTTTATTTATAAGATAAATTGTAATTTTTAAAATGTATTTATCGTTTAAATAATTTTTTATTTATTTAATGTTTGTTTTTTAAATACTAGTGAATGTATATATATTATGTTACACTTTTAACGAAGAGTTTATTTATAAAAATATTCAACAAATAAAAATAATAATTAGTTTATTGGTTTATTTTTTTTCTTCTTATAATTAAAATCGGAGAAAGTAATATACTATGTTTAAAGTAATTGATCTAAATAAAAATTTGGACCTTTTTAGAAAATAGTATCAAATAAAATGGTAACTAACATAATGTTCATGCTTGTGGTCATTGTCCATTGGTTCATCCACCATATTTTTATTATATAACAAAGAATCTATTATATATAATTAAAACATACTCCACTGCCACGTCAGACTTTTTCCTCCATATATGCAAACATTTGCCTAATGTTTTTCACATTAATTCTACATTATTACGCTTTTTTTTTGTCTATATTAATCAACTTTATATTTTTGCCTTTACCTGCCATCTACTTATACATTTTTTTTTTGTCTGGATTAATCTAACTTCACATTTTTGCTTTTATAAATATATTTGAGAATGCACATCAGAAGAAAAGGTGAAAAATTGCAAAGAGGGAGAATAAGTTTTTATGATTTGGCTTTGAAGGTCTGATGGAAGGTTTTCATGTCTGCGAAAATGATTGTGATTTAGTTATGAATGATTGTGTACTGGCAATAGGGCTTTAAGTTGAATAAAACATAGTTGATGTTCTTCCTCTGTAGATAGTTTGTGATAAAATATCTCCTAATTAATATCAATTAACATTTAAAATTTTACTATGTGACAAAATTAAATTATATGAGAAATTTAATCATATTCGTCTCTCTTTCTAAATATGTAAAATTCCATGTGATTTAGGTATGAATGATTGTGTAGAGAAAATAGATTTTTCTCTTTCCATTCTCTTTGGATTAATAAATCAAGATACGAATCTTAATACTATCTTTGGTATTAATTATTTGAAAAAATTTAGCGATTTTTAAAATTTTATTTATAAGAAAAATTGTGATTTTTAAAATGTATTTATCGTTTAAATAATTTTTTATTTATTTAATATTTGTTTTATAAATACTAGTGAATGTATATATATTGTCTTACACTTTTTTATGAAGAGTTTATTTATAAAAATATTCAAAAAAATAAAAATAGTAATTAGTTCATTGGTTTATATATTTTTCTTCTTATAATTAAAATCGGAGAAAGTAAACAACTATGTTTAAATTAATCGATCTAAATAAAAATTTGGACCTTTTGAGAGAATAGTATCAAATAAAATGGTAACTAACATATTGTTCATTGTTGTGGTCATTTTCCATTGGTTCATCCACCATATTTTTACTATATAACAAAGAAGAATTGTTATTTTAACACAAAAATTGACAATAAAAAATTGGTTGACAATTTGACTATGTGATTAATAGATATTACAAGTGTTGAAATTCATTAAGTTATTAATTAAACGTAATTAATTATAAATTTAAATATAATTATTTATAATTTTTAAATATTCAATACGTTTATGTCTTTCACATATTTTATACTTTATCCACTATTTTATACTATATCTTCTATTTAAATATTATTTTATAACGTCTATTCAAAATTTTCTAAATTAATTCTACATTATTATTTCATAACGTCACATTATTATTTCATAATGTTTGTCCAATATTTTTCACATTAATTCCACGTTACCACTCAATACGTTTGTTTTTTTGTATGCATTAATCAATTTCACATTGTTTTGTCATCTACTTTATCAACTTCACATTTTCTACGTGTCATCTACTTATTTGTTAGCAATTAAATATAATCTTGAACTTATGGATTGAGAGTACATATAAAATTTCTTCAACTTCTTCTATAGTGAGAGTACATATATCTCTCTTGTTTAACCTAAAATATATTTTGACTATTTATATGTGCCTCTTATTGTTGGGTACTTCTCTTCTATAAATTACATTGATAGAATTGAATATATATTATTGATATAACTACTTTATAGATAATCATTTTACAATTGAGACATAAAACTTCATATTGATTTTTTAAAAACATTTATTTAAATTAAAATATAACCGCGGAATAGCCAGGTTAACATCTAGTTTTACTTTAACGTAAATATTGCCTATGTAGGAATTGTTTAGACGCCTTCCTATTTTCCATATTGTGCTATTGAGGGAGATGAGCTCCCTGAAAAGATCAAATATCAAGCTGCATCACCTGATGAGGCTGCTTTAGTTATTGCTGCAAAGAACTTCGGTTTTTTCTTTTATAGGTTCAAACATCTTTTCTACACAACCATTGTATCATTTTACCTCAATTTTTATGCTGCACAAAACCTTGACTGAGTTTGAGATTAAGAGTGAGAGGTGAAATTAAAATCTCAAAATATAAAATTTAGACTGACTGATGGGTGGAATTAAAAGGGAATTAACCCCTAGTTCGAGCAACTGCTAATATATGATCCATAATTTATAGGAAAAGTCAAGGACTTATGAGAAATCGTACTTATTTGACCAATAACGAAATCTAGACCCAAATTCACAATACCATATCTAGTGTCATCTCTATGTAATTAGGTATTTGTCTTCTATTTGTTTTTAATCATACTGTCTTTTTGAAGGGGTTTTCATTACAAATATGTTCTACTATGGTAGTTTTGAGGGTTCCACATTGGATAATGATAAGGCCTAATTAGTGATTACAAGTGGTGGTTATCTCTCACCTTACAAGCGGATTTTTTTAAGATTGAGTAAGCTCAATCAAAATTATAAGATTATATTAAAGTCTATTGGATAGTGGTATGATTTGAATAGCGATTATAAGCAGCCGATATCCCTCATCATATAAACCGATTTCGTGAGGTTGAGTTTGTTTCATTGATGTTTTTCTTACTTATTCATCTTTTGTAATTTTAGTAATTTTGGAGGATCACTTATCCGCACAACTGTTTGTAATTATATTATCTTCTTCTAATTACATTGCTTCTAGTAAGTGTTATTCCTTGCTAGATGCACGCCTACAATGATATATATTCGCGAGTCTTATGCTGAAAAGATGGGAGAAATTCAAGATGTCTCGTATGAGACAAGTAACCATTTGTCTCTTTTTTTTAAGTACTTGGTTTCAAGACCATAGCACCATCGTACATCTACCATCCTCAAGCCTTGCTTCATCAAAATTACTATTTTTGTCTATTTGATAAGCCAAACTACTTTTAAATTAAACTAGATAACAAAAAGACAATATATAGTACAAAATATCCAACAATATCAAATAAACAATATCAAAAGAACAACAAAAATTCATCGAAACATAACAAAGAAACAACCAAATAAAAAGAAACATAATTAGAGAATCAATTTGAGATGCAACAGATGTTAACAACCAAATAACCAGTAGAGTAAATTTGACTACCTCACTATATCTTGGAATTACAAAGGTAATAAGCAAATACAATACACAAGCAATAATTCCGCTGCACCAGGTTTAAAGAAAAAATGTCATCATCAATATAGTGAACAAAAAATTCAAAATAAATAGACACAAAAGCTATATTGATCCCATATATAAAAAGTATATGCATCTAATTTTTACTCATTACATATCTAACTAATTACTAACTGCAAGTTTAACTTACAACGTGTGTCCCTTTTCACATTTCTTTCACTAGTATCGTTTCAAAATTGAGTCCAAATCATTATGCAACTGCAAGTAACATGAATAATTATAACAATGGATAATATCTTACACAATACCATTGCATAACAGTAGTAAAAAACATGCTTATAGAGTCACCCCTGAATTCATTGTTGTGATAATCTTCACGCAACGAATCTGTCATGGTAGTACGATGTGAGATATTTCTAAAAATATTGGGGAATATATATATATATATATATATATATATATATATATAGTTTTAATTGATCTGATATAGTTTTTTGGTTTAGTGGTTGGCGCAACTGCTGGATTCGAACTCGGGTCATCCTCGAAAAAAAGGCACTTATACCTTTTCACAGAGTCAATGGGAGAACCAAGAGTTGCATCTCTTTGTCAAGTGACATTATTTTTTCTATAAACTATGTCATTTTGGACAGAATAGAACATAAAAAGTTTGGCTATTGTTATCCACTTTGTCTCATCCATTATATATTCTAAGTCATCATATTCTTCTCTAATGCATGACTGAAGGATAGGAAACATTCTTTTATAACTTAATATTGAAAGATACTATTGGTGTGTTAGAGCAAATTGTTGGGTATTGGGCTCCCTTCTTATGTGGAGAAAGACCCAAATATTGTATTTCATGTGTCTCACTTATTTAAGTAGAGAGTTGTCGAATTAGGATTGTAAGAGAGAGACTATTTTGATAGGAAACGCAACCACCAAAAGAGAAAAGAGAAGAGTAACCATATTCTCGATTTTGTTAAATCACTCTATACAAAACATCGATTGCGCATTTGTTAACCGTTGGATCGGACTAATTTTTGGACCGTAGGTTCGCAACATTCAAGTCTTCATTTTCAATAGTAGGATCGTCGAAAGGAAGTTTGGAAGGGAAGATATGGTGCTCGCAATGCATCATGTTTTTTGGGTGTTTTTGTTCTTCTTGGTTTTCATTTGTTGGCATTAGTGCTTTATTATTTTAGCTAGTTGTAGGAACAATCTGTACATCATTTTAAGACTCTTTTGTATCCTTATTTAATTATAGTTGAGCTATTTCTTTGTTGATGGAAGACTTGTGGTTTTTACCCTTACATTGAGGAGTTTTTCACATTAAAATATCGGTGTTCTTTACGCACTAACATTTTGATCAAATGGAAAATAGACAATTTTGTTATTAAATTGATCAAATTTCTTTACAACTTTCTTAAGATAGTGAGACTGGGATAAACCAATATTTAACCATCTCTTAAAATCATATCTACTTCACCTAAACGTTTCATATCAAAATCTTTTGATAAAAAAGTTTTAGTTTTTTCTATCTCAACTCAATGGGTGTCAAAGATTAACATAACATCCACATATAACCAAATCATAACACCATTTCAATTGTGACATTTACTACAAATACACTTGTAAAATTCATTTATTTTATATTCATTAGAGAGCACAACTTGATTAAACTTTTGGTGCCATTATTTGGGTGCTTGTTTTAACCACAATGCGAAAAATGGTATTTTACAGCGCTTTTTTTTAAGCCATTTACAACACTTTTTCAAAAAATTATGCGTTGTAGTATCCAGCGTTGTAAAAGATACAACAACGCTCTTTAAAATAAAAAAAGTGTTGTAAATCTTTTCTAAAAATGCGCTGCTTGTTGTATGAGTTTTACAACACTTTTTTAAAAAAGCGCTATAATAGGTGTATTCCTTTATTTCAATTAGATCTATTTCTGGGATTATATCAACAATCTCCTTCATAAATCGCAATATACAATATCTGCAGTCCATGTTATTAGTTTGACGAGAGCACTATAAAATAAAACATATAAGTCAATAAATATTTGTGCATTGATTGTTAGCACTATAAAATAAATGTGATTGTTAGCATTAACAAACATATCATATATATATATATGTAAGCAATAAATGAATAAATGAATACAATACATGAAGAGTGCAAAGAAATATGTAGGGTTCATAGGGTTACGGTTTCGTTTAAGAAGACGGAGACAATGCGCAAAAATACGAACGGTTCGTAGGAAAGATTAGGGTTCGCAATGAGAAGAGTACGTAATAATTTTCGTAGGGATAGTAACAAATATGGAGATGATTTGCAATGGAGATGGTTAACAATATTGTTCGTAGAGACATTAGCGTTTGCAATGAGAAGAATAATGAAAAGGAGAAGGACACTGAAGCATAATGTAGTTTATGTAATAAAGAGGAAACTGAAGCAATTTATTGTTATATATAAAATCCTATTACAGCGCTTTTTTAAAGAGCGCTGTAAAAGACTTTCTTATTTTATTTTTTAAAAGCCTATTACAGCGCTTTTTTAAAGAGCGCGCTGTAAAAGACTTCCTTATTTTATTTTTGAAAAACCTAATATAGCATTTTTTTAAAGAGCGCTGTAAAAGATCTCCTTATTTTATTTTTTTAAAAGCCTATTACACCATTTTTTTAAAGAGCGTTGTAAAGGACCTCCTTATTTTATTTTTTAAAAGCCTATTACAGCGCTTTTTTAAATAGCGCTGTAAAATAGCTCCTTATTTTACTTTTAAAAGCCTATTACAACGCTTTTTTAAAGAGCGCTGTAAAAGACCTCCTTATTTTAATTTTAAAAGCCTATTACAACGCTTTTTTAAAGAGCGCTGTAAAAGACCTCCTTATTTTATTTTTTAAAAGCCTATTACAGTGCTTTTTTAAAGAGCGTTGTAAAAGACCTCCTTAGTTTACTTTTAAAAGCCTATTACAACACTTTTTCAAAGAGCGTTGTAAAAGAGCTTTTTATTTTATTTTTTAAAAGTCTATTACAGCGCTTTTTTAAAGAGCGCTATAAAAGACTTCATTATTTTACTATTAAAAGCCTATTACAACGCTTTTTTTAAAAAGCGCTGTAAAAGACCTCCTTATTTTATTTTTTAAAAGTCTATTACTGCGCGTTTTTACAGGTCTTTTAAAGCGCTTGTACAAAAGCGTTGTAAAAGACCTTCTTATTTTTTTTTAAAAGCCTTTTACAGCTCTTTTTCAAAAAGCGCTCTAATAGGTCCTTTAATTATGTGAAAGCGCAAGTCTTTTACAATGCTTTTTTTACAGCGCTTGTCAAAAAAGCGATGTTGTATCCTCCGTTATTTTTAAAATATCATACAACAGCGCTTGTATTTAACAAGCGCTATAAAAAGACGCGCTATAAAATATCATTTTTGGCGTAGTGAACCCACATAAAGATTTAGTCAATTTACACACTTTATGTTCTTGTCCTTTGATGACAAACCATTCAGGTTTTCAGGTTGTTTCATATACACCTCTTCATCTAACTCTGATTTTAGAAAACAATTGTAACATTCATTTGATGGATTACAAAATTATAGATAGAAGCTAGTACCAAAATCACTCTTATGGATGCAATTCTTGCAACAAGTGCATAAGTATCTATGTAGTTGATATCTTCTTTTTGTGTAAACCTTTTTTCAACAAGTCTAGCTTTAAATTTATCAATGGTACCATCAACTTTGATTTTCTTCTTAAAGATCAATTTGCAATCTATTGGTTTGAATCTGGGTGGGAGGTCTACTAATTTTCAAGTTTTATTCCCCATAATTGAGTCTATTTCCTCTTGGATGACTTCTTTCCAAAATGCAGAATCTTGAGACTTTATTGTCTTTTCATATGTGTCTAGGTCACTCTCTAAATTGTAGCAAATTATTCCATACCTCTTAATGAAATAATTTGTACCTTCTACAAGGAACATAAACAAGTCTAGTCCATAACTTTTCTCTTTTCTAGCTTTTTTTTACTTCTTTTAGGTTCTAAACATGTCAAAGTATCATTATTAGATGCATTATTTTCTAGACTTTGTACACTAGAGCGTACAACTTCCTTGGGATGTAAAATTGAATTAAATCTATTTTCTAGAAAAATTATGTCTCTTTACTCAATCAATTTGTTAATAGGATATGTGTCATTAGATTCAATAACCATGCATCTATAGGCCTTGCTATTTTCATCATAACCCAAAAATACACTTTCAATTCCTCTTTCTCTCAATTTCTTTCCTTTTGGTTCAAGAACCTTATCAATTTACAACTCCTAACTTTTATATAGTTAAGATTGGGTTTTCTTTTCTTCCATAGTTCATATGGGGTTATCTTGTTCATTTTTTTTCGAAAATCTACTTAATAAAAGTTTTATGTTGAAGTTCTACTTGTGCTTTAAATATTCAGAATCTAGAGCAATCATCAATAAAAGTGATAAAATACTTTTTTTTCAAAAATTGTTGGTCAGCCATGAAAATCACATACATCAGAGTGAATTAAATAAAATACCTTAGAACTTCTTTCAACTCTTTTAAAAGGCTGTCTTGTGATTTTAGTTAACATGCAAGTAGTACATGGATTTGAATTTTTGTCAAAAGTCGAAATTAAATTTGATTTAATCATGCCATTCAATTTTCTAAAGTTAATATGTCTTAATCACATATGCCATAAATCACAAGACTCAACGATATAAGTAAAAATCCTATTATTATTATAGTTACTAACAATGTTACATTTGAACATATTCTCACAAAGGTAACCCTTCCCTACAAATATACTCTCTTTAGAGAGAATAAATTCATCCCCCTCAAATACACATTTGAAACCAAACTTATTAATTAAGGATACAAAAATCAAGTTGTTCCTAACTTCAAGAACATAAAATGCATCTTTAAGAGTAAGTGTTTTTCGAGACACTGTTCCTTTTCCTTTGACTTGAACAGTTCATGCATTTTCCATGTACAAAATACTTTCATCTTCTTCATCAATCGTCTTAAATAGTTCTTTGTTTTTGCACACATGGCTGGTAGCACCAGAGTCTCTCCACCAAGATTCAACATCTTCAATCATGTTGAGTTCATAAAGGACAACAACAAGATTATCTTTTGTTGCACTTGAATTCTTCTCTTTGTTCTTCATTTTCAAGAACAAGCACCCATTTTCTTTGTTCATCATTACCGTTGTATTTTTCATGAGATTTATCAAAATCCCTATTTCTTTTCTTAAAAGTTTTGCTTGAATTTCCTCCCTTCATTACATCCACCTTTTCATGAGAAAATTGGTTTTTAGTATCCTCTTGTTTACGGTACTCTTTTTCTAAACGAAGATGATTACCCAATTGCTCAAGATATATGTTCTCTTCCTTATGTTTCTTGGATTTTTTGAAATCTTTCCACAAAGGTAGAAGTTTGTCTATTATGGAGAATACAATAATTATTTCATCCATGTGCATCTGATGTTGTTTGTAGTTATTAAGAATGCTGTAAATCTCGTGCATTTGATCCATTACTGATTTATTATCAACGATTTTATAATCATTCAATCGAGAAACAAGATGAAACCCTATTTTTTAGGGATAAGAGAAACAAGATGAAACCCTTGTGTTTTATTTGATTTCTAGTTATATGATTTCTATGAATCATATTTTGAAACAGAACTGGACTTTACGAATGCTTGAGATGAGAAATTAATGAATTTATAGTCTATGGATAGATGCGGGTCATGAAACCAATTAAATTAGTTGCAAAGGAAATACTTTAACAAGAGAATTCATGTACAATAAGGCTTAATTCTAGTCTTAAATCCACTAAGGAATTAGAGATTACTTTGGAATTAAAGATTTTGTCACTAAGACATTAGGGCAAGAATAATAAAGAGAATTCGTTAGTAATACAATAAAGAAATTCAGTAACTAGGATCAAATTAGACACCAAGATTGGATTCAAAGTGAGACACATCCCTGACATTTTTCTTATTGTAAAAGATCGATTTTATTACTGTTGTTAATTTTAAATATTATTTCAATCAACTTGGGAACTTTTTGTTCAATGCAATCCTTGAGTTCGATACTCGGTACTACCGTTTTATTATTACTTGCAACGATACAGTACATTTGCTGAAATGCTATCAAGTTTTTGGCGTTGTTGTCGAGGAATGCCATATCACTTGGTAAACTATTGCCTTTGCAACTAATTTAATTGAAGTCATGACCTGCATCTATCCCTAGACTACACGTTCAAGAATTTCTCATCTAAAGCTTTCGTGAAGTCCACTTCCGTTTCAAAATACGAATCGTAGAACATTTTAATGTTTATCAAGCAATAAAAAAAATTAAGCACATAGATGAGAAAAATAATTCAATAAACTCATTCATATAACTAGAAGTCAAATCATAAAATTAAGGGTTTCATCTTATTACACTCATCCCTAACAAATAAGGTTTAGTTACTCGTGATAGAGATACAAAAGACAGGGATTAAAGAAGAATTACATGAATGATTCATGAATGATTCTTGATAAAACTGCTCCAACGATGTTAGAAACGGTCGTCTTTGAGTTTCTCTACTAGGGAACAAGTCACCCAACTTCCCGATAGTCAAAAAATTACATAGAAAGTGAGAAAAAATGCATTTTAATGAATGTTGCCGCATCCCAAGATCCCCAGGCGCAGCCTTTGCGCTTCAAGTGTGTCCTGGCAGAGGATTCAGCCTAAAAATGCGCCTCAGGCACGGCTGTTGCCCTTCATGTGTACAACTTCTTCTGTTTGACTTTTTCTACATTTTTCTTCTCTTTTGTGTCCGAATTGAGTTCCAATGTCTTCATGAAAGTTGGTTTTATGGACTTTAGCTTTCATTTATACTTGGTTTGACTCCGATTGGACAACTACAACTACATATATGGCTGAAATACACCACATAGGTCATGTCGATTTCTCACCAAAATTATGGCTATAGATAAGATTGAGAATCATTATCTCAATGGTAGGAGATGACAAATTCGTTGTAAACACAACACTATTAGAGAGTTACTTTCTAAAGGAGTGGTGATAGTGCATCATGTATGCATTGATGAGAATTTAGCAGATTATTTGATGAAAGATTTAGCTAGAGAGAAATTCAAATATACATCCAAAAGGATGAGACTAATGACTATAGTGTCACTCATGATGGCAACCTGACGACTCTTCATCATATGCATATTTTTCATTGTTTTTAGTCTTATTTACCTTTTATTCACTACTTAATTTAAGGATTTATTTGATATATTTTGTTAATTTTAGTTTTTTGATTTAATGAAATGTTTATGTTCTGATTTCCTAGATTAAGTAGAGATTTTTCGTAGTTTTGCGTTGTTACTTTGTTTTAGTGTAGTGCTGAATTTAGGTGAGAAATCAACATGACCTATGTGGAGTTTTCAGTTATATCTAGAGTTGTAGAAGTCCAACTGAAGTCAAACCAAGCTCATATGAAAGCTATGTTGCATAGATACAACTTTCATGAAGACACCGAAACCAAATTCGGACTCGATAAACGCCAGATATAAGATGATGTGCGCTTGAAGAGCATTTCTGCCCTGATGCCACTGTCGTTTTGCGCCTGAAACGTGCGACGCGCAGCAGAGCACATTAAATCTCGTTTTTCTTACTTTTTATGGATATTTTTTACTATTGGGGTGTGTGGAGACTTGTGCCCTAGCAGAGAAACTCAATGACAGTTGTTTCTAACACCATTGGATCAATTTCATCAAGAATCATTTATTGATCTTTCTTGTAATTCTTATCTAATCTCTATCTTTTCTCTCTCTGACATGAGTAACTAACCCTATTTTTTTGGGATGAGTCTAACAAGATGAAACCCTTATGTATATAGTTTGATTTATAGTTATATTAATGAGTTTATGGAATTATTTTTCTCATCTTTGTGCTTAATTTTTTTTTATTGTTTGATCAACATTAAAATGTTCTACAATTCGTATTTTGAAATGCAAGTGGACTTTACGAATGCTTGAGATGAGAAGTTCATGAATTTGTAGTCTAGGGATAGATATAGGTCACTAAACCAATTAAATAAGTTTGCAAAGTCAATAGTTTATCAACAAAATTCTTGTACGCTAAGGCTTAATTATCATCTTAAATCCACTAAGGAATTAGGGGATACTTTGGAATTAAAGATTTTGTCACTCAGCCATTAGGGCAAGAATAATAAAGAGAATTTGGTAATAATTTAATAAAGGAATTCAGAAACTAGGATCAAATTAGAAACCAAGGTTGGATTCAAAGTAAAACTCATCCCTAAAATTTTCTTAATATAAAGGATCAATGTAATTATTGTTGTTAATTTTAAATATTATATTAAATAATTCATAAACTTTTTTTTCAATTTCAGTAATTAAATAAAATTTGATTTTAAAACGCAATCCATGAGCTCGACACTTGGTACTATCATTTTATTATTACTTGCAACGATTGAGTACACTTGCAGAAACACTTTCACAATCTGACCTAAAAGGCTGGAGATCTCAAGAATTAGGTTCAATGGGTAATAATTAGTTTTGTAGTGTTATGAGATGAACATGTTATTATAAATTAGAGAAGTCCAATTCCTGAAGTGAAGATAGGATGAAATAATATAAACTCTTAATTAGATCTATACTTTGTGTGGAGTGGAGTACCTAGCTACAAGAGTACTCTTGATTTACTCACATATGTGAATGTTGAAGTGGGGTTGTATCCTATGGAATTTTTGAGGCAGAATTTCTATTGCGTTCACTATATCGCGATAGATGTCCAGGGCCATTAACACACGGGATTTGAGAATGCACCATATGAATAGGTTGTGTGTGGGTTTGGTGTTAGAGAAAGAGTTCAGGACTACAGGTCACTCTTGTTGAATCTGAATCTTACATATTATGCAAACGTTAAATTCATCAGATACACCTGCTTATGCACAACCACATATAACTTTTGACGCTACTTCAAAAACATTTTTTTTTAATTAAAGTGGGAGATTTTTGGAACATAGAGTATTTTAGTGTGTGAATTTAAAAATTGTTGAAGTCCCACATTGTAAAACTCTCATATATTGAGTAGTTTTCAACTCTATAAATACTAAAGAGTTGAATTAGATAGTTAAGATATACGGGTTTGCTTCCATCACATCAAAGTTGCATGCATTTCCAGACTTCTCTTTTCTCCCTCTTCTATTTGATGCATTACTGAATCACTTCCCTCCTTTCTTTTTAATCCCTTTGAAATTTTTCGTGCCATAGTGCTTTTGATTTTTGTGTGATAATCTCATATTGTGAGTTGCTTTAACAGCCATGTTGAGAATGACTTTAACCGTCATAATGAAAGTGCAATTGTAGAAGGGATTTCATGGTTTATAGTATGCCTTGTATAATTTGGGCAGTGCAGCAAAACATCTTAAAGAGAGCGACTTTGTCCATGACTTAATCCAATAATATCTTCAGTGACATAAATTTATTTTGAAACAATTTTTCAAAATTCAATAAACAATAATATACCTTGATTTGATGAAGTTTCGTAGTTGAAACTATATATTATATTGCGAAAATAAAAATAAGATCATGTGAAGGATAAAAAAGAAAAAAAATGCTTATATTTAATATTGAATAAACGATTTTGTATAAGTTTTGGTAAATTTAGTCACATAGTAAAGGAATTGCATAAATGGAAATATCATATTGGTTTGTGACAAAAAAATCATCATACCTCTTGTGTGAGTGCTTAGACCCTAGCTATGAGCCTTTATATATCCAAGTTCCTATAAATCGTATAAAGTTAGAGTTGTTAAATTGCTAACAAAAAAATATGCTAGAAATGGTGAACTAGTTTGTCTTGAAAAATTCTTTGGCAATCACGTGATGGAGAAACTGTGAAATCAAATGGAGGAAAATAAAAAGTTTCTAATAATAATAAAAAAAATATATAATTTTTTTCATAGGAAATCAAATGGACACAACCCACACAACCACTATCAAATAATGCTCTTTTGTAGTAATGTCATAAACAAATTTGTGTTCTAAGAAACCTTATTGGTAAAAATGTTGTATGACAAAATACGAAAATATGATTCAACTTTAAAACATATGTGGTGTGAAATGAGTCTTAGTGAGAGTTGTTTGCTATGTATTTACTTGTTAGAATACAGTCTGACTTCAACTATGTTGACTTATAGTGAATTTTAGGTTTTAATATGTACATCTTTTATTTTTATATTAAACTAGTCAAGAGAAAAATATGTTGAGCTTTTTGTGAAAAAATACATAAAATGACAATTGGTTACTAATCTGGATATGGTGAAAATATAATTTGTAACAAATAAGGAGTCATGACTTTTCAAAATGAATATACTATTACTAGTTGTGAATTTGAAAACGATTGTTCATGCTTTTTTGTTGTTGTTAAGCTCTAGCCCTGATACCAAATTGTAAACAGCGTGCTATGATAATAGATAATATGTTGCTGTTTTACTTACATGAACCCTGACTGCTTAATTTAGGGGGAGCTTGTTTTAATGGTATTTGTAATGTTATACCTTGAAATGTTAAACTCAAGTTAAAATTGTATGTTTGTCACTTATGCAAAAAGGGGGAGATTGTTGGACTTAAGTCCCCTTAATCATAATTTTGATATAATTAATAAACATACAATGTTCATACATCATGTGATAAATCTAACATTTTAACAGAGTAAGATTTCAGGAACAACAACTCAACCCTACATACATGAGACAATAGCTTGTAACTCAAGGAATCAACAAAAGTGGGAAAGTTTACTGAGCAAACGGATTAGGCAATCGATTCTGTAAAGGGGTTGTATGAAAATGTGTAATCTGTGATTAAACAATCGATTAGGTAATCGACTGGCACAATCATTGATAAAAATTGTGCAAGTCAGAGGCAAGCCATTTAGCAAGCTAATCGATTGTTCCAATCACAAAGACTAAAACTGATTGTAAATATCGATTGACAAATCGATTGTGCAAAGTCACAGGGCCAAGCCATTTAATAAGCCAATCGATTGGCAAATCGATTTCGAAAATAAAGTTTCAAAAGGAACATGGTCTGTGACAAACACAATCGATTGGACAATCCATTGTGACAAATTCTTTTATAACAAGTTTGGTATCAATCGATTAGGCAATCTATTAAAATGATCCAACTGGTAAAATCATTTTTTAGAAACATTACACTTAATCGATTGGCACATTGATTTGCTTGAAATAAGATAAATACCTGTATTAAACCAAATCGATTGGCAAATCGATTGAAACAAAAATTTGAGTTACAGGGAGCAATCAGTATATGGCCAAATCGATTATGTGTATTAATGAATCGATTATGTGACTTAATGAATCGACTGAGTACTCGATTGTTTTGATCTCGTTGTTGGAACAAAACTCCTGTAATCGATTATGCAATCGATTCCATTAAGAACTGCGCATAATTTTCTGAAAGGTGCATTAAAATAATCGATTAGGTAATCGATTAGTTTATGTAGTTTCAAGATTCAAGAAAAACAAGATTCACGATAATCTATTGGGAAATCGATTGAGCCTATTTTATTGCATTAATAAATCAATTTGTCAATCGATTTATCTGTTGTTTTTTAGAAACTATATAAACGGTTTTCAATCACTTTTTCTTACAACTTTGTTAACTTTTTGAACAATTTTCTCTCACACTTGAATAACCTTCGATATTACTTTTTCAGACCCTAACCAACAATTATTCATGATCAATAGAGAGCTGAAAAAGACTTCTTGTGAGAAAAAGAGAAAGATCTCACAAACACTCAAATTGGAAAACAAATTCTTGTGTGAGATTCATTGCAAGTGATTGAGACAAATTCTGTATATCTTTTATATTTTTCTGTAACAAAGATTCTGTAAACAAAGAATTGAGAAAAACCCAGTAGTGAAACTGGTAGTTATCTTCATTGTTGAGAGGGCTCATCAAGAAGAAGCTTTATTGTTATCTTGGAATAGTATGTAGAGAAACTCTGGGATACAGTGGTTGCAAAATGGAATAGAGAGGGAGTTTTAAGATTGATAGGCCGGGAGCGCTGGAACATCTGTAAAACACTCTAGAAGATTCTATTGAAAAGTCCGAAATCATTTAATTTCGGGACTGGACGTAGGCCGTCAGATAGACGACTGAACCAGTATAAAAATCGCAGTGCACTACTTTATATCCCTTACTATTTATTTCCATTTTGCATTGTATGATTGTATGATTAATCTTGATTGCATGCGATAGTTGAATTCTGTTTTAATTGACATTGCTTGAATGGTAAATTTGGCATGTTTGCATCTTGGTTAATCTGTTGAACAATTACTGTATATGTTGTGCTTGTAATTAGACATTACATGTTATTGTGAACCTTCGCTTAGAAACAATTCCTTGGGATTGTGATTGATTCTTGTTTAATAAAATTGCATTTTGTTAAACTGTTTAGTAATTTTTTGAAATTCAGTAAAGACTGTCATATACGTTTTTAGCACATTAGAGGACATTATTATCCAACAAGTGGCATCAAGAGCTTGGCTTTATAGATAAATTCTTTAAAGAAAATTTCCTCAGTTGAATTCCTAGGAGAGGGTGCTTCATTAGTTAGGCCCCCTGCTTTCAATGGGGTGGCCTATATGTACTGGAAACGTAGGATGTTAATATTTTTAGAAACTAGTGGTATTGATATTCTAGATGCTGTAGAAAATGGGCCCTACATACCTACAATAGCTGGGACTAGTGATTCACTAATCCCTAAACCCAGATCTGACTGGTCTGAGGATGATAAGAAGAAGGTAGGATATAATGCTAAGGCAAAAATTATTATTACATCTGCATTGTCAACTGATGAATTTTTTAGGGTCTCAAACTGTAAGACAACAAAGGAGATGTGGGACACTCTTCAACAAACTCATGAAGGAACTACTTATGTGAAAAGGGCCAGAATAAACACATTAATGCATTAGTACAAACTGTTCAATATGAAGAAAGACGAATCAGTCAATGACATGCAAACGAGATTCACACATATTGTCAACAACCTGAATGCACTTGGCAAGGAAATTGACAATGAACAACAGATCAACAAAGTCATGAGATACTTGACAAGAGAATGGCAACCAAAGATTACTGCCATAGCAGAATCCAAAGATCTCGGCAGTATGGCAATTGCTACGTTGTTTGGAAAATTAAGAGAGCATGAAATGCAATTACACAGGCTGAAAGAGACAGAACAAACTAAGAAGAAAACAAAAGGCTTATCACTGAAAGTTCAAACTCAATCAAAGTCTGAACAAGAGAGCTGCTCGGATGAATCAAGCAGTGAGACTGATGAAGAATCTGAAATAGGTTTACTGGTCAAAAAGTTCAAAAAGTTTCTAAAAAAGAAAGACAATAAGTTCAGAAAGCCTTCAAGTTCTAAGACAAATGACAGCAAGACAATCACCTATTATGAGTGTTGAAATACAGGTCATATAAAGTCTGAGTGTTACAAATTGCAAAACAAAAATAGGACTGCAAAGGCTAAAGGCAAGGAACCTGCTCCTAAAACCAGAAAAGCATATATTGCATGGAACGACAACGAAGAATCCTCTATATCTTTAGAAGCAGAAGAAGCAAATATGTGCCTTGTGGCAAACACAGATTCTGAATCAGAAAGTGAGATAAGTTCTCAATATAACTTTTCTTATGATGAACTGCATCAAGCATTCAATGAACTGCATGATGAATATGTTAAGTCTATTAAGCAGTTAATAAGTACAAAGAAAATGCTTGAACAATAATGTATGATGCATGAACAAATGAAAAATGATCATAAGGAAATTGAGGACTTGTATGAACAATTGAAAAAAGACTCGTATGATAAATCAACAAGATGCATTGAACTTGAAAAAACTGTTGCAGCATTAAAGTCTGATTTTGTGAATTTTACTAGTAGTAAAAATAAACTGAATGTCATACTTAGCAAACAGAGACATGTTAATGAAAGATCTGGACATGGATATAAACCATATATGCATGTTAAAAAGAACAAAACTAGAAGTGGAATTGGTTATATGCAAAATAGGAATGCCAAACATAGTCAGAAATCTGTTAGATCAATGAATATATATGACATCTTTACTAAACCAAATTCACATTCATCCTTTGCTGGCTAATGTAACTTCTGTTGTAGAAAGGGACATTTTATGTCTAATTGTAAATTGAAAAGACTAGCCAATAGAGGATGGAAACAAATTTGGGTAGCAAAGACACAAACAGTTGCAACTAAACCCCAGGACCCAATTTATATTGGGTACCTAAAACCAAATTTTGATTTTGTGTTGCAGGTGTGCTTGACATCCAATAGGCACCAATGGTACCTAGATAGTGGGTGCTCAAAGCACATGACAGGAGACAAGTCTAAATTCTTGTCTCTAACTTTAAAGGATGGAGGATTTGTTAAATACGGTGACAAAAATAAGGGTAAGATTTGTGGTTTTGGTGACATTGGCAGTGAGTCAACTGTTGTGATCAACAATGTCTTGTACGTAGAAGGATTAAAACACAATCTTCTAAGTATAACTCAATTATGCGATAAAGGGTTCCAGGTAAGTTTTTCAACTAAATCTTGTATAATTGAGCATAAGGATAACAAAGATACGAAATTAGTAGGTGCAAGAATTAATAACATTTATATGCTAGATTTTGATTCTTTGCCTAGTAATATTTGCTGTTTGTTATCTAATTCAGATGAAACTTGGTTATGGCAGAAACGTATAGCGCATATTCATATAGATCATCTAAATAAGCTTGTTATAAACAGCTAGTTATAGGACTCCCTGACAAGAAATTTATTAAGGATAGGCTTTGTGATTCATGTGAGAAAAGTAAGCTAGTTAAATCGTCTTTTCCCCCAATAGATATGGTTAAAACCATTAGGGTTTTGCAGTTAATACACATGGACCTCTTTGGTCCTTCTCAAGTGAGAAGCTTTGGAGGAAACCTATATGGATATGTATTGATAGATGATTATTCTCAGTTCACTTGGACTTATTTTCTAAGTCACAAGAGTGAGGCTTTCTCAGTTTTCAAAAAGTTTGCTATCTTAGTTCAAAATGAGACAAGTCATAAAATAATATCCATTAAAAGTGATCATGGAGGTGAATTCCAAAATGATTCCTTTAATACCTATTGTGAACAGAATGGCATTCATCATATGTATTCAGCCCCTAGAACTCCTCAACAAAATGGAGTTGTAGAAAGGAAGAATAGGTCTTTAGAAGAGTTAGCTAGAACTATGATTAAAGACTCAAACCTTTCTAAGTATTTCAGGGAAGATGATATTAGTACAGCCACACATGTTGTCAATAGAGTTCTAATTAGGCTACTGCTTAGAAAAACTCCCTATGAGTTATACAAGGGTAGAAAACCAAACATCTCTTACTTTAGAGTCTTTGGATGTAAGTGCTTTGTTTTAAACAATGGCAAAGAACACCTGGGTAAGTTTGACCTCAAGGCTGATGAGGGTATCTTTCTAGGCTACTCCCAAACTAGCAAAGCCTATAGAATCTACAACAAAAGAACAAAGACAATAGAAGAGTCAGTTCATGTGAAGTTTGATGAACTTTTTGTTGAAAACTTGAACAACACTCCATCTATATTTGATACCTCTTTGGATGAAGTTGTAGAATATGAGCTATTAGAACCAACTGAAACTGTACCTCCAACTAGTACTGATTGTGTTCAACCAATAAGGACTGATGATTTACCTAGAGAATGGAAGTTCAATAAGAACCACTCCATAGACAAGATAATAGGTGATATCTCTAAAGGAGTTGCAACTAGGAAGAACCTTAGACATTTCTGCAACTTTACAGCCTTTGTTTCACAAATAGAACCCAAAAACATTAAGGAGGCTCTATTAGATAGTGATTGGATACTTGCTATGCAAGAGGAGTTAAACCAGTTTGAGAGAAACAAGGTGTGGACCCTAGTTCCAAAACCAGACAATAAGCACATCATAGGAACCAAATGGGTGTTTAGGAACAAACTAGATGAAAATGGAGTCATAACTAGGAACAAAGCCCGACAAGTTGCTAAGGGTTATAATCAGGAAGAAGGAATAGATTTTGATGAAACCTATGCCCCTGTAGCTAGGTTAGAAGCCATTAGAATCCTACTTGCTTATGCATGTATAATGGACTTTAAACTTTATCAAATGGATGTGAAAAGTGTCTTTCTCAATGGTGATATCCAAGAGGAACTTTTTGTTAGCTAAACACCTGGTTTTGAAAATCATGATTTTCCTAATCATGTCTACAAGCTAACAAAGGCCCTCTAAGGGTTGAAACAAGCTCCAAGAGCTTGGTATGAGAAGCTCAACAATTTCCTCATTCAACAAAACTTTTCGAGAGGAAATGTTGACAAGACACTTTTCATAATAACTAATGGAAACGACATCTTGCTGGTCCAAGTTTATGTTGATGACATGATATTTGGATCTACAAACAATAAGTTGTGCAAAGATTTTGAAAACATAATGAAAGGTAAATTTGAAATTTCAATGATGGGTGAACTATCTTACTTCTTGGGATTTCAAATTAACCAAAGCAAGCTAGGCATTTTCATTAGTCAAACTAAATATTGTAATGATTTGATAAAGAAATTCAGTTTTGATAACTTTAAGTCCATTGATACTCCCATGAGTCAAGGAAATCACTTAGATAGAGATGAGAAAGGTAAACCTGTAGATGTTACAAGGTTTAGGGGAATGATAGGATCCTTGCTCTATCTTACAACAAGCAGGCCTGACATCATGTTCAGTGTTTACATGTATGCTGGATACCAATCCACTCCAAAGAGTCTCACCTTAGTGCAGTAAAGAGGATATTTAGATATCTAGTAGGAACTAAGAGTCTAGGTTTGTGGTATCCTAAGGGATCTACTTGTACTTTAGTTGAATATTCAGATTCAGATTTTGCTGGATGCAAACTAGATAGGAAAAGTACCTCTGGTACTTGTCACTTACTAGGAAACTCCCTTGTGTCTTGGTTTAGCAAGAAACAAACCAGCATAGCACTATCAACAGTTGAAGCTGAATACATTGCAGTTGGAAGATGCTGCGCACAGATCCTTTGGATGAAACAACACCAATCTGATTTTGGTGTTGATTTAGGCATTGTACCTATCAGGTGTGACAACACAAGTGCAATAAGCATTACTAAGAATCCAATGATGCATTCTAGAACCAAGCACATAGAGATAAGGCATCACTTTATAAGGGACCAATTTCAAAATGGGAATATTAAGCTTGAATATGTCAATACAGCTGATCAGCTGGCTGACATCTTTACCAAAGCTTTGCCCAAAGAAAGCTTCCATCATATTAGGATGAAACTAGGGATCATATATCCTAGTGAGATCTGATATCTGTTCCAAATCGATTGTAACATCGATTATCCAGTGAATAAACTGAAAATCAACTTTATGAAATCGATTGGACAATCGATTTCGTATGCACAGTGCCTATTTTGTCAAAATAGAAAACACGATACTCGATTGGTTAATTGAATTGTTGATCACAGGAAGCTTCTGATGCTTGAACTCTTCCCATTCCAATTGATTGGGTAATCGATTGACAACTTGGAATATAGTTTAAAGAATCGATTGCAAAATTGATTATGTTGGCCCCAGACTTTAAAATTGTGAATGTTTTCCAAACTCTAGCCCGAGCATCGATTTGGAAATCAATTGGTTCAATATTTCAAATTCTCCACTTTAAATATATCGATTTGGAAATCGATGCTGAGATTAGCAAGTTCCTGAACTGATATGGAAAATTGTGAACTGATATGCAACATCTATTTGGACATCGATTGAGTAAATAAAGGCAATCGATTTGGGAATCGATTCACAATATGACCGTTGCCAGATTTTTACTAGCCGTTGGAAGGTAATTATGACCCCAATCGATTACCATTCCCAAGCAACGGTAACATAATCGATTGTCCAATCGATTTACACGTGTGAAAGTATAAAAGGAACAGTTACCAATCGATTCTAGTCACTTTATTCTAAACCCTTAATTGATTTCGTCTCAAATTTTCCAGATTTTCTCAAATCTTCTCTGATGCTTCTCATCCCTTTCATCTTCCAAAGCATCAATTGATACATCTCTGCATTCAAACACACGTCATTACTACAATGGCTCGTGTGAAACAAACCCAGCCCAGAACTCCATCACCATCTTCATCTTCTAGTGGTCGAACCCCTTCTCCCCCACCTACAATTTCAAAATGGGTTCCAATTCCTACTCACAAAATACTTGCCAAAGACAAAGGCAAAGCTTTTGCTGTTGATCAAGGAAAATCAAAGAAACGAAAGGAGCCCCCTACTGAGAAGCTCTTGGCTGATGCTATGAAGGAGGTTACTCAGAAAAAGAAGAAAACAGTTTCTTCTCCTCCTCCAAAGAAAGCTCCTTCCCCCAAAGATAAAGCTGCAGAATCTGTTATCCCACCTGATTTTCTAAAAAGAAAAATCCATGAGGATAGGACTCTAGATTTCACCTATTTTGATTCAGAAGGATTTACTTTCCAAGACCATTTGAGGTTTCATGGTCTTCAAAACTTTCTCTCCTCCTTACTTGACACTTATCCTAAGTTAATTAGAGCATTCTATTCCACCTTCAAGCTCACTGATTCGGGTTTCACGGCTGAAGTTAAAGGGAAGAAGATATCCATGACATTTGAGGATTTCTCAACCCTGTCTGGACTCCCATTTCATGGAAGATCATTGGATGGCAGTGATGAAGCAGATGCTGCTTGTAAGACCCATAATTTTAAAGTACATTTTATGTATTTTAGTGTATTGTGGTATTGAACTCGGAGGCTTTTTAGCCAAAGTATTAATATTTTGGAGTTTATATGACCAAAAAGATATTTTGATGCCCGATCAGAATTACTTGTCGATAAATAAATTGAATTAACTACGGCGAATCTTTTACGAAGAATTTAATGCGTTATGGGTGAAATGGTAACTTAACAAATATCTAGATATGTTGAGATATTTGTTAAAAGTAATTAAAATATATATATAAATATATATATATATGTATATATTTGTTTGGGAAGAGAAGGAAAGGAGATAGAAAGGAAAGAAGGAAAAAGAAAGATAAGGAAAGGAAAGGAAAAAAAGAGAAAGGAGAGAAAACGTGAAAACTTCTTCTTCTTCCTCTGCCTCGCGTGAACCTCACCCTCCTTCCTCCATTTTTCATTTTTCTTGATTCCTTTGAGTTTGAAAATTGAAACCCAAGGCTAGTGGGTGAGAAAGATCAAGTTTCCAGCTTCTTCCTTTCTCCCGGATTCAAAAACGGTATTAGGGATTTCAAAACCGTCAAACACAAACCTCCCCGTTTCATCTAGATCTAAGCTTTGTTTCGCGAAGAGATAGAAGGGAAAGTTGTTCACTACCACGCTACGGTGCTAGGGAACCAACTTTGGAAGCGACGTTGCGAGCGGAGATTTTACCGGATTTACTCGCGGTGCCGTAATCGCACGTTAAAGCTAACGTGAAGGTAAGGGCTCCTTCCAAACTTTTAGTTTGCATTTAGGGACTTGTGGTTGTGTGGAAAAGAATTTGTTAGGGTTGAAGCGTTGATTTGGGGAAAAACGAATTAATGCTTTATGGGTGAAATTCTAATGTGGGGTTTTGATGATATTGATGAATGTTTAATGGAAAATGAATTTACCTCATTTATGTATGATTTTGAGTAAATGAAATTTGTTGTGTTTGAGTGATGGATTGTGTTGATTTGTGTCGTCGTATTCGACGTGTTCATAATTGATGATTATAGAATTTGAGATGTGTTTTGTGTGGTTTGTGTGGAAAAATGATTTGGTGTGAATTATGGATTGAATGTGAAAGTATGTTTGAGTTTGTTTTGTGTGGAATTTGAAAACCATTAAGTTAAACGAGTATTAAGAATGGGGAATCTCTTAATGTCTTGTTTACTTAATGTGAGTTTGTGAAAATCGTTTAAGTTAAATGAGAATTAAGAATGGGGAATCTCTTAATGTCTGGTTTACTTAATGTTTGTTTTGGAAAATCGTTTAAGTTAAATGAGAATTAAGAATGGGGAATCACTTAATGTCTTGTTTACTTAACGTTTGTTTTGAAAATCGTTGGAGTTAAAAGAGTATTAAGAATGGGGAATCTCTTAATATTTCTATTTACTTAATGTGTGTTTGTTTGTGAAAATCGTTTAAGTTAAATGAGAATTAAGAATGAGGAATCTCTTAATGTCTTGTTTACTTAATGTTTGTTTACTAAAATTTTAATAGGATGTTACACTGCTGATAAAGGCTGGGAAGCTTCATTTGATCGACACACTGTTGTACTGGACCTGATGGTCGACGGGTTCGTGGAAACTATTTCACTCCCGATTGGTCAAATGAAGGTCCATCATCGGATGCTCATGTACACATTAACCCGGATGTTGGTGCCCCGATCCGGTAACCATGTCGTCGTCCAGAAACTGGACATAGTGCTGTTGTGGGGTCTGTCCAAAAGAGCTCAAGATTAGCTGGACATGGATTGTTCTCAAGCACATGATGGAAGCTGCACATGGCAAGCTGGTGCTTCCATACCCCCAGCTGATTACAAAGATTCTGAGACATTTCAAAGTGTCACTTGTCAACGAAGAATCTTCAAAAACCACCCTTACATTTGGTGAATCAATTGGTAATCAAATGCAATTGAAAAGGGTGAGTGGTATCTGGATAAGGCCTCAACCAAATGCTGAACCAGTTCAGCCTAGTACACAACAGGCTGTTGAGTCAGTGGCAGCCCCTCCGGAGTACTTAGCAAAGCTGCTGGAGTTTATGGAAGCTCAGGCAGCTCACAACGCTAAGATGCATGCTTTAAATGCTCGAATGGAAGCCGCTTTGAAGACACTCCAGGCATCTCTGACCTCAGTTGTTCAGGATGTTGATGCCATACAAGTACAATTAGGAATTAAGCTATCTTTTGAAGATATTGCGAATATAGGCCGGCAAGCAACAGAGGAACAAAATCCCACTACCCTAGACAGTTCTGAACCTCAGGTTGGTAAAAATGTTGTATGACAAAATATGAAAATATGATTCAACTATAAAACATATGTGGTGTGAAATGAGTCTTAGTGAGAGTTGTTTGCTATGTATTTACTTGTTAGAATACATTCTGACTTCAACTATGTTGACTTATTGTGAATTTTACGTTTTAATATGTACATCTTTTATTTTTATATTAAACTAGTCAAGAGAAAAATATGTTGAGCTTTTTGTGAAAAAATACATAAAATGACAATTGGTTACTAATCTGGATATGGTGAAAATATAATTTGTAACAAATAAGGAGTCGTGTGTGACACCCTAAATCCCAAAATAATATATATAATAATTTATATCATATTCCTATAAGACTTGCAGCGGATAAATAAAATTATATTTTCAATAAAATAAAAACTTTTGTAACTAATTTAGGATATCACGTTTCTCAAAGTACACATGCAACAATTCAAATTTTATTACTCAAATAAAACAATTTAATCTTAATGAACTTGATTTAAGTATAATTACTTGATTTAATTCTAAAAACTTACTAGTACTTCTAAGATTTTCATACAAAAATTTGATTCAAATTAAATAAGTAAAATACAAATTAAAACCCTTATTCCCTTTATCACCTATCAGAGCGGGGTTCCTCTCAAACTTGAACATCAAGACTCATTAACCTGTAATAACTGCGATTTCGCAAACGCAGTGCCCAGCCAGTCAAACACAAACAACGAAGGAGGTGAGTTTTGAAATCATGTTAATAGTATAATATGAGTAAGAAGAACACACAAACAATCATAATAGAACCGTATCATAATCACTTTACGATATATCAAAATATTTAATTAAATAGTATCGTACTATAACATCAATCACTCAAGTAAAATAATCATCTCATTATAATATGCATCAAATCATCTAATTATTATTACCTTTGAAACACATCAATCACAACAAAACAATCACAAGGAAATCCAATGCTATGCATGAGCTTAGACTCTACTTCACAATGTGGTACCATTCTAACTCAGAAGTACTTGGTTAGGAGGCCATAATACTATGCCACCATCCCGGTGGACGGACAATTCAATTTGTGCCTGTCCTCATAGATCCCCTCAACTCAACCCGAGACACATATACGTGACAATCGAGGTAAACGTGTGTTGCATGGTAGCTCCCGACATTGGGAGTGCTACCTCCAAGTCACCTAGGAATTCCCCACCGGAATACCTCCAAGGTCTAATAATCTTGCCTTAAGGCTCGACAGTAGACCGCCACGATCAGGCTCATTCAGTTGTATTTCTCCAGAATCACTTGGCTTGTCAGGTCCTACCTATATTATGACAAAATAATCTCCACTTCACAATTCACAATATTTATTTTCTCCCCCTGTTAGCTTAGACTACTCCATTAAGAGCACCACATTTAAGAATCGTCACTATCTCATCAAGTATGGGGTACTTCAATATTTTCATCACAATCTTATAATATCATTAATCATAAATAATTATGGTCATCGTATAAACTCATCACGATTTTATAACATCACTATCATCAATCAAAAATCATCATTATCATCACATAAGCATATATCAAACCATGCATCCATATTTTATTATCACATCACATAATTTCATCTAAGCAAACATGTACACATAATTTCATTCAACATCCAACATCACAATAATAACAAATATCAACTACCACACAAGTATCGAAAATTAAATCAATCAACACCTTAGAAAAATTTCTATTTCACATTTTAATCTCAATTCTCATATTTCAAGTTAATCAATTTATCTCTCAAAGGGCTACTGCCGTATGTAGCAAGCCCCAAATGAATCGTTGGGAAATACGGTTTTCTCGTTCATCTCACAATATATTATACTCATGAATTCAAACGCTCTCTCACCCCTTACCTTATTTTGAAGCTTTCATACACGAATACGATTCCACGAGCAAACAATATTTGTTCTTTGACTTTTTGTCCTTCAATCGATCTAACTTGACAGTTTTTGGGTAAACGTCAAAATAAATTATGAGAAAATAGTCTAAAAACTGATTTCGAAATTCGGTCAAAGAAAATTACCATAAATCAGAAAACCAATCAATGGATAATATAGCCACTTTTCACACGGTCGTTTTGGCGTTGGTTTCACTAAAATCGGACTTACGGTGAAGGAGAACGGTGCAAAATAAGGATTTTTGTAAACGGAGAAATCAGTTATTTTAGGGAGAAATTCGGGTTGTTAAAAATCCGAAAAATTGTGTTTAATTGAAGAGATAAATGAGTAAACCAACATACTAAAATTTGGACGAAAACAGAGAAACTTTTCTGGGACAGTTATGGCTTTCCAGTGTCAAACGATAGGTTGTTGTTGTGTTTACTCTTTGGTTCTACAGCTGCCCTTCCAACTCCCTTCCATTCTTTTGTTTGTTTTATTTTATTAACAATTAGGGTTCATAGAGTCAAACCCATTGGTCTCTTTATTTATATTTTACTATTATTATTTTTATTTTGTTAAAATAAACTAATAATTATTTAATCTCTTTTTTAATATTCCTCCAAACACCATTTAGTTTTCCAAACATTACTAATATTTTATAAACTAGAGTAATTAAAATAATCAATATAAAAAAAACATATTACTAATAATCAAAACTCTCATATTCAAAATAATCTCTACAATTATACTTATTTCTCAAAATACTCACATTATAATAATACCATCATATTAGAAAATAGTCAAAATTATAAAATAAATAAATATAACATCAATATTTTATATTAATTACTAAATCATAATAAATATATATAAAATCACAATACCATAACAAGTATTTAAAAATGAACGAAATCAAACACAATATCAATTCTATATCAAGATAATTATTTACAAAAAAAATAACTAAAAATAGAAAATAGTTATAAATAATTAAAATATAACTATCTGCATACTTAGTCAAACGCCCATAAAAGTATTACATTAATTGGGTACATGTATACACACGTAAAATCGCATAAAATATTTTTCTTTAAAATATATATTACATTAAAATACTAATATTTTTAGAAAAATATACAAAATAAAAAATTTATTATTTATATTGCTCATTAAATATAATATCTATCAAACCAACACATCATAGAAAGCATTCATATAACAAAATTTACTCACAAAATTTATCAACATATATTCTAAAATAATTTTAACATCAAATTAATTATTTAAAATCCTATTTAATTAATTAAATTGTTTATTATCAAATTTAGGGTGTTACAATTCTCCCCTTGTTAAAGAATTTCGTCCTCGAAATTTGTGGTGAGTGAACTAATATGTAACTTACCACCCTCAGGATTCAAACTTGGTCTATAAATATATTTAAGGCATTCAATCTCCAATTAAGCACAACATGTAGAAAATCAACTAACAAAGCATGATAGACTAACATGACAAAATAAATCAATTAAACACAATATTTATCATTCAATTATGAAATAAAATACTTATCACATTTACTATTCATTTATGAAAAAAAATACCATATAGTTAGTTACTCACTATAATTTACATATAAAACATAACATATAGATTTTGTCAATAATAATGTATTTAATTTAGTTTGGTTAAATGAAACACATTCTAAGTATGTTGTCAAACAAAATATTACTAGTTTTGACTCCATAAAATAAAGTCTAAATCATATCACAAAACATTTAACAAATTTAACTTAGGCTTGACAAAGAGATTAACCTTTTAAAATATTAAATACATCTAACAACTTAATAACACTATAATAGAATTACAATCAATTACTCTATAAAAACATATTATATACAATCAAGGAAAAAAGATAATGATGGATATACTATTTCCCAATAACATATATTTAATAATTAAATTCATTCAATTGATATAAGCAATGAACATGTTTTTCAATTATTTAAAAATAAAATTAAAAGATACTTCTAACAAAATAATGAGTTATCGTTGTCTCTTTTATTGACGATGAGTCATCGGGGTAGCTAATCCCTCCTACTCATGTAGTCAACTACTTAAGGAACTATAATTGCAGTCATTCATATTCAAATATGAATAATTAAAAGTATTTTTAACGTGGTTCAGGAGTGCGAAGGCGGCGCCACAACTCATACTCCTTACTTCAAGTTAAAAACACACATAATTACACGTTCACAATAATTTATTTGTAATTTACAACTAGCTACAACAACAAAAGAAAGAACAATAACATCAATATATACTCAATAATTCGGTTGAAGAAATATAAAACTATTCCACTTTTAAATGCTCTCGACTACTCTAACTCTATACACTTATTCCCAAAAATTAGAACACTTGAAACACAAACAATTTCATATTTACATAATCATATACATGCATATAACTAATTCATCAATTGACATCATGATGTAGAATATTCTCATATCGATTCAATATTTACAAATTGATCACAAATAAATAATTAATTAACTTTTCTTTTAATCAATTTTTATCATTTAACAAAGGTTGAAACAAAGATTTTTCAATTAGTAGGTAAAGTATGCAACTATTTTTACTCCAAGTTAAAATAACAATCATAAAATTAAGATAAATCTCGTAGTACATAAATTATTTTAGTGGTTAATCAATACTCTAAAATTTGATTGCAAACACTTAAATTATTTAAAAAGGATCACTAATCTTTTAATACCAAAAAAAGAAAATTCTTTAGAATTTCAAATTTTTCCTTGGGTTACT